>JAZDUH010000155.1:755000-880000 GCA_036419115.1 Scarus forsteni | reverse complement strand
TTCAAACATCCATTTGCTGGCCATGTGCCTAGTAGCATTTTTTAGTTATCAGCTAAAATAAGCTAAAATTGTCACAACCGAAACAGATGGTAGAGTTTCGGTTGTGTCAACACGTAATTGTCCACTCACTTAAGTCAATGTTTGATCATTGTTACCTCTTACAACATGTAGATAATGCTGATTCATATTTTAAATCATAAAGCATCAGGAGAAAGCAACAGGGAGAAATGAAAAAAACACCAATATGGCAAAACAAAATATTTGAAAAGCTAGACTTTTAGCCCAAGGTTGTCGACCACGTTATTCTTAAGAAGTTGTTTGTTTTGTTTTAAGTTCATTAAAGTTCTTGCATAACACTTTCTGGTGTGTTTATTTTTTAAAAAAAGATGTTTTAAAGGGATTGTGAGGAGTTTCTAAATAATTACAAAAAGTCTCCCTTTTAGATATATGCCTGATAGAAATACACACTTTAAGATGAGTTTAATAGCATCAAAATAGGTTATCTATAAATGCTATTCCTTAGCCTTCCAGTCAGGTCGGACCGGGCTGGATTGGCCTGGATACTCAACTTCAGGAACAAGACAAATAAAACTAGAGTAAATTTATATTATTCTGACACGTCTTAGAGCACCGGGCTGTAAGTAGTGATATATGGCCAGCTACAAAACTACGATACTAAGTTTTCTAAAAATTGCTTGTTGTCACACATCAAAAACTACCGCTACGTAACTAGAAAGAGATACATTACCTCGTTGCTTTGCATCCTGTAAGTTGTTGAAAAAAGAAGTTGTAAAGCAATGCAGAGTTCTGAGGAAGGTCCAAGCTGCATTCATTACAACAAACACATGCTTTGGCTTGTGGTGCGAGTTGTAGTCGGAAGTTGGAATTTCTGAGTTCCAAGTAGGAGACTACAACTGAAACGTCCCCCGAAGAGGGAATTTCCTGCTGGGAACTCGGTGAAACCTCGCCACCCCCGAGTTGACAATCGAAGGTGGATGCCCCCAGTGTGAACAGTTATTTAGCTCCTGTAATAATCAATTTATTTCAATTCTGACTGGGGTGTGTCACTCTAGATCAGCTGTATACATAGTATTGTTAGACTTATGTTTACAAAAATGCTGCCATAGTGATAATCACATTCTTCATGTGATATTTGTGAACAACAACGCAGGGCGTGCTAACAACAGCTAACAATGGCCTGGTAGATCGGCATGTTTTTTTCCGACTTCAACTTGAACGCCGATAAGTCAGAGATGATGTCACTCCTAGTTCTGAGGTTACTGGAACGCAGCATTACGACAGTCGCCGCGCGCGCTCATGGGTAGCAGAGTCTTTATGTCGCCAGTAATAGATTCTCCTCATAGCACCTTTAAGTAATGTTACAGTAGATGCGTTGTGATGTTTGAGTAGGCTAATGCTGGCCTTCAAAGTAAATGTCATTTGATTGATTATAAACATTTGTGTTCATAATATTCCCAATGTAAGACATGTTTGAAGTTAATATTAAGCAATAAGGTGGAGGAAATATGATACAACCTTGCAAACAAAAAAATAGTGGTCACTACCAAAATAGTGCAGTCACAACCGAAACGGTGCAGTCACAACCGAAACACTGGGTGTTTTGTAAAAAATAAAAGATATTGAGTCGTCAACTAACATTTTATGATGACTATCTCTTTAAATGTATGTTCAATTTCATAACTCATTAACTCTGAGATCTATATAATCAGTGGAATTCATTTTACAAGAAAAGATTGGATCTTGATTTTGATGAGTCTTAGAAATTGAACTTTGAAAAATGCTTAAAATATCATTTTTATTGATTTTGTTGTAAAACCCTTCAAGAAAAATTTGTAAAAATATTCTTTAGAGGGGGCATGGAAGTACAATATGAACAGATTAATATAATACCTTTAATTGCAGTGTGTTGCTATGTTTCGGTTGTGACACATTTTGGGAGTAGAAAAAACATTTCAAGAACAGGCAGAAATTAAAACATGAATATTGACTGCACTATGCAAGATATATGTACCTTAGATATGGTACAACATATGTATGGAAAAAGTTTTGGGAAAAAAAACACTTTGAAAAAAGAATTTCCCTGCACTTTGGACAAATTCGGTAGAATGGCCCATATATACATACATACATATATATATACATATATATATATACATACATACACATACATATACACACATACATATATACATTTATATACATACATACATATATATATACATATATATAAATATAGTATATATATATAAATATAGTATATATATACACACATATATATATACACATATATATACATATATACACAGACACATATATATATAGATATATATACATATACATATATATACATATATATATATATACATATATATATATATGTATATATATATATATATATATATATATATATATATATTTATATACAGCAGAAGTAATGTTCACATATTTTGTCATATTCATATAGTTCTAAAGCTGCAAGTGCATAATTCCAAAAAAAAAATTCACATTAAAGTTTTTTTTTTTTTAGACAAGAATGAAATTCCTAAATGACTAACTTTTATCTTCATTTATTCTGTCCCCGTAACTTGTATACTGATAATTCCACATCTGGGCAAATCTCTCAAGTGTTACATTAATTATGCCAGCAAAATTATTCAAATAGACCTTGTGGTTGCAGAGATACACTCTTTTCTTTGTGAGTATGTCATTTTAGGCTAGAAGGCTTAATAAAGGGGCTGGGGCTGAGCAGGTTAAGCCACAGCCTTATTTTAAGGCTGGATACAGTATATCCTCTAAACATGACTTAGTAGGTCAATGGAGATCTTAAAGGTGATCGCAAAGACATACTTGAGGACCTCTGCGACCTCTTGCACCAGTCGGACCCAGATCTCCCTGCAAGAAGAAAGAGGAATACTGTTGACTTTAATTTGACTTCATTGGTTTAAACTGTGCTGAAGCCTCTATAGAAGCATCACCTCAGACCCATCAAATCCTGGTGGTCCAATCCCTCCTGTGGCTCCCGGGGCACCCTATGACATTCAGACTGAAGATTAGTGTGTTAACATGAACTTGATTTTGAAATTTGATCAGCCTCATACGTATGCAGCCGATCCAATTTTCCCCTTCCAGTCGAATGCCTAACGAGTCCTAGCCAACATCCAGCCAAAGGGAGTGCCCAAATAAGACCATAAATACACCCATCTGATGGCGCTACCCTCTCAAGAATACATCCAATTGGCTTGTCTTTATTAAAGCAGCATATATGTCAACTAGTTACTTCCTTTGTCATGTCATTGCAGGAGATGTCATAACAGAAATGACTGTGGGCAGATCCCAGCAATGTTTCAGCCACAGACTAGTCAAGACTCAGTCATAGAAAGTGGGGACATTTAAGTGACTCCATCTATAAAGTTTTCTCTTTTGCATTTGAGTGTGCAAATATAACCTGGTTTCAGAACCCAGGGTAAGATTCCCATTTAAGAAAACTTAATTTTGCTTCCCAAAGACTTCCAAAAGAAAATGAACTAGTGCAACATGAAGACACCTAAGCCCACTGACTTTGAACTGCCTGCTCAGGTTATCAATCAATCTTTATTTGTCAAACTCCAGTTCTTAACAAGTGTTATCTCAATGCAATTTACAATAGAGCAAGCTGAAGCCATGCTATTCATTTTAAAGATGCACATATATGCATATATATACACATACATCCAGAGATGTATCAGTCCAGGCAGAGACAAAGGAACTATTAAGAATTTGATAGCCGCAAACTCATGAATGCCCAGATCATAAATCTGTCCTTATCAGATTTGTCTCTGCTGAATAAAGATTCAATTAATCAATCTTTATTAGTATTGCACCATTTTTTGGTTAATTTAAGCAAAGCCCCTTCAGATGTGGCCATCTCATTTTCAAGAAGAGCCTCACGTCAATGGACAAAGTGATCAATTTAATATTAAAATTAACATCTAAAATGAGAATAATCTAGAGAGTGATGTTTATTTATTTATCAGCATTTACCTGAACTGCCATTAAATAGGTGTAACTGGTCTGAAAATAGAAATTTATACTCAAATATATAAATGCACAAACTAAAGATTAAAATGACTTTTCCCTAACATGCCCAAAAATATATTTTAACTGTGTACAAACTGTAGATTTTGTCCCTTGTCATCATGCCACAGGTTACATTACAATGTGCTATAAGCAGTGCAAGTTCTGGAAATGTGTGTTACAGCCATTATAGCACATTTTCATTCTGTTCTTCCATTCACACCATTTCGTGCATTTATTTTGTTGTTGAGTGTATGTTAAATGTTGTTTTTAAAATGATTCTGTTGAATCACAATTCAAAAGCCATGCCTGAGTTTCATTCGTTATTTTTTTGTAAATTTGTATTCATTATATCAATGTCAGTTTCAAGTTATTTCAGTGACCATTGTGGGTTTTCTATCTTTTACAGAAGGGTACCAACAATTTGTACACATCTAGACATATATTTCATCTGCTAATTGTTTTTTACTTTTAGATATCCTGTGTTCTTTTATACCTGCATACTGTACAATGCTGCTGGAAAATTAATTTCTCTGATGGAGTCCTTTCAAGGGATCAATAATAGTTCAATCCATTTCAAAAATCCAGACCCTTTCACCTCAAAATGAACATTTTAACACTTTGCTCACCACTGGTCCTGGAGTGCCCCTCAAACCATCATGTCCAGAATCTCCCTGATTTAAAGGACATCAATAAAAAACATCTAAGTGAGGAGAATAAAAAACGTAAGAGATGTTTCATGCAACAGGTTTAATACCTTTGGTCCAGGAGGTCCAGGAAGCCCCTTTAAGCCTCTATGACCAACGGGACCCTACAAAGAACAAGGTAACATTTTATTTATTGACTGCACAGCAAATCTGAGGCAAGCACTGCATCATACAGGAAACATGATTAAGCTGAAATTCATTGACTGCAAAAGTAAATTCTACAGGACCTGCACTCGCTGCCCTGAGGCCCAACCTGGCCTGATCAAGGCTCTCATGGTGAGAATAGATTGGTCATGATCGTAGTTCAATCAGGAGAGACCACATTAGGGTGAAGAATTATTTATTGTACAAGTTTGTGCAGTGACTTTGTGATCAGCATGTCTTTGTCACTTTGACTCCATCATGTTGTCTTGGTGAACTTCAGGGTCACACAGCCAATGAGAGATGGATGTCCCCCCCCGGCCCCAAAGTAAACATGAAACAGAATGACTACGTCCACAATGATTACTCCCGAGAAAAGAAGCTGCAGAGTTATAGCTCCAAATCAACTGCAGCATGAGGCGGCTCTCAGGATGCGCACTAGACCTGGTGGCGTTTGTTTTGGAAAAGAAGCTCTACAGAGCTTTGCCAATGTGCAATGGAAACAAGACTTTTAAATTCCCACACGCGCATTTGAGTTTGACTTACTCTCCTTACAGTCAGGTCAAGTTCTCATGTGGCAGTGGTTGCTTTTACACATTCTGTCAAGTCTCCCTTTTCCAGTTTTGAGTTGGTCGCACACGACACGATGATATCATTCCTCTCCCCCCTCACCTCAGTGAATGACCCTGATAAATTTGCTGCTGCATTCACCCTTCGTTTTGCCCACATTTTACACGTATGTAAGGAAATTACACAGGTTGAGTCAGAGTGAAACATTCCGCTGTTTGCATTCACACATTCAGCAAATTTCTGGGTTTTGGGTTGTAAATGTGTTTTAAAACATTATTTCCTATTATATGTATGCTATTCAGTCAGAGCGAAATCCATATTGTGTCCCCTGAAAAGCTGTCACACTCACAGGAAACCCGACAGGTCCATCTTCTCCTGGTTCCCCTTTGGACCCCTAAAGAACACACAAACAAGCAGCAGACATCAAACTTATATATGAAACACAAACAGTCCTCGGGGCTGTGATCAATCACAGTGGAGTGGGCTCAGCAGGAGACGCACATGTAGAAGGGCTGTGGTGGGGGGGGGTAAATTACACAGACAGTTTTCTCAGGATGCAGGAAATACAAGGAAGCAATGCATCGAGAGCACCCAAAGATCTACAAAGCTTTCTGTGCAGGCAATCGTGTGTACCTGCTCTATTGGAGTCCCAAAATCAAATACAGTTGCATGAAAAAGTATGTGAACCCTTTGGGATTACTTGGATTTCTGCTTAAATTGGTCAGAAATATGTTCTGATCTTCATCTAAGTCCCATCATTAGACAAATCCAGCCGGCTTAAACTAATACCGCACAAAAAAATTTCAGTTTTCATGTTTTTTTTTACACACTATGGAAACAGTCACAGTGCAGGGTGGAAAAAGTGTGTGAACCCCTAAGCTAATTACTTCTCCACAAGCTAATTGGAGACAGGAGTTAGCCAACATGGAGTCCAATCAATGTGATTAGATAGGATGTGTTGGTTAAAGCTGCCCTGCCCTATAAAAAACACACACCAGCTGTGAGTTTGCTGTTCTCAAGAGTTCTCGCATAGAAGAGCTCTCAAAAGATCTACAATCAAGAATTGCTGACTTGCATGAAGCTGAAAAGGGATAAAAAATTATCTCTAAAAGCCTTGCCCTCAGCATCTGTCATGCACAACATTAAATAAATATGTCAGACTATTAAGAAGATGCTTCAAAAAATCTAAGTGTCTATTTATTAAGTATAAATAGACACAAAGCTGGAAAGGGTTACACGTTAGAAACACCTTTCAATTAAAACGTGTCAATTTGCATTGCAGGGTGTCATGGCCACCTATTTTTAAGGAGTGTGAATAGACAGTACTTGACTGCAGAAACAACCCCCTACAAAATAAAGCACAACTTGTACCTTTATTGAGAGGAGAGACAGTGGATAGGTTTGTGAAAGGGGGTGAGAGAGTAGGGAATGACACTCTGTAAACTGGTCACAGACTGGATTCAAACCCAGACCGGCAGAATCATGTATATGGGTCAACAGAGCGGTGCCTGGTTGCTAACCACTCCGCCAAACCAGCACCCCTCTGTTGGTTCCTCTTGAAACTCACTTCAGTGCTTCACCTTAAGGTCCCACCTGACAAAGCTCAGCTCTGGCCTTCCTCTTGTCTGCAACAGGCTGTGTTAGCAGATTAATTTGGCAAATCATCTTTATAAACCTCTCATGAATGCCATCAGTCAGAATCCTGCTGAGTTTGAGCTGCACTCGAGGTGATCAGAGACAAATGTATCAGGACATTTGTTGATGAGTAGCTTACTGGCTTTGGTCATATTTGGGAGGGTGTTTACTTGCACACATTGAAATGAGGTTATTAGTTTCCTTGTACACACAATCTGTTTCAATAACCCAGTTTCTGATCACAGCATCTTGTTTGCTAAGGACCTTGTGAACTTTACAGACTGCTGCAGAGAGCTTTTCGAAACAGGGAATTGGTGTTTACATGAAATAGCATACAGGTCTCTATTGTAGTCTTCGGGTGATTTCTGGAATTACAGGAAAAAAACACAAAACCAGGACTCATAAAAAACAACCTGAGCCCCATACCTCTAGAGTTTGTCTGAATTTTTCAGTGCCACATGGTGGACACATCCCCAAAACATGTACAAAGGACCTCTTTCACAATACATGTAATTTTGCCCACAGCCCAATTTTTTGTTTATTGTGTGGTATTTGTAGTACACCCAGAGACTCCCAAGAATATACCTTTAGAAAATCCAAAAGTCATCCAGGGCCTGTACTATGACCTATTTTATGATCATTGCCATAGGTGTGAGCTAGAGTGCACACTTCACCTCAAAACTTACTCAAACACAAATAATAAATCATCAAATTGGGTCAAATCACCTTCACTGAAGTCTGGTGCATCTTTTGAAATCAAATGTAAAGCTAAGTATTACAATTGAAAGAAGTTATTGAATTTTAACTGGAAAAAAAATAGTTTTTTTTTAATGATTTTTTCAACAAATTCAATTCTTTAGAGATGTGTCTGACCAACTTACAGTTGCTGTACACCTAAAATACTTACAAATTATTTGGCCACATATATATTCTCAAAGTGGGAAAAAAATCATCACATTCTGAGACCGGTAAAGTTGTTCAATTAACAGGTTGGGTTACTGTGGAAGAATCAGGATACTGTTCCATGCAGGGGTGTCAAAATGACCATGCTTACTAATCTTTCCCAAGCTACACTGTCAAGATATTTTCATACAATTGCAGATATTTTGAACACAATAGTTGTTCCCAAATACCTTGGCACAAATCATATTTCACGCCACAATGCCATAACTCACAACACTGTCTTTACTAAAGCTTTTTATGGTGACCAGGTCACTCTTATCTTAGATGGTACATATATCTACCTCAACAAATGCAGTGATCATCAGTTTCAAAGGGCATCTTACGGAGGACAGAAAAAACGAAATTACCTAAAACTCATGTCAGTTGTACTGCCTGATGGATATGTTTTAGACACTATTGGCCCCTACCATGGTAACGTAAATGATGCAACAATAACTCGGCTCATCATGGAAAAAATTGAAATATTGAAATCTTGGTTAGAAGCAAATGACAATATGATTGTAGATCGCGGTTTCAGGGATGCCTTAGATCTTCTTGCTAAGTTGGGGTATGATGCTAGAATGCCGTCATTTTTACCAACTGGTAAATCCCAATTGGATTCCTCAACAGCCAATAGTGATCGTTGCTGTACCAAAACAAGATGGATAGTAGAGTCCTACCACGGGCG
Source organism: Scarus forsteni (assembly GCA_036419115.1). Lineage (NCBI taxonomy): Eukaryota > Metazoa > Chordata > Actinopteri > Labriformes > Labridae > Scarus > Scarus forsteni. The sequence goes on along the minus strand of JAZDUH010000155.1, from coordinate 871,243 downwards.
TTTAAAGAAGTGGATGTTGTTCAAGGAACAACTTACCTCAAATTATTTCGTTGAGGTCATTGGCAAATTAGTGCGCATAGTAACTGCATGTCTCAATGCCTTCAGAGGACCAATATATGTTTCAGATCCAGATCGAGAGGAACGAGATACTAAGATGGCTCAGCGTATGCTTTCACTTTTAAAAAAAGACAATGTTTTGGCAAAACGAGTTGCAGAAGACCCAAATATGTCACGTAGAGCTCGTAGTGAATGGCAGAAGCTTGAAGCATCTGATATCTCGTTCCCTCATGTGGATCTGGAATACCTTGAGACCATAACATGTGGTACATACCAAATCAAACAGTCCCCTGGCTACATTGCTGAGCATCAAAAAAATGATGGTGACTATAAGATTTGGGTTTACCAGCATGATGCTGATCTCATTAGGGGACAGATTCATTCTCGTCACAGATCTCAAATAAAATACAATGTTTGGATTCAATTTGACGAGAATGCATCAGATGATCCTGTGAAGGCATATTATTGTCTCTGTCCTGCTGGAAAGAGAACCTCTGGCATGTGTGCACATGTTGCATCTGTAATCTATTATTTGGGATATTATAAACGTTTTCAAAATCAGAAACCCCTCCAACCATACACAAGCAAATTCAAAGACTCCATTCTATGAAATAACCAGCCAATCATACATCTTATGGATTTCTCAGATCCCCTTTCCCTCACTATAGTTCCAGTCTACAAATTAAAATTGTCCAAGCCGTTGCTATGCAAAAAGACACGAAGGCCATAAAACAGATTACATGTATATATAAGTACTAGAAACAGAAATTGACAGAAGTAATGTTTATGTATTGCTGTCATTGTAGATATATACAATCTGATTACAACAATCCAAAACTGCATCAGTTTTTACTTGTATCAATGGCTCATTATTATCTCATCACAAAAGCATAATATACAGGCCCTTTGTGGCTGTTCAATATTAAAATGAATAACATTTCATGTGAAATGTTTGTTTTGAATCTAGCATTCAAATTCTAAAAGAAAACATACTTAAAGGATGAATTCTGAACAAATCTTTAAAGGTTCCCTGATATACAAGATATGGAACAGTATCCTGATTCTTCCACAGTAACCCAACCTGTTAATTGAACAACTTTACCGGTCTCAGAATTTGATGATTTTTTTTCCCACTTTGAGAATATATATGTGGCCAAATAATTTGTAAGTATTTTAGGTGTACAGCAACTGTAAGTTGGTCAGACACATCTCTAAAGAATTGAATTTGTTGAAAAAATCATTAAAAAAAACTATTTTTTTTCCAGTTAAAATTCAATAACTTCTTTCAATTATAATACTTTGCTTTACATTTGATTTCAAAAGATGCACCAGACTTCAGTGAAGGTGATTTGACCCAATTTGATGATTTATTATTTGTGTTTGAGTAAGTTTTGGGGTAAAGTGTGCACCCTGGCTCACACCTATGGCAATGATCATAAAATAGGTCATAGTACAGGCCCTGGATGACTTTTGGATTTTCTAAAGGTATATTCTTGGGAGTCTCTGGGTGTACTACAAATACCACACAATAAACAAAAAATTGGGCTGTGGGCAAAATTACATGTATTGTGAAAGAGGTCCTTTAGCATGAGCTTGAAATGCCACGAATGCCTATTTAATCATATCTGAATTTTACTCTGTGAGCTAATCCTGCACAGACACAGTGTTAACATTCATCTTACTGCAACAATTTGACAGTGTGGAAGTGGAATCCATTTTGACCACTAGAGGGAGGTACCACAACAATCTGTCACTTTTGAAGCTCTTATGAAGGGAGGTAAGGGGTCTGTTTAAAACATCCCAGATAATCAGCTCCCTTGTTCTATCCTGTCCACGTCTCATCATGCTTCACCACTGTTTGGTGTACAAGCTAAACAATTCAAGTAAAATAAATGTAATTATTGTTTTTTTCTTCTTAATTTGAACAGGTTGTGGTTCCTGTATGAAGAACAGCCTGTAGATTGATAAAATAAATAATACAACACTTTACATGCATATTGTTTTAATATTAATCTGATCATCAGTTCTCTCAGAAATGTGTATCCATACTGACCTTCTTCCCGTCTTCTCCTCTGTCTCCTCCTGGACCAGCCTCACCTTTGAATCCCTGCAGGTCATAAGACATAGAAGCACATCTTTAAACAGCAGCATCCTTCTTTGCTCTCAGTCAGTCCATCAGTTTATTTAAAGAGTTGCCCGGTGCAGGTTGATGAACCCTGCCTTGATGCAAACATGTATGTACATTGGCTACAAACTGACTGGTATGACCCCTGGCCATATGCCTGCTCTGAGTATCTACTTTAAACTCTTTTAATACAAAAAGGACAGGATGTTTTCATGGAGCAGAAAAATCTCCACAGGTGCTGAAGTTAAAGCAGACACTATGTCCACATGAATGTCAGTAAAACCCCAGCTGTACCTGAGAATCTTTTAATATTTAAATATTACAAGAGATTATTTTTGTGTTCTTCACAGATATATCTGACTGCTACATCTGAAATTTAAACATGGATCTATTTAACATCATGTGTTCATTATCTGTTATAAATATCTAGAACATATTATTAATTACGGATGTAATCAACCAATGAGAAATGTGAACAAATTACAATCACACACCCTCTGACTGTTGGGGCAAAGGATACAAAGAGAATAATTACTGGACATATAGGCATATTAACCTAAATTTGACAGCAATCACAACAAATCATAACCATGTGAAACAATGAAAGTTGTTGATAGTTTCAAATCTTCACAAATCTACATTCTGATTTTACAAAGTAGATAATGATGAAGCCTGTCCGTTCTGACTGGGAAATTTCCAAAAATTGAACACAGCAGGTATTTAAGTTATGTGTTCTTTAATATCTTAAATAACACTCTGAATATCAAATGCATCATTATTTTAGCTTTTTATTACTTGATGCATATATATACATATATATATATATATATATATATATATATATGTACAGTCCTGATAAAAATCTTAAGACCAGTTGAAAAATTGCTAGAAAATGCATTTTGCACATTTGGACCTTAATGAGGTTTTAAATAGAGCTACAATATGCAAAAACAATAAGGGGGAGTGTGAAAAAAAACACTTTGAAAAAGTCATTTATTGAAAACAACAAGTAAACTGAAACAGGCTGGTTGTCAGCTGATCAAAAGTTTAAGACCACAGACAGTTAAAGCCAAAATCTGCTCAAAATTTTCATTTTCTGTCAGGCATTCACACGATCATGCCCTCCTGATGGCTAAAGCTAAGAAGCTTTCTCTTCTTGAACGTGGTCCAATCGTCGAGCTGCAGAAGCAAGGCCTCTTGCAGCGTGCCATTGCTGCTGAGGTTGGACGCAGTAAGACAGTCATTCTACAAGATCCTGAGCATTATGGAACAAAAAAGTCAAGTGGCAGACCCAAAAAAATTACACCTGCGCTGAGCCGCAGGATCCGATTGGCTGTCAGTCAAGACACAGGGCGGTCCTTGACCCAAATTAAGGCCCCTACTGGTGCCGACTGCAGCGCAATAACCATCAGACGGCATCTGCGGGAAAAGGGTTTCAAAAACAAAAAACAAATTCAAAGACCTTGTCTCCTTCAACGCCACAAAACTGCCCGTTTAGACTTTGCCAGGGAGCATCAAACATGGGACATTGAAAGGTGGAATAAAGTTTTATTCTCTGATGAGAAAAAATGTTACCTTGACGGTCCAGATGGCTTCAATGTTACTGGCATGACAAGGAGATCCCCCTGAGATGTTTTCTACCCGGCACAGTGGAGGGGGGTCCATCATGATCTAGGCTGCTTTTTCATTCAGCGGAACACTGGAGCTTCAGGTGGTGCAGGGTCGTCAAACGGCGGCTGGTTACGTGCCGATGTTGCAGAGGGCATCCCTCATGACTGAGGGCCCTCGTCTGTGTGGTAACAGCTGGGTTTTTCAACAGGACAACGCTGCAGTTCACAATGCTCGCTTGACCAAGGACTTCTTCAGGGAGAATAACATCCCTCTTTTGGACCATCCCGCATGTTCCCCGGGTTTAAATCCCATAGAGAGCATTTGGGGATGGATGGCAAGGGAAGTTCATAAAAATGGCCATCAGTTCCAGACAGTTGATGCTCTTCAAGAAGCCATCTTCACCACTTGGAGCAATGTTCCCAAAAGATTCCTGGAAACACTTGCATCAAGCATGCCCAAACAATATTTTTAAGTGATTAACAAGAACGGTGGAGCTACTCATTACTGAGTCCTACTGAGAAACATTTTTGCTCTGGTTTGGAGAGTTTTTTGTCATTTTTTGAGCGATGGTCTTAAAGGAACACTACACCCAAACAACGATTTGGCCTCATTTTCTACTCACCCTCATGCTGAACAACACTGTGGAGTAGTTTTGGAACATCTAGGATGCAGCCGGAGATCTGGGGAAATCCTCGCTGTCCACTGCCATTGATATCATGACTTCGGTAAGAGCCCGAACAAACAGTGTCCTTAAAAGTCCACAAAAAGTCCACAAAAAGTCAGCAATATTCCTCCATACTGCTCGTGCGCTGTAATCCAAGTGTCCCGAGCGGATAACCTCCATCATTTACTCGAAACGACATCATTTAGCACATGTTTATAGCCTGAACAGTACTACTTCGAGTTTCCATGATACACTTACGGGTGCCCTCACGGAGCATGGCTGATAAACCAAACGAATGCGCACTCTGCAATAACTAGGAGCGTAGAACAAGAAAAAAGAACCCAAGAAATCCCACATTCTGCTGACCCCTCTTGTGTCTGTCCACGGCTCCGTCGCTCACAGCAGAATGTGGGATTTCTTGTTCTACGCTCCTAGTTATTGCAGAGTGCGCATTCGTTTGTTTGGTCAGCCACGGCTCCCGTAGGCACCCGTAAGTGTATCATAGAAAAGCCTATTTCAGTTTACTTATTGTTTTCAATAAATTACTTTTCAAAGTGCTTTTTGTCACACTCCCCCTTCTTGCTTTTGCATATTGTAGCTCTATTTAAAACCTCATTAAGGTCCAAATGTGCAAAATGCATATTCTAGCAATTTTTCCACTAGTCTTAAGATTTTGACAAGGACTGTATAGATATATGTTCTTTTGTGTTCTAATGTAACTTCAGTTAATCAGGTTGTCTGTAAGTCTTTTATTTTTCAAAGGCAAGTATAACAAGCTTAAAGGATAAGTTCAGTTCCTGCAGCTTTCACACTATTTATAGAATGAAGTAGAACAATATACTCACCCAGAAGGCTTTCCTGATGCAAACAGTGCTTCAGGAGATATTTAGATCCAAAATTGAGCGGCAGACATCCGTATAATGGTAGCACATAGGGCATACAGCGCCGTTCCTAAAACTGCATTAATCGTCCAAAAAATCATTAGTTTCACCAATATTCCATTATGGTCCGTTTGGGCTACTCCTCCACGACAGTCTGTGTCACTCCAGACATGTTGTGTGACTGTGACTGACCTCTGAACTGAAGGAGAAGAGCGCCTGCTCCGTGCCTGCGCAGTACTCTCTGGAGCGATGCCTCCGCGTCCTCCTTTCTATGAGCTCCTCATCTGTATACTCTGGCTCGAAATTGTAAGGATACCCATCATATTCTTCTTTTTCTTTTTTTTCCCCTCTTGTCTGCATTATCTTTACAGCTGAGCACTGTGTCTGGTGGCAGCATTGGAAAGACCAATGCATTTTTTTTCTAGCAGTGAGATATATGTGAATATGATTCACTGCTATAGTGACCATCACCAGCCCTCCTTGTAGGCTACTCCATCATTTTAAACTTTATTTAACCCCTGATGAGAGCTGAAGGGGAGGGCCGTGCCACACCACAGGGTGAAAAAAGGGGAAACAGTGACGGACAGGACAAGACAAGACAAGACAAGACAACTGGGAGAAGGACAAACAGGTATTGTAGTTAGTTTAAGATAGTAGTCCAAGTGTTGTGCTGATCTAAGTCCATACAGGAAGTAAAGGCTGTAAGAAACCAGGGACACCAGAGATGTGGGGTCTTGATAAAAGGGGGTGAACCCAAAGGGGTGAGATATGGAGGAGCACGCATCACGGGACGTGAGAAGATGTGTAGGAGTGCCCAACTCAGCATGTTCTGACGGGACCAATCGTTTCTTTACAGTTAGTCTCAACAGGAGCTAGAGGGTCTATACACACATGCGTGTCAGGTGGTCACCGAATACCCAAGTAGCCACCCATACCCAAGGAGACCACGGCCAAGGCCCCAGAGCCACCAGGGCACCCGAGGCCCACCACATGGCCCCCAAAGCCACAGGATCCAGACACAGCCCCAGGACCCAAGGAGGCACCAACCCAACCCACCAAGGGTACCAAGGAAAACACCAGGGCAACCGGGACAGCAGCCCCCCCGCAGACAGCACACATCCCCACCCACCACCCATCCACAAGCCTCCCCCACCCCGAACACCCAGTCCCCCACCACCACCCCACGGCAGGCCAGAGGCTCCCAGCCCCGCGGGAGCCGATACCCCGGGGCCAGGTTCCCCCAGGAGGAGGGCATAGGCAGCAGCCGCAGCAAGGCCAGGTGGGGCGGAAAGCGTGAGTGCAGTGGTAAGATCGCGGTAAGGCCCTGGCCCCCAGGAGAGCTAAGGCCGAGGCGAGCGCCGGAAACCGCCGCCCAAGCGCCAAGGGAGGCCCCCAATCTACAAGCACAGAGCAGCGACCCACAGGCAGCCACCCACGCCGAGGTCCCCAATGAGTGACAGGCCGATGGATCCAGCGCCAGAGGAGAGGAGGAGTGCATGATCCAGCAGGGCCCACCTGCCCCCCAGGCACCGCCCCGGGCCCCCACCCACAGGCCCTGGAGCCCAGCCGCAACCGGAGACCACCGCCACTACCCCAGTAGATGACACCCATCATATTCAAAGTTCTCCTCCACAACATCTTCATCCGATAGACATTCGTCCATTTTGCACAAAACTGGAAGAAGAAAGTCGTCGTGTAGCCGGCGGTCGCTGCTGAAACAATGAGTCGTACTGCGCAGGCGTGGAGCAGGCGCTCTTCTTCTTCAGTTCAGAGGTCAGTACAGTCACACAACATGTCAGGAGTGACACAGACTGTCGTGGAGGAGTAGCCCGAAGGAACCATAATGGAATATTGGTGAAACTAATGATTTTTTGGACGATTAATGCAGTTTTAGGAACGGCGCTGTATGCCCTATGTGCTACCATTATACGGATTTCCGCCGCTTGATTTTGGATCTAAATATCTCCTGAAGCACTGTTTGCATCAGGAAAGCCTTCTGGGTGAGTATATTGTTCTGCTTCATTTTATAAACAATGTGAAAGCTGCAGGAACCGAACTTATCCTTTAAGCTTCAGCTTAGAATGGCATAGAACAGAATTTATTGCCATTGTGACATGTAAAAATGCACAGTGAAATTAGAAAGTGCCGTCAAGTCGTTGCAGAAACTGTCATCCTGACAGCTGATGACAGTTTCTGAAGAAGACGATAAAAGAACAGTCAAAACACGCATGTTCTAAGAAGACAAGATGAATCTAATCAGTAACTAAATTAATAAAACTCATTCTTAATATATTGGCCTTCAGATTTAGAACACAAATGAGTGGTGAACTGGAAAGACTAGAAAAGCACTATATAAGCTCAAGTCCATTTACCATTTATATATTTCAAATATTCTCTTATTCGTGCTGATGCAGGTAAATGGAAATAACCTTAAGGTCCCACCTGACAAAGCTCAGCTCTGGCCTTCCTCTTGTCTGCAACAGGCTGTGTTAGCAGATTAATTTGGCAAATCATCTTTATAAACCTCTCATGAATGCCATCAGTCAGAATCCTGCTGAGTTTGAGCTGCACTCGAGGTGATCAGAGACAAATGTATCAGGACATTTGTTGATGAGTAGCTTACTGGCTTTGGTCATATTTAGGAGGGTGTTTACTTGCACACATTGAAATGAGGTTATTAGTTTCCTTGTACACACAATCTGTTTTAATAACCCAGTTTCTGATCACAGCATCTTGTTTGCCAAGGACCTTGTGAACTTTACAGACTGCTGCAGAGAGCTTTTCGAAACAGGGAATTGGTGTTTACATGAAATAGCATACAGGTCTCTATTGTAGTCTTCTGTATTGTCTTCTATTGTAATCTTCTATTGTAGATTTCTGGAATTACAGGAAAAAAACACAAAACTAGGACTCCTAAAAAAACAACCTGAGCCATTTACTTCTAGACTTTGTCTGAATTTTTCGGTGCCACATGGTGAACACAGCCCCATAACATGTACGAATTTAGCATGAGCTTGAAATGCCACGAATGCCTATTTAATCATATCTGAATTTTACTCTGTGAGCTAATCCTGCACAGACACAGTGTTAACATTCATCTTACTGCAACAATGATGCTAAGATGCTAAACTACAGTGCATCTAAAGGGACAAACCAGCAAAGAAATAATGCTTGGGCAAAAGTAACTCTACAACAAAATCACCCATAATTCTGCAGACACTGATTTGCCCTCCATCTGCATTGGTAACTCGACCTAGCTGAACTCACCATATTTCCTTTCTCTCCTGGCGTAGCTGCTTCACCTTTAAAACCTCTGAGACCCTGAGAAGAAATAAATACATGACTCAGAATTATCAAAATCCAAGCACTAAGTAAGTACTAGAGTGAATTCTGTGCCCCTACTTTCAGGCCTGGTAGACCTGGTGGTCCAGGATGCCCATTGGCTCCCTCAGCTCCCTTTCTGCCCCACCGACCAGGATTACCAGGAGGGCCCTTTGGCCCAGGGTATCCCTTAAAGAAACACAGGTATATTTTTCCACAAGCACTTCTGAAAATGTCTGCACCTCACAGCATGATCATCCGTGTCACAGGTAATAATAACAATTAACAGTATTTCAGATGTTGTATTTTACTCTTATCCCATACATTCAGATTTCTCACCTGTAATAAAGTAAAGAGCTCTGTGATAAATGGCTCTAAAGGGATAGTTCAGTGTTTTCAAGGTGGGGTTGTATGAGGTACTTGACAATAGAATTGCACCCTGAAGAACAATGAGCCTCGACAGCAGTCAGAAGAACACAGTAGCCATTTGCTGCTTCATCAAATAGTGCCAAACACAGAGACTTTGACTTTTTGTGTTTAAGTACCTGATACAAATAAAACTCCATACAGGCAGCTGTATCTGTACAGAGCAATCATCACTGTCTAAAATTGTCCTGATTGTCATCTGGACAATCTTCTTCTGTTTCTGTGAAGAAGGATTTTTTGGTGATCCACTCCTGTGTCGCCTCTCCCTCTCCCTGCTGCAGAGCAGAGGTAGAGCACTGCAGCTGCTCTCACTCTCCTTCCCCTGCACACACTCTGACCTACGCACCTGTGGCTCATTGGAAGCAATAAAGGGACTGCACATAAAGGGTGGATCCGAATAGTCATTCCTAAGTCCTTTCCTATCCACTTTACCTTAAAGGAGACATATCATGCTGATGCATGATTTAATACTTACATATAATATAATAAATTTGAAAACAAGACCTTATACCCCCTTAATTTTCAAAAAATGAGATATTGTATTTTTTCTGATATCCTAGAACGAGATTTGATGCCTCTGAAAATAGGTCATTACGAGATGTCCGCGAGGTTTCAAAAGTCGTGACGACACAAGGTACTTTTCTTTTTATTGGAGTAATCTGATAAAACACTTCCTCCTCTGTGATGCGCGTTAGCCACAAAACCGTCACCGAGGAACACATCCGTCCAGCAGGGGTTTATAGTTCCCTAGCTCACACTCATTCATTACCTGCTCTGGCCTGTAGGGGGACTCAATATGCGCTCGCTGCTTTGAGCCTGCCGGAAAATACAGTAGAAGAAGAAGGACAGGCTAGCTCAACCATAGCTCAACCCCCGATAGAACTGACCAATCAGAGCACAAAGAGCTTTGACGTTGCGAGGTAACTGTAGGTCATCCTCAGATCCGAGCATTTCAATGAGACCTTGTTAATTGTCTAAAATGAGGATTTTGAGAACGCTACTGTGGGGCAATGAAGGAACTAAATGACTTGTACTGAGGGCAGAAATGCTTTACAGGCATCCTAGTCTGGCATAGTGAAAAGGAGAAACAAGCATGATATGTCTCCTTTAACCCCGATAAAAAAAACGTCCCAGGGTCAAGGAAGGGTAGGAATAAGAGGAAAGGAAAGGAGAACTGCAGTAATAGAGGAATTCAACTGCACTTTCACTTTGGTGTCATATTTATGTGACGAGGATTTCCTGTGATGTAGGTAAACCACGACGAACTAGTGTTCTGAAAATGGACTACAAGAAGCGTCTTGTCATCTGCTCTACCTCAGAGTTGTTTTGTGTCAGCTTTACCTGCTAACATTAACAATCCATGATCAGACGTGTGATGGTGTTTTGTCCGTTGGTCATGCAGTGTGTGTTTCCTGCTCACAGATGTGAGGTTAGGTGAGAGCTTCTATAAATGTTTGCATCTTTGACAGCACACGGGAAAAAACCTGAAGTCTGATAAAACAAAAAAATGTTTCAGTAAGACTTTTATCCCTGTTTCATTCACATATATCATTACACACATTGTTACACAGTGCTGCTATATTTTAAGTATTGTAAAATACCTCATTTGTCCTTCTTTTATTGTTTTTTTTTTTTAAATAAACGTTATTAGAGACCCCATTGTTCTGTCTTGTTATAGGCATGATTTACTTCATAAATGAAGATTGATAGAAATCTGATAACTAATATATAATATTAAAATAGGACACAAGGACCACAATTGTTTATTACTTGATGAACATTGTAGACGGCCCAACGGGTATGGAGAAAGAATTTTCCTTAACTTTTGGAGAATTCGAACAGCACTTATGGCCGACGCTTAAATGCTTCCGGGTCATTTCTTCAGTTAGGAAGGTTCCTTATCAAAAAAGGACTATTTGGGGTGCTGGTTTGGCGTGGTGGTTAGCACCCCATGTACATGCTTCTGCCGGTCCAGGTTCGAATCCCGCCTGTGACCAGTTTGCGGAGTGTCTTCCCCTGCTCTCTCTCCCCCTTTCTAAAGCCTATCCACTGCCTCTCTCCTATCAATAAAGGCACAAAATGCCCAAAAATATACATTTAAAAAAAAAAAAAAAAAAAAAAAAAAAGGACTATTCGGATGCACCCAAAGACTCTTCAGACCTTCTCCCAGTACCAGAGTATTGCTGACACCACGTCCGTCCAAAGGCTGCTTCCCTGAGTCGGAGTATTTGTTAGATTGCTCCTGTGTCTCCTCTTCCTTTTCAGTGCCTCCCCTGCTTCCTGCAACACCGCCAGTCACACACTGCTGAAGTTCACCTTGCACTGTTTGTTTGGATACTGGATCATCACCACTTTCCTCCGCAATAAAATCACAAGCTGTTCAATATGTCTCCCGTCTACTTCTGGGCTCAATTAATCACTTCAAACTTGCAACCTGCACAAGTTAGATTCATTCCTATAAAGTAAACCAAACTGAGCTCTGATGGGGTTTTTTTAGCAAAGTGTGTAATGTGTGACCAAAAGATGCTTGAGTATTTCAACCGTTGGACATATTCATTACCTACGCCAAGGAGGTTATGTTTTCGGGAGAGTTTGTTTGTCTGTCGGTCTGTCTGTCTGTCTGTGAACAAAATAACTCAAAAAGTTATGGATGGATTTCGATGAAATTTTCAGGAAATGTTCAGCATGGGAAAAGGAAGAAGTGATTCTGGCCCTAACTATAATAACTATAATAGATATCATTATGAAACCAATTGCTAATGGTATGTTTTCATGGTCAAGGAATCTAAATACTTACATGAAATAAAGGTAGGACTAATATTTATGGTGAAAATCACAATATGGGTGAGGACTGTGGCGCTGGCGGAGGTCTGCGCTCTCCGAGTGCTTTTCTAGTTGTTTATGTTATCTGAAGTGGTCAGCACGAAAAATAGAATCATTATTCTGTCTTGGTAAAACTATATGCAGCATTTTGTTTCTATGGGGTTAAGATGTAGTTTGAGTTTAACATGACAATGCTGAACACAACTGAAATGACTGTGCTGACTTGATTAATGGAGGGTGCAGTTGAGAATGAAATAGCATCATCCTGCATAAAAAAATGACAAATGTCATTTATGCACAGGGAGAAAAGATTGGGCCCAAGGACTCTGGGGTGCTCCTTTGCAGACCTCCAAAAAAGGGTGATTTTATTCCTCCTGCAACCAATACTTCTGTCTTACTTTGGTTTTCTCACCAAAACCAGCAGCAGCTATACAATTTGGTGATAAACTTTTAAGCGTTTAATAGTCTACCATTTGTCAGATATGTCAGTGTTAGTTCTTCAACCTTCTGGTCATTTAATTTTTTAATTTTTTTACATCAACCTCACCCATGAAGGATTTTCACCAGAAGACCCTGTGTGTGGACTTTTCCTGAAATGTAACGTTTTTCTTTAACTATGCCTGACTCAATAAAGGCTTTTAACATTTATCTTGACTAAAGCAAGTGTGCCTGTAGACAGCTCTGTTGGCATTTCTTTTTTAAGTCATGCCAGTTAAGCAGCCATTTCAAGAAGCTTGGTTTAAATTGATCTTCACCTATAAACTGCTTTTTTTGTCTAACGTGAGTAAGGAGTGAAGAACCTCTCCCTTTTGTTATCTCTCAACAGGAAAATAATGTTGTTGTTTTTTTAACGTTTCTGTAGATTCTCATTCATCCAGGTCATGGTTATTTTGAAGATTCAAATAGAGTCAACTGGACTGTGTTGAGTCCCTTTGCACGGTCCAGTTGCCTTGATTTGAATCTTCAAGAGCTCCCTTTTTTTGTCCAGGATAGTTAAACTAGAGGCTGTCGAAAATAATAGAGGTCTTTGTTTGGGGCCACTAGAGTATTTTCAGCTGCAATAAAATGGCAATAAATGATATAAACCATCACTTGTTGTAAGTCAATACAATACCCTCATCAATGTCATACAATATATTAAGGAAAGGATGAAGATGAAAGGGTTATTTCATTTTAGTTACAGCTTTAATTTTATTACAGCATTTACCATGTCTCCTGTCTGTCCTGGTGTCCCTCTGTTTCCTGGATATCCGGAGATACCCTGAAAATAAACACAGTTTAATAAACATACAAATAACTTTATTTTCAAACTATGTAGTAATGATTCAGGATCTCCCACAATAAAGTTAATGACATAGTTAACTCACTGGAGGTCCAGGTTTGCCCATTTCACCCATTACTCCAGGTGGACCAGGCCTCACCTTAAAAGAGGAAACAATTATATCTTACCAAGCCTGTTGGAGTTTGTCAAATCTAATGTTAATGAGATACTCACTGGCCAGAAAGCTTGAAGAATCTGATACACTGAGGATCTCTGAAAAAGAAATTAGAATCATCATGAAAACTGATTTATTAGGTCATCAGGTATCATTGCTGCTCCATAAAACAAATCAAAAAGGCAAATTGAAATACAAATTTCAAGCCTCACTTGTACCCCGACAGACCCCGAGAGTCACGAAATACCACAGACAAGTCACAAAATACCACTTCATCACCACAGTACTGCCAACTTCAACTGACATAGGCCTTTTTTAAACAATATTTTTACATATAAAGTTTTTTTTACATATCAAAAAAAAAAAAAAAAAACATAATAACCACAGCAATCGCAATAATGTAAAATGTGCAATAAAACAAACCATCAAATTATAGAAAGAAGATAGAATAAAGTTTCAACAGTAACTATATTTTGGACTCTTTAAATGCTGGTTTCGTTTGGGCAACATTTTTTTTTTAAAGTTATTTTTGGGGGCTTTTATGGCCTTTATTATATAGGACAGCTGTAGATTGACAGGAAAGCGGGTGAAGAGAGGGGGGATGACATGCAGCAAAGGGCTGAGGCCGGGATTCGAACCAGCAGCCGCTGCTGGGGGTTGGCAGCCCCCGTACATGGGGCAGACGCTCTACCAACTGAGCTACTGTCCACCCCTGTTTGGGCAACATTTTTAAAGCTGCACTGTTTAGCATGGCTGAATTTCTTGAAACAGAAACTGAGCCTTAATTCCCATCTGCACAAGTCTTGACAAAGAGTGTAGTCTATTTTTCTAGCTCTTTTTACTTGTAGAGCTGGGGGCCAAGCTAATGTTGACTAGCCTGGCACTGGGCTTCAACCAACAATAGAGCAGGCTGAATACAAACTCTTCATTTAATGGATACACATTAGGCTTGTCACGAGAACCGATACTTCGGTACCAAGTCGGTACTAAGATTCAGAAAATGTGACTGTACTGACTTTCCTAGACTACCCAAAGTACCGTTGGTACCGAGGTGCCAGATCTGGCCACTTCTTTAGCGTTGTGTTTTTGGCTGTAAATGAGCGATTATCTGGCAAGATAATCGGTCAGCGGGCGGTCTGTCACACCCCGTGAGCTCTTATCCTGGAACTTAACCTGCTCCGGGCCAGGTTTGGCGTTCAGCATCAGTTACCGGGGCAACGTGTCTGGATAAAATGAGATCCACATTCGTAGTGCGGAAAACCCGAAACTTATCCATGAAGTTATCTCTCTAAGAGCTAATCCAGCTTCGTAGTTCGGGCCCCAGATCACATGCGAAGAACAACGACACGTCGGAGGCACACGCACCCGGCTCGTCAACAACGAAACATTTATTAAAAGACAAACATCCAGACTTGTACAGAGAATTCAAGGTGAGTGCATTTGAATTCACGTGTTATTACTGTTGCTCATATCTAATTACGTTACAATGATGAGATGAGCCCAGCCCATAGTAAATGAGCTGCATGGCAAAATAACATTAGCATTATGTCCAGCCTCGCTGCTACCTCCACTGCTGCGCGACTTGTAAAATCATGAAGGAAGAGAAAAGAGAGGGACAGAAAGGAGAGAGTCCACAGAAGAAATGGCAGAGAGTGTCCCAAGTGTGTGGTCACTACAAGAAGGGACGAAAAGGAAACACAGTGCAGTGTGTCTGATGTCAAACGGAGTTAGCTCAGCACATGGCTTAGCATGATAGCACGTCGTCATTGCTAAAAACATCCGGTCTGTGCAACAGGATGACACTGACGATACATCAGCAGAAGCAGCTAATGTGATCAATAACTGAGATATGGGCTAGTAAATAACCTACTTTGATTATGGCTCCGTGTAAAGGCTGGTTCAGAACGTACATCAATGTGGAGGCTACTTGCCCAGAATTATGTGTATTTTGTTCACATACTTTTCACATCCAATAAATTTACATTTAATTTGATTGCAGAGAGTGAAACAGGAAACACTGACAGTGAGTAGAGGAAGCAGGTGTAGGGAATGCTTTCATATGTTATAGAAATGTACACTAGCTAGTTAAATTATCTTAGTATCTAAGTATGATCTTATTTAGTCCTAGAAATAAAGTAAGCAAAATAAAATCATCAATAGGGTACAGTAGTAAATGCAATAGGCACCGTCATATAAAAAGGTTTAAAAAAGTTTCACAACCATGTCTGTAAATTGCTGCTCCCTCTCTCTCTCTCTCTCTCCCTCTCTCTCTCTCTCTCTCTCTCTCTCTCTCTCTCTCTCTCTCTCTCTCTCTCTCCCTCCCTCTCTCTCTCTCTCTCTCTCTCTCTCTCTCTCTCTCCCTCTCCCTCTCCCTCTCCCTCTCCCTCTCCCTCTCTCTCTCTCTCTCTCTCTCTCTCTCTGTTAGTATTGCCTCTGCTGTTTTCGTACAGTCATTAAGCTATACCCAAATCTCAATCTTCTTTTCACAGTATAAGCCAGAGGAGGACAGTGACATGGACATGCCGGGGCAAAGCCAGCATCAAGATACACAGCCAACAAGAATGGACGCTTTCAATTTAAGCATAATATTGTTTGTGGTTCACTTTGTTCAAATAAAAGAGTGTATGTTGAACTACAGGGGATTTTTTTATTTTTACCATGGTATCGAGTGGTATCGAGTATCGAAGAATTTAAGTGGTACTGGTATCGACTACTAAATATCTGGTATCGTGACAAGCCTAATACTCATATATGCATTTTTCCAAATACATATACAAAAATATACATATCTGTTTAGCAGATATGTATATGTGTATTGAATGCGGATTCCAGTCTCCTGATGAACAGCAAATCCACACGATGCTGTGTTGAGTGTGTGGGCAAAGGAAGGGAGGTGGGTAGTAGGCCTGTGCTCAAAATATCGATACGGCAAAATATCGTATCGCACTCCTTCGGGATACATATATCGACACGGATTCTACAGAATCGATATGGCCTAGGGGTGTAATGAAATGGTTAACACACAAACGATACGAAATACAAAACAGGGCTCAGGATACAAAATAAAGATAAAGGAAAATCCCCAACAGTAGGAAGTTGTGCAAAAATCTCTTTTTCTTTACTTTCTTCCTAATGCAAAAAAATAATTATACAATACAAAAAATATTACTGCATCAGTCCAAAATAAATGCTCTTTGAAAAAAAATAAATTGT
Source organism: Scarus forsteni (assembly GCA_036419115.1). NCBI lineage: Eukaryota > Metazoa > Chordata > Actinopteri > Labriformes > Labridae > Scarus > Scarus forsteni. The sequence goes on along the minus strand of JAZDUH010000155.1, from coordinate 854,686 downwards.
AGTTTTTTCCCCATATTCAGACTACAGTGCAAATACAAACCTAAAATCTCAATAAAAAGTGCTTTGTTGTAAAAATCAGGATAAGTACATTCTTGAATAAAAAGGAAAACAAATAGCAGTCCTCAGAGCTGCAGTTTAGACCTATAAATGTCTGAACTGTGAACTATAATATTTAGCCTATAACAGTGCATATACTTCTGATCTTCAAGTATGATCAAATTCTGTCAACTCAACAGTAGATGTAAAAGTCAAACTGTTTTTTATGCAGACTTACACAAACATAGTGGAGCAGTTCTACCGTTTGTTATGTGTTCAATGTGGATTTTAGTGTTTCCTATAAATTGACGGTCAGTGAAGGGAGCAGGAAGGCGGGGGCGAGCGGGTCAGAGGGGAGAGTTAGTGTGTGTTGTTTGAGCGAGGATGGAGAGAGCCGATAGCAGGAGGTCTAGAGATTACTACTCACTGTTTTGTCCGTGAATTAAAATTGTAGTTGGCGTGGTCACAGCCCACAGTGACTGTTAAATAAAAGCAGGTATATTCGCAAGCCGGGGTCTCCTTATATTCACGTCCGACAGACGTTACAATATAACCGCTGCCACGGTTGTTGTTTTGTCCGCAATCTTCTCACCGTTCTCTCGTCTTTTACATGGGAAGCCAAAATAGGTCCACACAACCGATTTATTTGACGAAGGAGCATCAGCTAATTCCTCCACTTTGTCCTCCTCCCTATTGCAGCGAGTGTTTTACTACGGGAGGCGAGAAGGGTTTATTTCGTCGATTTATTTCGAGCGTCTTTGAATTTTATTTCGTCATTTTTTTATTTCGCGAAATTTCGTGGCACAAAATTTCGTTTCACCCCTAATACGGCCTAAATATTTTGACAGTTGTTGTAAATACACTTTGGCTAATGTTAATAGTGGCACAGTTCAAGGTAGAAGACAAGCTACATAATGAAGCATATTTTCTAAATTTGAACTTAGGTCTACCATCTTTGAGGATCTGAATTTATGTCTCTCAAGTTGTAGAACCACTAAAACTCATCCTTGTTCTTTTTCTTCTTATAAGAAAAAACTAAAGTTGTCAAGAATTTTGCTTAAAGCATAGTCAATGTTCACAATTTACTTGTATCAGGATACGTATCGTATCGTGGCCTTAGTATCGGGATATGTTTTGTATCGTGAAGTTGCTGGAAATACCCAGCCCTAGTGGGTCGAGACAAGTGGACTAAAATAAGAAATAAAGCTAGTGACAGGTCCATGGACCAATCATAGACCTGTCTTCATCATATTTTCCTCTGTTTGTTAGAAGTTGGCCTCTAGAGACGCAGTATCTGGTTTCTGGAGGCTTGCCATGTCTGTATGATTGTAGTGATAATTTTATAGTGTAATCAATAATAATCATGAACAGAGTAATAAATCTAATATTTACATTAGCATCTATAATGATTTTAAGGCAGAGATAACTGACGCTGAATGTGTAAAGTTGCATTCAAACAGAGTCTTGGCACATTACAACATTCACTTAGGCTTGTATCTTACACTTTCTGTCTTTTAATATTTGAGGTTGCAGATTGGGCCAAAAGGCGTCATAGTGTGAGACAAAGTGTTGAAAGCTCCACTCAGAACATCTCGCAGCACTCTGAGGGATGTTGAATGATTCTGCACAAAGCTCTCTGTCACTGCATTTAACTTGAGCACATAGGAGTCCTTCTAATTCATTACACCACCCAGCTCTGATGCTAATGCTCTTATTTGTCTTGGCAGAGGAGCAGCAGCTTTGGAACAAGTGGAGGTCTGCCAGCGCTGTCAGGGTGAGGCCGAGGCTGGCAGGGAGGCCAGGACCTCCCTAAAGTCTGTGTGTGTCTCTGTAGATGGGCAGTCAGAGGCCCCTGTGTGCTCTGACACCCACACACACTGAGGCCTTTCACAGCCAGTCTGACCCACTCACACAGAGCACAGGGCCTGACCCGGGCTGGATGAGCTCCAGTTACAATGGATGCTGATCCTTTAGCTCTCATTGCAGCCTGAGAGAAGGAGCACAGAAAGAGCAAAAGGCACTAAAACACACTGTAGACACAATGAGAGAGGATTACTCAGCCCAGACTGAAATAGAGGCAAACTGGTCCACGTGTGATCGCTGCTCTTGAAAATGACCGCATGAGCACATCACTGGTTTTATGAAGGAGCTTTGACTTTAATTTTAGAGTCAAACAGAAACAAACCAATGCATTCGAGCAGTTTGGGCAGTGTGTACAAGTTGGCATGCCATTTTTATAGACTGACTCATCTTCTAGAGTGATTTGATTAAATAACTGTTCGTTTAAGCTTTTTCACTAAATGGTCCAATTGGTCAGATATGAAAATCACAGTATTAACAAAAACAGAATCTAGCTCCCAAATTCCACTACATGAGAATAGCGATGTCACATGCTCATAAAACCTATTATAGACTGAGAAAAGAAATAAACAACACCTCGCTTCACTTCTCTAAGGTCCCTTTGCTGGTCCCAACCGCACAGCTTCATGACTTATTTTAACTTCTATCCACCTATATTCGTGGAGAAAAGATGTATGGTGTCATGTAAACAATGTTTGATATTTCTGTACCGCTATGACTTACTTTTCTTCGTCCATGGTGTCGTGTTGCCTCTGGGACCCTCTGACCGACTGCTGACCTGATGCTCGTGCCTCTGGTTTTGACGTAATGACAAATAATTGAGGAATATTACGTGCAAGAGTCCGTGCATTGTGTTTTATTTTGAAACTTCCGGTTACTCCACACGGTGACTTCCTAACTGGTGCTTTCTTAACGACAGTGAATTTACGAGGTTTGGAAGCAGCCGCCCAGACAATAGAACTGAAGCGTATCTCTCGCGCCTTGAGGCGCGCCGGCGCTTCAGCAACGCGGTGCTGTCGCACCGCAGCGCTTGCAGTGGAATTTGCCCGATAGACTACAATGGGGGCGAAGTGCTCCGCAGTACGTTTCAAGGACACAAGGCGACGCTGCGCTTTCGCGTCCAGTGGAATTTAGGGGCAAACTAGAAAAGCACTCGGAGAGCGCAGACCTCTGCCAGCGCCACAGTCCTCACCCATATTGTGATTTTCACCATAAATATTAGTCCTACCTTTATTTCATGTAAATATTTAGATTCCTTGAATTTGATTCATAATGATATCTATTTTAGTTCAGTAGTTATTCACAAAAATCACATTTTTCGTCATGGCAGATCCAGATGCTGACCAACACCAAAAGTGAATCAGTTCTTCCTTTTCCCATGCTGAACATTTCCTGAAAATTTCATCAAAATCCATCCATAACTTTTTGAGTTATTTTGTTCACAGATTGACAGACAGACAGACAGACAGACAAACAGACTCTCCCGAAAACATAACCTCCTTGGCGGAGGTTAATATCCTGGTAAATTAGACAAGACGGTAAAAAGAGAAGTCAGGGTCTGGTACAGCTTCTTAATAACTAGTTCATTTATTACCCCCGCCATGGAGGTTATGTTTTTGCCAGGGTTGGTCTGTTTCTTTGTTCATCTGTTTGTTTGTCTGTTTGCTTGTTTGTCTGCTAGCAAAATTACACAACAACTACTGGATTGATTTACATGAAAATCTTACCAGGGGTTTGGTTTGGTCCAAGGAAGAAGATATTACATTTTGATGCTGATCCAATCCAGACTGATGACACAAAATAACATTTTGGTTTATAATGGCAAATCCCATTCATTTACATCATTATGGGAATTGTAGTTTAGTTGCAAACTGACATTAACTTTTTTCCAAGCATATGTCACTACATTTCCCAGCTTCCTTTGCTGAGTTAGCCTGCTTAACACAACGGCTAACAGTAGCCTGGTAGATCAGCACTTTTTTTCCAACTCTGTAACTGGAATGCTGATAATTTGGAGATCATGTCATTCACACTCCCCCATTCCCAGTTTTGATGTAGATTCAATGCAGCATTGTACACATGAACAGACATGAGCACACACTCGGCTGTCCAATCCAAGCGGAAAAGCCACTGCTGTAAATGAGCTGCTTGGTGGAGGTCTGAGCTCTTGGAATGCTTTCTAGTTCATTTCTGTTATTGAGGTGTCAATAAATGTCTTATTTTTCAGTATTTAAAAACACTGTAGCATATGACTTATTTTATCATGACTTTCATCACATTACAGTTTTAATTCAACAGCTTCTTGTATTTTAGTTTTTCTCAAAAATTTATGAATGGAGTTTGATAAAATTTTTGGGAAATGTTGTTATGACACAAGGAAGAGGTCATTACCTCTTCTAATCCAGGACTTTTTTAAAGGAATTCTTAGCAGTGTGAGAAAAAGCAGTTTTCCACATTTTTGCCAATAGCTTGCCTGACAATGTTGGAAATGCCCTTTTGGTCACAGAGGATTTTGTAGTTAGGCTGTAGTGGTGCAGTTTAGGGATGGGAATTGATAAGATTTGATCAATACCAATGCTGTTAACTATCCTGCTAATCGATCCAATTCTTTAACGATTCCCTTGTTGATTCTAGCAAATTTTGCATGTGGGCAAATGGTCTCATTTTCAGTGGCAACAATGCCAAACATACATCACAGTATAGATAACTGCTTCTGCGAGTTGCTGGTGTTTCCACTCACTTAAGGTTGTGCAGTAGGTGTAATTAAAATTAAGCCACAATTCTAACGCTTCTGAACCCTGTCAATTGAATGGAATTGATAAGAGAATTGGTAAGCAAAAAGATTAATGATATCGATTCGTTGTTGGACCTGTTAACGATTCTCAACTGGAATTGGTTTTTGATTCTCATCCCTAGTGCATTTTGTTAATGCACTTGGATGGTAGTCAGAAGGTTGCAGGTTCAGGCCCAGCTTCTGCTGTCACATGTGGATGTGCTGGGCAAGATCTCAAGCCCCAAGCAGCTCCCATTGCTGCATCAGTGGCGTGTAAATGGTAGTGAAAGGGCGTGAAAGTGTTAGCTGATACTGATGGACAACTGATAGAGAAACTTCAACCATCAGTAAATGAATGGGAGTGATTGTGATCAGAGAGGTGTAACGTGAAATGTAAAGCTCCTTTGAGCTGTCAAAGAGACTAAAAAGGACTTTATAAGTCAAATCAATTTACCATGCTAGGTTTTGGAATTATTATTCGCATCTTATATGGGCCACACTATTTAGAAAGTTATTCCACCCTTCTTGTTCAACCATTGTACTTTCAGGCTCACTGAGCTGCAGAACAGTCCGGGCTCTGCAGATGAACTAAGAGGACTAAAACCTGACAAGGTTCAACTGGCTATTAATCATTTTAAAGACATATGACCAACCTCAGAGAAGAAACAGAACATAGGATAAATAAAGGAGATTGTTTCTTCATGAGATTAGATGCTCAATCAAACATTTCGTCCTGGATCCATGTCAGAGACAAATCATCAGGGATACTGGTGTGACAGTGTAGTTGGGAGAGCAACTGTGATTGTGTCACCTCAAAATTCCACATAACGCAAAAGCACTCTTGCTCCGACCGATAAACCACACTGAGAGCAGCAAGCCCTTTAGGGGGGAGGGCTGCTTCCTGGAGAGCCGCAAGTTCTTGTGAGAATAATAAAACATTTTATAGACTGAGAAAAGAAATGCATAACACCTCACTTTGCTTCTCTGAGGTACCTTTGTTGGTCTCAACCATACAACTTTGTGATTTATATAAGTTCTCTCTACTTGTATCGTTGTAGAAAGAACGTCGTTAGATGTCAAACATGCAATGTTATATATTTCGGAACCTCTACGATTCACTTTTCTTTGTCTATGGTGTCATGTGGTGTATGGTACATCAAAGACCCCCTGACCGACCACTGGCAGTGGAATTGCTCTGACAGACTAGAATGAGTGTGAAGTGCTCCACAGTGCAATTCAAGACTGTGGCGCTGCGCTTTCGCGTTATGTGGAATTTGAGGGTCAGAAATAAAATGCATCCTGAGTGGAAACACAAGAGCAGAGGTAGGTAAATCAGTTTCAACTTTCTGTCTTGTTTCATGGTTTGGAAACGTGTCCTTGAAAAACAAAAAATGTTTAAACCAAATCATGAAATGTCTTGTAAACTAATTGGAGAGTCTCACCTTCCTCCAGAATCCCTGTATGCAAAACAGCTACAGTAGGTTGTTAGCTCTATTGTAAGAGATTACTCTCACACTCTCAATGGAGAGTTTCAGCTGTTCCCATCAGGTTGGAGGTTCATGGTATCTGCTTGTAAAACCAAACGCTACAAAAACAGCTTTGTACTAGCAGCCATCCATGCTATTAACAAATGAGAGAAACTGTAACATTACCTCACTAATTTATTTACTCATTGTACAGTTTCTTTCACCTTGTTTTTATGAATGGTACATATTTATCTTTTAGCTTGGTTTGACATATTTTAGGTCTTTTTTACCTACTGATGTTTTAACTTATCTTGCTTTTTAACTCAGGGTTGTCTCAAAACCCAAGGACAGCATCTTCAGACATCTGGCACATAACTGAGCAGTGGCGTTTTGGTTAATTCATCGTTTCCAATCATTTCACAAAGACCTACATTCTGCATTTTGTTCTATGCATGTTTTCAATGATAAGAGCCACAGTTCAGTTTTCCTAAAGCCCAATGAAGTGGCTGATGCAAGTTGGTTGATGTTTTACAGCGTATACTCCCAGAAAATGTGACTCATGATCTAAAACATCTATGTAAAGTCCAACAATGAAGCTCTTACAAAAAATGAGCCAATTCCACTATGTGGTCAAAACCAAACAGCATGCTGGTCATATGTGTGCACTGAAATGTACCAATTTAAGAGGAAACATCAAGGACAGGATGACAGAAGCTCACAGGAATAAATAGCATGGTGAGGATATTTAGGACTCTGCTCTTAGTAGACCTCAAGTGGACAATTTAAGCAGAAAGGATGCCAAGGGAGAGCCTATCCAGTTAAAGCATGCCTGAAAGTTTGTTGGGTTCACAGCAGCTTAAGGTGGGTGTAGCAGGTGTCTGTGTTTAAATTTACCCTGAAAGAGATCCAGTCCTCCTCAGAGTTCCTCCACAGATAAAGGGAGTGAAGTCCAGGAGGTCCTGGAGGTCCCGGATCTCCTCTTATTCCATTGAGACCTGGAGGACCTTGAGAGCCCTGGAAGACACCAAAGAAAGACTGGATGGAGGTAAAACCATACATGTAGGATTGTTGAACTAGAGGCCTTTGCACACCAGAAGAAATGTTCTGGTGCTAATAATTCACAATTAGTCGTAACTTTTTTTTCAAGCCCAGAGCCATTCAAAGCTTACACATCACAGGGCTTGAAGCAGGAAAAAGTCCTGTGCCTGAAAATTTTTATGCAAGGGGGGGATTGAAACATGAGAATACACCAAAACAAAATAAAAAATGATCCGTTACTATAAAGTTGTAGTTGATTTGAAGCATTTTTTGAAAATGATATGCTCTAGAACTGAAAACTAACATTCTTGCATTGCATCCAATTGCCACTATGAACGAGTTCAGCTATGAACGCAGTCATACAAATTTTCTGTTCACAGAGTGGGACTTGATAGGTGGGGGAGCCCTAACATATGGTGTTGCAGAGCAGTAGGAAAAATGATGTAAATTATTACAAAAAGCTGTATAAGCCTTCTTGTCAACAGAAAAATACAGGCCACTTTAACAGGCAATACACACACATACCAATCCAACATGGCAAACTAACACAGAGAAACACAGCAAACTAAAAACCCCAAACAGAGACTCAGACACGGCCCTAAGTGAAAACCACACCTATGCAGACACACAGGTGAGTGAAACACATGAGATCAAAGAAGGCAGAGGAAACACGGAAAGTTAAACTAACTACAAAGGCCACATAAGGAGAAAATATCTGGCATGAAAACGGGTCAGGGTTAAAAAAATGTTAGGAGGCTATGACCCCCGTAAGAAAATTTGGAATATTTCATTTTTAAAAGCATCAATCTGATGCATTTTGAGAGAAATATGGAGCAGAATTACAGGACAGTATGACTGTATAATACAGCATCTATCTATGCATGCTCACATTCTGGTCACATAATGAGTTTGGGAATTGGAAGGAAAGGGCCCTTCACAATGTTGATATTTTCACTTTTTAGATTAAACATACAGTGAAGTGGTAGATCTCTACAGCTCTATCCTTAGTAACATTCACCATGTCAAGTCATCATGATCAAGATCTCAGAAATATTAACCACTTTAATTTGCTTAGTAAAAAAACAAAAAATGTTTTAAACATCAAATAATAATAAGAGCACTGGGAGATCACACATCCATAAATCTTAACGCACTATTTCCCATTGTAACATGTAAGTTGTTTCTCTAGATAACTCAAAGCAAATGGTCATAGGACAACCCCCAATTTATCTGCTAAGATAACAAGACATGTCAAGATCCTGAGAGAACAGCTAACATTTACTTGATACAGCACACCAGAGTAAAATAAACTGTATGGAAATTTGTCCGCTCAGGGCCTCTGAACACTGAAGAAATTTTGCCACATTTTTATCTAATTTATACACCGTCCACTGAAAACAGCTCTGAGACCAACTTTTGGGCCTCGACCCACAGGTTGAGAGCCACTGCACTAACAGACTGCATTTGGAGCTTGATCCTTCAGATTGCTCTGATATCATGGAGAATAAGCGACGCAGGAAACCACCGGATGAGTTTATCATTTTGAAAAGGTGAAAACAGAGCTGGACTGCTCAGGAAAGTTGAGTTTTACGGTATACACACAGGACCGCTGCCCCGTGCGCTGCGCGTCTTTACGCTCACCGGCACCGTGAGGAGCTCTTCGCGCTCATATCTCCATGCTCTCGCACTTGTAGAGTAGAGTAGTTTTTATTGACGTCAAGGCTCCTTCAGGCGCCCACATATTGGCAGTTCATGGATAATCTTTGGCATTGTTTCCCGTTCATACCCTCCACCCCGTCTATGTTTATGATGCGCTCTGATTTACTGAGCATCTAGGCGCTTATGACTGACCCACGCAGGCTGTTCATGATAAAATGCTCTGTCGCCCGTGGTGCTACTTGAATTGGTTAATTAATTTACTTGAATAAGCCGGAGGGCTCCGGCCAGCTTTAACCCCTGGTCATCGATGTTGCCGTGTGGTACCTGTAGCTGTCGCTCCCGGTGAGGTCGATGTGTGGGAGAGAGCACGCATGGACGCTATGTGACCCGGGTCGCGACAAGCTAATTTTTCTTTCCCCCGCTGCGGCCATACAATAGTTTTCTGGAAAACCGCACACAAAAACAAGCTCCTGGCTCCTGTTCCGGCTTCCTCTATCCAACCCCAGCGCCACTTATTTTTTACTCCTGCGTCCCATCTTGAGGTTTTTTCGCCAATTTAACAAGCCGGTTATACATGTTAGCAGTATACGCTAAATCAGCTCCTCACCGCTGACGCCGTCTAAGTGTTGAAAACTTAAGGCCCGCCCTACTCTGCCCCTGATTGGCTAGAACGCCTTGGTTACCTTGAGTATCACTGGTGGTTGGAACTATCACATTAAACGACTGGTTAAAGATTAAAAAATATATATTAAAAATATCACCAAAATATTCATACGCCGGATTTCCGGCACCCTGCCGGAGGTCTTCAAGCCCTGACATCAGCTGTGTAATGTTTGCCTTGTGACATTTTAGTTCTTTTTGGACAGAGGTTTTGTTTCTTGTAAGAAAACATCTGACCAATGAAAGCACTTGTTGTCAGCACAACTCCACAGTCAAGCATTTGAAACAACAGCCTGCATAACTGTGTCTGTTTTAGAGAGCAGTGTCAGTGATAATGAATTATATGTAATGTATGGATGAAGGTTGTGTAGGAGCTGCAGTATGACCATGATGTGTGAACAGCTAGTCCTGAAGCAGATGTGGTTCATAGTTTAAACTCCTGAAATAAACAGTAAGGCAAAGCCAAATTCCCCACTCCTTCACAGAATTAGACAGACCTCTTTACAAACCCAAAACCAGTGAAGTTGGCACGTTGTGTAAATCGTAAATAAAAACAGAATACAATGATTTGCAAATCCTTTTCAACTTAAATTCAATTGAATACACTGCAAAGACAAGATACTTAACGTTCAAACTGAGAAACTTTATTTTTTTTTGCAAATAATCATCAACTTAGAATTTAATGGCAGCAACACACTGCAAAAATGTTGGGACAGGGGCATTTTTACAACTGTGTTACACCGCCTTTCCTTTTAACAACACTCAGTAAACGTTTGGGAACTGAGGAGACCAATTTTTGAAGCTTTTCAGGTGGAATTCTTTCGCATTCTTGCTTCATGTATAGCTTAAGTTGTTCAACAGTCCGGGGTCTCCATTGTTGTATTTTATGCTTCATAATGTGCCACACATTTTGAATGGGGGACAGGTCTGGACTACAGGCAGGCCAGTCTAGTTCCCGCACTCTTTTACTACGGAGCCATGCTGTTGTAACACATGCAGAATGTGGCTTGGCATTGTCTTGCTGAAATAAGCAGGGGCATCCATGAAAAAGACGTTGCTTGGATGGCAACATATGTTGCTCCAAAACCTGTAAGTACCTTTCAGCATTAATGGTGCCTTCACAGATGTGTAAGTTACCCATGCCTTGGGCACTAATACACCCCCATACCATCACAGATGCTGGCTTTTGAACTTTGCGCCTATAACAGTCTGGCTGGTTCTTTTCCTCTTTGGTCCGGAGGACACGGCGACCACAGTTTCCAAAAACAATTGTAAATGTGGACTGGTCAGACCACAGAACAGTTTTCCACTTTGCATCAGTCCATCTTAGATGAGCTCGGGCCCAGCGAAGCCGGCGGTGTTTCTGGGTGTTGTTGATAAATGGCTTTCGCTTTGCATAGTAGAGTTTTAACTTGCACTTACAGATGTAGCGATGAACTGTAGTTACTGACAGTGGTTTTCTGAAGTGTTCCTGAGCCCATGTGGTGACATCCTTTACACAGTGATGCCGGTTTTTGATGCAGTACCACCTGAGGGATCGAAGGTCACGGGCATTCAATGTTGGTTTTGGGCCTTGCCGCTTACATGCAGTAATTTCTCCAGATTCTCTGAACCTTTTAATGATATTACGGACCGTAGATGATGAAATCCCTAAATTCCTTGCAATAGCTCGTAGAGAAATATCGTTCTTAAACTGTTTGACAATTTGTTCACGCATTTGTTCACAAAGTGGTGACCCTCGCCCCATTCTTGTCTGTGAATGACTGAGCATTTCAGGGAAGCTGCTTTTATACCCAATCATGGCACCCACCTGTTCCCAATTAGCCTGTTCACCTGTGGGATGTTCCAAATAAGTGTTTGATGAGCATTCCTCAACTTTCTCAGTCTTTTCGGCCACTTGTGCCAGCTTTTTTGAAACATGTTGCAGGCATCAAATTCCAAATAACCTAATATTTGCAAAAAATAACACAGTTTACCAGTTTGAACATTAAGTATCTTGTCTTTGCAGTGTATTCAATTGAATATAATTTGAAAATTATTTGCAAATCATTGTATTCTGTTTTTATTTACGATTTACACAATGTGCCAACTTCACTGGTTTTGGGTTTGTAGTTTCTAAGCAGCAAACAGCCACTTAATGTAAAGTCCATTTTGATTTCTGCAGCTTTGTTTTCAAAAAGAATGTATGTAACATAAAAAAATACTTTTGTTCTCATGCAAGGGGGCTTAAAAGTCACCTCAAAATATTTGCAATTTCCTGCTGATCGTTAGCATTGCCCTAGTCGGAATGCCTGTTTTTGCCCTTTTCTGACTTTCAATGACAGTCTGAACAGCACAAATCTTATATTTTCAAATCAGACTCCGACCACTTCATGTGTAGTCCAAAAATGAACACAGATCTGATGTTTCTGACAATGACCTCACTATTAATGCTCATGTCATATCTTATCTTGGCATAACATCAGGTCTTCTTCTGCACAAGCAGGTCACTTCAAGGTTGTAGACGTTTTATGCTTGAGTCTGATGGTGGTCACATTTAAAGGAAAAGTTCGGTTCCTGCAGCTTTTACATTGTTTATAGAATGAAGAACAACAATATACTCACCCAGAAGGCTTTCCTGATGCAAACGGTGCTTCGGGAGATATTTAGATCCAAAATCGAGCAGCGGACACCGATATAATGGTAGCCCGTAGGGCATAGATCGCCGCTCCTAAAAACTGCATTAATCGTCCAAAAACTCATGTTTTTCACCAATATTCCATCATGATTCGCGCCGAATGGACGGCCATTGTAGCCTGTGTCTCTCCACACAGCGCTGTGTGGCTGAACTAACCTCTGAACAGACGTGTCTGTTTGCATGCCCTTCAAGCACACGCAGTTCTATCTGGAGCATTGAGAGCGCTTCCTCATTTCTATCAGCTCGTTATCTGTATAATCTGGCTCCAAACTGTAAGGCGTCCATCATATTCAAAGTCCTCCTCCACAACATCTTCATCCCATAGATATTCGCCCATTTTGCACAAAACTGGAAGAAGAAAGTCGATTGTAGCTGCCGGTCTTCCCTGAAGCAATGAGCACTTTTCTTGCGCCGAAGAGCATGTAAACAAACTCGTTGGTTCAGCCACACAGCGCTGTGTGGAGAGACACAGACAGCAATGGCCGTCCATTCGGCGCGAATCATGATGGAATATTGGGGAAAAACATGAGTTTTTGGACGATTAATGCAGTTTTTAGGAGCGGCGATCTATGCCCTACGGGCTACCATTATATCGATGTCCGCTGCTCGATTTTGGATCTAAATATCTCCCGAAGCACCGTTTGCATCAGGAAAGCCTTCTGGGTGAGTATATTGTTGTTCTTCATTCTATAAACAATGTAAAAGCTGCAGGAACCGAACTTTTCCTTTAAGTTAGAATGTGAATAACCATGCAAAAAAAAGTAACATTTCAACAAAAATCAGAATTGAGGGATGCTTGTTTGGCGTAGTGCTAAGCAACCAGACAACAACCCATATATATGCCTCTGCTGAACCAGGTTCGAATCAAGCCTGAGGCCTTTTGGCAGAAAACCCAGAATTGAGCATTAAGACCTGCAGTGTGAATGTATCCTTAGTTTGTTTTTGACTTGTAACAGACAAAAGCCCACAGTACCATTTCGAGCCAGCAGCGCACCAGGGGCAATAATGCACTAATAAAACTCTAGTCACTTCAGTTACTGGTGGAATAAATTTAGAGAAAATGGCGGCAAGCAACAAAGCCTCTCTTAGCCTCAAATAACAAAAATGAAACACCTGAGTAGCACTGTGAGGAAGTACACTACATTACCAAAAGTATTTGCTCACCCATCCAAATGATCAGAATTAAGTGTCCTAATTACTCGGCCTGGCCACAGGTGTATAAAATCAAGCACCTAGGCGTGCAGACTGTTTCTACAAAAATTTGGGAAAGAATGGGCCCCTCTCAGGAGCTCAGTGAATTCCAGCGTGGAACTGTCACAGGATGCCACCTGTGCAACAAATCCAGTCATGAAATGTCCTCGCTCCTAAATATTCCACAGTCAACTGTCAGCTTTATTATAAGAAAGTGCAAGAGTTTGGGAACAACAGCAACTCAGTCACAAAGTGGTAGGCCATGTAAACTGATGAAGAGGGGTCAGCGGATGCTGAGGCACATAGTGCAAAGAGGTCGTCGACTTCCTGCACAGTCAATTGCTACAGAGCTCCAAACTTCATGTGGCCTTCAGATTAGCCCAAGTACAGTACGCAGAGAGCTTCATGGATGGGTTTCCATGGCCGAGCAGCTGCATCCAAGCCAGACATCACCAAGTGCAATGCAAAGCGCCGGAGGCAGTGGTGTAAAGCACGCTGCCACTGGACTATTGAGCAGTGGAGACGAGTTCTCTGGAGTGATGAATCACGCTTTTCCATCTGGCAATCTGATGGACGAGTCTGGGTTTGAAGGTTGCCAGGAGAACGATACATTTCGGGCTGCATTGTGCCAAGTGTGAAATTTGGTGGAGGAGGAATTATGGTGTGGGGTTGTTTTTCAGGAGTTGGGCTTGGCCCCTTAGTTCCAGTGAAAGGAACTTTGAATGCTTCAGGATACCAAAACATATCGGACAATTCCATGCTGCCAACCTTGTGGGAACAGTTTGGAGCGGGCCCCTTCCTCTTCCAACTAACTGTGCAGCAGTGCACAAAGCAGGTCCATAAAGACATGGATGACAGAGTCTGGTGTGGATGAACTTGACTGGCCTGCACAGAGTCCTGACCTGAACCCGACAGAACACCTTTGGGATGAATTAGAGCGGAGACTGAGAGCCAGGCCTTCTCGACCAACATCAGTGTGTGATCTCACCAATGCGCTTTTGGAAGAATGGTCAAAAATTCCTATAAACGAGAAGGGGCGGAGCCAGGTAATGGAGTAGGAAGTGCTGTGGCCGGACTCTGCAGAACAACTGTATTATTAATTATTATAAGGCTTTATATTTCAACTTTAAGTGGTTTCGAAACATTCTAAGAGACTTTGTACTATACTGACTTCGTTCCATGGCACACCGAAGCGCTAGAGCACGTAAAACCACCTTATCCATGCCGCGGCCTACCCCGCCTGCTACATCCTCGGCCTCGAGTGAGGAAAGTCTACCCCGCCCCATGGACCCCACGGCCGACACGGACACCTTCAAGCATGAGTTTCTGTCCTCCTTGCAAGCGGACTTTGGTACTATGATGAAAAGTGAAGTAGGAACCGTCCTGGAGAACGAAATGGCTTCTATTAAAGCTGATGTCCATGCTATACGTGCGGGCTTTGACGACTTTAAGACTACCATAAACACGGAAGTAGCGGCCATACGCAGCACACTGGGAGAAGCAGAGCGCAGCTTAACTGCCTGTTCGGATGATGTGGAGACTCTGAAGCGAGAAGTTAAACGTTTGGGTGCCTTAACTGACTCTCTTCAAGATAAATGTGAAGATCTGGAGCTAAGATCTAGACGGTGCAACAGGATCGTGGGAGTACCAGAGGGCCCTAATAGCTGCTCTCCAGCGTCTGTTTCTAGCTTGCTACAAAAAGCCTTTGACCTGAATGAGGCTCCTCTGGTAGATAGATCTCATAGATCTTTGCAACCAACACCAAAACCAGGGCAGCATCCCAGAACCATCGTGGCACGTCTTCATTACTACAGAGACTGTGTTAATATACTGCGTCTTGCCAGAGAAAAACAAAGGATGAAGGTGAACGACATGTCCATCTCAGTCTTCCCTGACTTCACATCGCGGGTGGCTAAAGCCAGAGCAGCCTTCAACCCTGCCAGACAGCAGCTCAGGGGCCTCCAAGGAGTTCGATTCGGCATCCTCCATCCTGCCAAACTTCGCATCACATTCAACGGCAAAGAAAAGACCTCTGTCGACCCCAAGGAAGCTGAAGCGTACATCACACAGACAATCGCCCCTTTTGCAACCCAATCAGGCTGAGTATTTTGTTATAAATGCACACTGTGCATATTGAGTTGAAAGAAACAAGAAAGAGGGGGTAGAGGGAAGAAAGGAGGAGGTAAAGGGGAAGAAGAATGAAAGGGGAAAAAAAAAAAAAAAAAAAGATCCCGTGGCTTTATCATGGTATTATAGGATCTTTTGTTGCACTCTTCAGTACTTAATAATTAGATGAGGACTGCTCCCCCTTTTAAGTTGAAAGACCTATATTGTTATTGAGTTAACAACCTTTGAGAGGTCCTCACTCGCTCCCTTTATTTATCTAATTTTATTACATTTTATATTTTTTTCTCAACTATTACTATTATTTCAGAAAATTATTATTTAATGATTTTATTTATCTATTATTTATCGTGATCGCTGCTTTCTCTTTTTCCAGCAGTGTTCGGTGCCCAGTGCCTTATTTATAATTTAAAATTTTGGGGCCCTTGAATATTCCTAAAATGGAAAACTGTTTTATTTCAATGATTCAGCTTGTGTAATTTGAAAATTATATTTTTATGTTATTGTATTCAGTTTTATTTTATTTTTGTACTATGCTTTTACCTCTTGCATTACGATTGCTCACCATAGGTATAGTTCTGCATACAAACTACCACTACCAAGCATATAAGCTAATTCTTAGCATCCTTATCTGCCATAAGATTTATATTAAGGTAATGTTCTGCTGGCTAGGTTTAGTTAGACGTTTTTTTTTTCTGGTTATACCCAAGTGTCATGTGCCTTTTCGTCCCTAGATTAGAGGGATCCATTGCGATCTCCCAGTTGGGGGGGGATCTGCAAATGTTCATCAAGCACCTGTTTAATGTGTTTAATGTATGTTTTTCTTTTTTTGTCTTGATTTATCTTATTTTATCATTTTTTTTCATACAACGCCATATGAGGGACTATAAGCTATTTCAGAAATATTGGCTTGATACTTTTCCTTAACCCTTATGGCAGCACCTAGCTCTAGCGCCCTGGGTTCTATACAACTGATCAGTTGGAATATAAAAGGAATTCAGCATCCAATTAAACGCAGTCGTGTCTTTGCCCATTTGAGATCTCTTGGACCTCAGATAATTTTCTTACAGGAGACCCATCTTCGCACCAGTGAACAGACCAAACTTAGGAAAAACTGGATTAGTCACATATTTTGCTCAAAATACGATGATAGATCTAGGGTACAGCCATTCTAGTGCATAAAGAAGTCCCTTTTGTTCCAGCATCTATAATTGCAGATGAGAACGGCAGATACATTATTGTTTCCGGCAAACTTTTTGGCTTACAAATTATTTTAGCCAATGTCTATGGACCCAATTGGGACAACCCACAATTTTTTTTACAAATTTTATTTCAAAACTACCAGACCTACACACGCATCATTTGATCCTAGGAGGGGACTTTAATTGCGTGCCACATCTGGATCTGGATAGATCTAGATCTAAACCAGGATCTGGTCATTCAACATCGAAAGCTGCAAAGGTCCTTCACTCATTTATGGAATCATATAACCTCACTGACCCATGGAGGAAGCTAAATCCTACAATGAAACAATATTCATTCTTTTCACCCGTTCATTGGTCTTATTCACAAATTGACTTTTTTTGCTTAGCAATGAATGTCTCCAATATGTTAACAACAGTCAATATCATAGCATTATTATTTCAGATCATTGCCCAGTACAATTGGATCTGTCCCTTCCGAATAGTGTGATGCCTAGACGTACAGTTGGATCCACTATTGCTGACCAGTAATAACTTTATCCAGTTTAGGAATAATCAAATTGATACTTTTTTAGACTTAAATCAGACTCCAGCTATGTCATATGTTACAATCTGGGAGTCCCTTAAGGCCTACTTGAGGGGCCAAATAATTTCCTTCTCATCGTTTGAAAAAAAGAAGCGAACACAACGTCTCACTGAATTATCTACACAGATAAAAGACATTGATACAAAACTTTCGTTTGACTATAATCCCGAACTTTACAAAGACAGACTTCTACTACAAATGGAACATGACAATTTAACAATTAGAGACATGGAACAACTTTTGTTTAAATCAAAACAAACATTCTACGAGCACGGTGAGAAAGCAGGTAGGCTGCTCTCCCACCAGCTCAAACAAGCAGCAGTTGGCAGAACCATCTCTGAGATTCGGGTCTCATCTGGTACTGTTTCCACCCATCCCCAAACAATTAATGACACCATTAAAAAGTTTTATAGTGATCTTTACACAAATGACACCAATATAGAAATGTCAGATATTAATACATTTCTCGACAAGATTGACCTCCCAAACATTAACTCTGAGGTTAAGACTCAACTGGATTCTGAAATAACATGTCAAGAGATTTCCCATGCTATTGACTCTATGCGAAGTGGAAAGGCAGCGGGCCCAGATGGATTTCCTATTGAATTTTTTAAAACATTTTCTTCTAAACTAATTCCTATTTTAGTTTTAGTCTTTCAAGAAATACTCGCAAGAAATCAACTACCGGAGACAATGTCCCAAGCAGTTATTTCTGTCCTTCCTAAAAAGGGTAAAGACCCCTTGGATTGTGCTGCTTATCGGCCAATTAGTATTCTCTGTTCGGACTATAAAATTCTAACAAAAATTCTCTCACAGCGGCTTGAAACAGTCATATCTGATATCGTTGCCCCTGATCAAACAGGTTTTATACTTGGCAGACAGTCATTCTATAATATGCGTCGACTTTTCAATATAATTTACTCTCCTCATTCATCCCAGGTTGCAGAAGTTGTGCTTTCTCTTGATGCCGAGAAGGCGTTTGATCAGATAGAGTGGAAATACCTTAAAGCTGTTCTAGATAGATTTGGTTTTGGCCCGATATTTGCTTCTTGGATTAAGCTTCTCTATACTAGCCCAAAGGCCTCAGTACGTACCAACTCTATGATTTCAAACTACTTTCTCCTGCATCGTGGTGTGAGACAAGACTGTTCTCTATCGCCTTGTTTTGTTCAACTTAGCAATTGAACCTTTGGCTATCGCCCTTCGAACAGAACAAAACATAGATGGAATTACAAGAGGGGGGTCTGTCCATAAAACTTCTTTATATGCTGACAACCTTCTCCTGTATATATCTGAACCAATGTCATCCATACCTCGTCTAATAGAAAAGTTTAATCAGTTTGGAAAAATTTCTGGTTATAAACTGAATTTTTCTAAAAGTGTGTTCCCTGTCAATCAGATAGCTTTAAATCAGAACTATGACACCTTCCCATTCAAAGTAGAGTTCCATTCTTTCACATATTTAGGAATATCAGTTACTCGATCTTTTACAAATTTATATACCCATAACTTTAAAATTTTGCTGGATCAAACTAAAAAAGATTTAACAAAATGGTCATCCTTACCTATTTCCTTGGCAGGTAGAGTTAACATAATAAAAATGACAGTGTTGCCTCGTTTTTTATATAAATTCCAAATGATCCCGTTGTTCTTACCCAAATCCTTTTCCAAGAACTTAATATTCATATTTCCTCATTCATCTGGCATGGGTCTAATCAACGAGCTAAGAGATCTCTCCTGGAAATGCCCAGATCCATGGGAGGACTAGGCTTACCCAACTTTTTATTTCATTACTGGTCAGCAAACGTAGCAAAATTAATTTACTGGATATCAGTGTTTGAACACAAGAGGGGTCCCTCATGGGCACATATGGAAGCTTTTTCTGCCTCATCTATCTCTTTGTTGTGCTCTTCATTGCCCATCAAAGCTATTAATAAAATAAAAAATCCTGTTATCAGGGATTCTCTTCGAATTTGGTCTCAGTTCAGAAAACATTTCAACTTCAGTGCTGCTTGTGGTCACATGCCTCTAACTGATAACCATCTTTTCCCTACACCCTTTGATGACATAGGTTTTCAGATATGGCGCAGCAATGGTCTGATCTTTTTTAATGATCTGTTCTCAGAAGGTACCTTTGTAACATTTGATAGACTTATGCAAGATCACAACTTATCTAGAACACATTTCTTTAGGTATCTTCAGGCCCGGAGTTTTGCCAGAATTGTCTATTCATTTCCACATTTTACTGCCAATATCCTTGACAAAATATTAGATTGGGACCCAGCAGCTAGTGGTAACATTTCCAAACTATATAAAATATTCCAGGCTAGTGTTGTTTCGTCTCTGGACAAAACTAAAAGTGCATGGGAGCAGGATTTAAATATTAAGATTACAGATAAGATTTGGGAATGTGCCATCCAACGCATTCACACAGCTTCACTCTGTGTGAGGCATAGTTTAATCCAATTTAAGATTCTACACAGATTGCATCTCACAAAGGTTAAACTATCTCAGTTTTATGCTAATACAGACCCAACATGTATCAGATGTCACCAAAAACCTGCATCAACTGGTCACATGTTCTATGATTGCTCATCTTTACATTCATTCTGGAGCAGCATTTTTGATGCTTTCTCAACCATCTTCCACTTAACAATTGAACCTAACCCATTAATGGCTGTATTTGGAGTGTCAGATGAGGGCTTAAACATTACTACCTCTCAGGCTAACTTTCTGGCTTTTGCCTCTCTCCAGGCTCGGAGGCTTGTCCTACGAAACTGGAAATCTGAAAAGCCCCCTTCTTTTATATCCTGGGTTAAAGAAATGTTATCTCTTATCCCACTGGAAAAACTTAGATATAACAGATTTAAATCCAGAAAGAAATTTATTAATACCTGGTCTCCATTTTTAGAATTCACTATTTGTTTTTCATTCCCTCCTGCTGAATGAATAGTCTGCCTCCTCTTTACTATTACTTTTTTTAATATTACTGTTTATTGGTGCTTGTATGAACTTAAACCTGTATGAACCTGGTAGCTGAGTGCTGTGTGGATAGAATTCCACTTCAATGTGTTGTATTGAATAATCAAGCAATGGTGTCCTCTGTGAACGATAGCCCCTCTTATTGTAGGATTCTTGTATCTACGGATATAAATAATTTTCTCTATATATTTATATATATATGTATTTTTTCTTTGTATTATTATCATTTTTATAATCATTATTTATGTATTTATTTTTCTTATTTTCTTGTCTTTGTCAGGTGTCTTGATATGGGTTTATGGGATGGGGGGGTATGTTTTGTTGTTTTTTCTTTTTGGTATGTTCTCTTATCTGTTTGTAATATTTGAAAAACTGTAAATAAAGTTCATAAAAAAAAAAAAATCCTATAAACACACTCCTCAACCTTGTGGACAGCCTTCCCAGAAGAGCTGAAGCCGTAATAGCTGCAAAAGGTGGACCAACATCATATTGAACCCTATGGGTTAGGAATGGGATGGCACTTAAGTTCATATATGAGTCACGGCAGGTGAGCAAATACTTTTGGTAATATAGTGGATATATATATTCGGAGAACATATATTCGGATACTGACTCCGAAATGGGAACACCATCAGCCACCCTTCTACATGGACGACATCAAGCTGTACACTAAGTGCAAGCGAGATATCGACTCACTGAGTCACACCACTAGGATCTACAGCAGTGACATCGGAAGGTCATTCGGACTGGAGAAGTGTGGCCGAATGGTGACAAAAGGAGGGAAGGTAGTCCATACAGAGGGCATAACTCTCCCAGAGGGCAGAATAGCAGATGTGGAGGAGAGTTACAAATACCTCGGCATACCACAGGCAAATGGCAACCACGAAGAGGCCACTAGGCAAGCAGCAGCGGCCAAGTACCTGAAGCGAGTAAGGCAAGTCCCAAGAGAGCACCTCCCTTTTAATTTGGCCAAGCTACCGAGATAGAAGAAGCTACATACCCTAGGGCGCTGCAACATGGTGAGTGCTTTACCTACAGCTGAAATCAAAGACCCTCCACTATCATTCAGATCTGGCATTTGGGACTACTTCAGCTTCCGTGTCAAGTATGACCCTGATGGTAAGCGTGTCGTGGACAAGAACACAACAGTATGTCAGAAGTGCAACACGATGCTAAACTACGTCAACACATCTACGCCAACATCATACCGGTGTTAAAACAAGTGGAACCAGACAGAAACAACAAGCAGCACACATGTACAGACTTTACCTGGGTCATTTAGACAGCCATTAGCACATGATTCAAAGAGGGCAAAGGAAATCGACCAGGCCATAGCTACTTTTATTGCTGTCGACATGAGACCCTTTTCTGTTGTGGATAATGCCGGGTTTCAGGACATGGTGCAGACACTTGATACACTTTTAGCTAGTTCTTTGTAATATTTACTCTGCTGCTAAGAATGCACCACATAAGATGGGTGAGTTCTCTATTTAGATACATTTATTTTTTTACTTATTCTTATTTTTACAAGGTGATGTTTTTGTTTTTTATGATTCTAAGTATGCACCGAAGAATGTGCCTGGTTTAGCTGCAACAAGAGTTACATTTAATTCGATTTAATGAAAAAGTACTCTGAGTTGAAACAAATGTTGGTTATTTTAATAAACCACAAGTAAAAAAGGCATTGAAAATTCTCATATTTTGTATTGAAAAAGTATTGAACCATGACAGAAAGGTATTGAACCGAACCGTGAATTATGCGTATCGTTGCTCCCCTAAGATATATATATATCTATATATACACTATATTACCAAAAGTATTTGCTCACCTGCTGTGACTCACATATGAACTTAAAGGATAAGTTCGGTTTCTACAGCTTTCACATTGTTTATAGAATGAAGTAGAACAATATACTCACCCAGAAGGCTTTCCTGATGAAAACAGTGCTTCAGGAAATATTTAGATCCAAAATCGAGCGGCGGACATCCGTATAATGGTAGCACACGGGGCATACTGCACGGCTCCTAAAACTGCATTAATCGTCCAAAAATTCATTAGTTTCACCAATATTTCATCATTATATTGGTCCGCTCACGCTACTCCTCAACAACAGTCTGTGTCACTCCAGACATGTTGTGTGACTGTACTGACCTCTGAACTTAAGAAGAAGAGCGCTTGCTCCGCGCCTGCGCAGTGCGGCTCATTGTTTCAGGGGAAGACTGCTGGCTACACAACGATTTTCTTCTTCCAGTTTTGTGCAAAATGGACGAATCTATCGAATGAAGGTGTTGTGGAGGAGAACTTTGAATATGATGGGTGTCCTTACAGTTTCGAGCCAGAGTTTACAGATGAGGAGCTCATAGAAAGGAGGACGCGGAGGCAGCGCTCCAGAGAGTACTGCGCATGCGCAGAGGCAAACATTCTTCTTCTTCAGTTCAGAGGTCAGCACAGTTACAAAAATCATGTCTAGGGCAACACGGACTGTAATGGAGGGGTAGCGTGAGCCAACCATGATGAAATATTGGTGAAACTAATGAGTTTTTGGACGATTAATGCAGTTTTAGGAGCGGCGCTATA
Source organism: Scarus forsteni (assembly GCA_036419115.1). Lineage (NCBI taxonomy): Eukaryota > Metazoa > Chordata > Actinopteri > Labriformes > Labridae > Scarus > Scarus forsteni. The sequence continues at coordinate 831,854 of JAZDUH010000155.1, read as the reverse complement.
CATGCCCTATGTGCTACCATTATACGGATGTCCGGCGCTCGATTTTGGATCTAAATATCTCCTGAAGCACTGTCTGCATCAGGAAAGCCTTCTAGTTGAGTATATTGTTCTTCTTCATTCTATAAACAATGTCAAAGCTGTAGACACCAAACTTATCCTTGAACTTCATATGTGAGTCACAGCGGGTCAGCAAATACTTTTGGTAATATAGTGTACATATATATGCATAAATACATCCCCGCCTACATTCACTGTACATATACATAGATATAATATACTGACTAAGTAGTCAGCAGCAAATTAGATATAAAAGAAATATTAATGTCCATATATTACTTTTTATTTTTGTATCAAAATAACAGTGCAGAGTAATGACTGTCAAAAAAATATTAATAAATCACATGATGCAACGATGATTGAACATCAACATCTTAACCAATTTCTACATTATATACACAAAAACAGTTATGCAGAAAATGTAGCACTTGTGTGCTCTGACTGTCTTCGCCAGCGGGTCTTTCCAGCACACAGACTGATCAGTCGCTGTGCCTCATGCACAGTACATTTAAGGAGAGGCATTCATTTGGCCAGGAGAGGCATTCATTGGATCACAGCTCCTTCTCTGCCTGTAGAAGAGACAGTGAACAGTTTCTTCTCAGGAATACAACCTCAAGACTTCTTCCACAGTCCTGCTCAACACAGACTGTAGCACGGCCTAAGCAACACGAGAGTCTGCTTAAGGAACAGGAGTTCCAGTCCAAACAATAAGAAGCAAAACGACAGAGGTAGCAGCAAGCAGCTAACCCAAGAGACAAAGGAGCAACCAGTGGTTTTCAGAGCCAGGAGCTGAAGGGACAGACCAGCCTGGAACCCAAGAGGAAACTACCAAACATGCAGCACTGGACTTTGTAGACCAGAACCAAAATGGACACCTTTTCCTCCCAAGGACTTGGTAATATAACTGGGCCTTACAGAGTTTAGTAAGCATGGCTAAGCCCAGGACATTCTAGCACATTCTGTTTATACATTCACTGCATTGATTTATTGAATGTGTTCCTCAAGCTTTAAGCTATGACTAACTGCTGCTTATTTTAAAATTACCATTTTATGTAGAGGCATCAACTGTAAACAAAGAGACCATTTCCTCCACCACTCCCCATGTGGTCCTGGTTGTAAATGTCTTACTGTGCGTTCACACCAAAAAAATACCAAAAAAAAGATGCAAAAGAGGCAGAAGCGGCAAGCACGCCCGAGAAAGCGGACAGCGGCCAAAGCAGCCAAATATTTTAGCCGCTTTGGCCGCTCGTCACGTGACTGACGTCAACGTAAAATCTTGCTTGTCATTTAAAGGAGCCGCGCAGCGCACTTCGTCACAGCAGCAGCTGCTTGCTGTTCTTCAACTTCAGTTTAAAGCATAGCATGAACATAACGTAAAATCACCATCTAATCAGTCACGAGCGGATTGACAGGCAGGAAGCAATTTACAAAGGAGATAATATTGATTTATCCATGACATGAAACTTTTACAGTTTTGAAATATACTAAAATCCTGTGGTGGTAATTACCACCACAGGATTTTAAGGAGCGTGTATTTGCACAGTGTGTGTGCGTGCGTGTGTGTGTGTTCTACAGGAGCCAGAAAAAACAGATTGTGGCAGTAAGCCAGTAAGATTAATTCCCTCCAATAATTGTATCATTTTCATGGTCTGCCATGATTACTCAAAATCATATCGACTCATCATGGATCTGGATGATATCACTGTGATGTGTGCTGCCATCCGACGAAGACGCCGTCGCCGGGTTTGGGTGCATGAGATTCTGCGGCGCCGTGAGGAGCTGGGTGAGTTTCATCGGCTGGTGCTGGAGCTGCGGCTGGATAGAGAGCGGTTCCAGCGGTACTTCAGGTTGGACGTAAAAAGAATTGGATGAGCCCGAACACAATTAATAAGCTTTTCGGTATCCATGACGGAACTAGGAACCGAAGTTCCATGCGTTGTTCTTTAGGGCCCGCTAGGTCGAAGGACATCTCTACTCTGATTGGTTGCCACCGTTTGCCGCTGAACTGAGTCATAGCTAATTACCATAAAGTTGACCCAGGCTCAACTTCTCATTTGGTGCCGCTTTTGACGCTCTAGCCCAGGGATCACAACCTTTTCAATAAAAGAGCCATTTTGCCCGTCAGGCCCACCAAAAAAATCTGTCTGGAGCCACAAACACATTTGAGCCTTAAAATGACGACAGCAGCACCTGCTGACTCCACATTATAATGACATTAGACCTATAAGCAAACTGCTTTACCACCTGACATGACTGCTCTATAATGGGCCATGTACTTTTGTTGCTTTAACTTGACATTAGTGTTATACCATATTATTTTGCAGTAATTCATTTAGAACTAAAATGACAACAATGGTGTGTTTACTTTAATTTTCAGGTTTTTCAACAAAAATAACCATCTATTAATATTAGCCCTGTTAACACTGTTATTTTCATTTTTTATTTTGTTATTGTGGTTGCTCCGGGTTTTTTTTTCTACACTCAGGTTTTACTTGCAGTGGAGAAATCATGAATATTTATTTGACATCATCAGGTGAGATGGGGGTCAGTAGGTCTTCCCCTCACATTTTAAATTTAAATTATTTCTTTCCTGCATTCTGATCATTATTATGCACAATTTTATAATAATCATGAAGTAGTCTTGAGATTTTTGAGGTGCTTTTCGACATCTCATCAGTGTTTTAGAAGTTTATCCCACATAATTACTCAATGTTTAGTTTCATGCCAATTTTGATGTGTCATTAAAAAATTGTCATATATATATAACACAGTTACTCACACACCTGAGTTTGTAGTTAGTGAATGAGAGATCATGTGAGGGGGAGAGACTGACTGCAATCATAACGCAGAAATGTTAATAAAAACATCCACCTGATATCTTTGTGTAAAAATCCCCCTCTTCAACAACGCCATCACAGTCGTGCTGAATTATCGTCTCCCCATGTCTCTCGTCTTTTCCAAAACTTTATCGCCGACATGCCTCTGTTTAAAGGAATACTACACCCAAACAACGATTTGGCCTCATTTTCTACTCACCCTCATGCTGAACAACACTGTGGAGTAGTTTTGGAACATCTAGGATGCAGCCGGAGATCTGGGGGTATCCTCGCTGTCCACTGACATTGATATCATGACTTTGGTCAGAGCCCGAACGAACAGTGTCCTTAAAAGTCCACAAAAAGTCCACAAAAAGTCGGCAATATTCCTCCATACTGCTCGTGCGCTGTAATCCAAGTGTCCTGGCGGAGTGCGTCCACCATTTACTCAGCGACATCATTTAGCACATGTTTATAGCCTAAACAGTACTACTTCATTTCTATGATACTCTTCACGGGTGCCCTCACGGGAGCGGATGATAAACAAAGGAATCGCACTCTGCAATAACTAGGAGCATAGAACAAGAAATCTCACATTCTGCTGTGAAGCAAGCGGAACCGTGGACAGACACAAGAGAGGTCAGCAGAATGTGGGATTTCTTGGGTTCTTATTCTTTTCTCGCTCCTAGATTGTGCAGAGTCGCATGAGCTCAAAATAAATCAGCAGCAGTTGAAAGTATGAGAGTTCATCAAAACATCTTCATCATAACTTAAAATGACATCAAGTGAGCTCACAGCTAAAGATGTAGCAGAGTCCAGCTCTCATTCCGACCTGCTGCAGGTCACGCAGAGGTCATGGGAGGTGCACACATGATGCAAAGTTCACGATGTAAAAACCAAGAAATTGTCATTAAAAGAAAAAAGGCAGATGGTGCTAAAACATGCAAAAATAACATCAATTAATTAGAGTTTAATGCAGGTCAAAGATGACGTTTTTTGCTCTTCTGTCCTCTGAGTCAAGAGAGCCACTGGCGAGGGGCAAAAGAGCCGCATGCGGCTTCGGAGCCGCAGGTTGCCTACCCCTGGTCAAAGCCAATGACAGATTTCTGAGTCATTCAGATTTCATAGTCATTCTGTGAACAGAGTTGTGCAGACACTTCAGGAGCTTGGTCTGTAGCAGGTGTGTTTCCTTTGGACAAAGACAGAACTTAAAGTGGGCTCCTGTACATGATTTGTGTTGCACTCTTGTAGAAAAGAGCAAAGGGATGCTTTTCTTCAATGCCTTCTCTGGCTATGATGTCATTTCAGCATTTCGTGGCAAAGGGAAGAAGTCTGCTTAGCAAACTTGGGATGTTTGTGATGAGCCTTGTGGTGTCTTCATCAAACTCAGTCAGTGTCCACCAATAGTGGATGATGAAGACCTAAAGACCTTGGAGAAGTTCACTGTCATGACGTATGAGAGATCCAGCACAGCTGAAGGTATCGATGATGCCAGGTTGGACATGTTTGCTCATCAGCGGAGGCCGAATGAAGCCATTCCTCCAACCCAATCAGCGCTGAAGTAGCATGTGAAGCATGCTGCCTACCAGGCAGGCTGCATCTGGAGTCAGTCAACAGAACCTCAACCAGGAACACAGACTCCTGCCAACTGGAGGTGGACCAAGAAAGGAGATCTGTGGAAGATCATTTGGAGATTTGTAGGCAGCTGACCAAGTGTGGATGCAAGTCGGGATGCTGCAGTCAATGCAAATGCTACTGCTTTGGTCTGACCTGCATGGCACTGTGCAGCTGCAGATGCAGGGTTGTGAAGCATTTTAGTTTAAGCCTACTCAACCAGGCAGTAAGTCAATTACTGAAAAACAAGTATAGGCTTCCTGCCTACACGTGAAAAAAATAAAAGGAAAAAACATAATACAATTTAAAGGGAAAAGGCAAAAAAAAAAAAAAAGAAAGAAAAGGAAAAGACAAAAAAACAACCTGCCTCGATGGGATCATTACCCTATCATGGTGTAGCAGTTTGACTGTCTCCATGACCCCCAGACCTATGTCGGCAGAAGTCTTGTACTCTTGCCAGGGTTTCCCAAGCTGAACAGGCCAAAGGGTAGACACTAGACAGGATGTTAGTGGACCTCTGCGTAGTCACATGGATCTTCAGCCACCTCACTGACAGGCCACAGTATGTCAGGCTGAAGGTCACCACGTCTGACACTGAACAGCAGCACCGGAGTACCCCAGGGCATGGTGTTGGCCTCTCTTCGCTCACCCTGTACACCATGGACTTCTGCTACAACTCTGAACTGTGTCACATCCAGAAGTTTGCTTATGACATTATTGGATGCATCAGGGACGACAGAGAGGAGGAGTGCAGGAGCCTTGTGAAGGACTTTGCTGTCTGGTGCCACACAAACATCTACAGCTCATCACCTCTAAGACAAAAGAGTTTGTCCAGACATCCAGAAGTCCAGACAAAAATAACAACCAGTTCTGATCAAGGGAGCTGAGGTGGAGGCTGTGGACTCCTGTAAGTCCCTCAGCCTGGGGCTGGACAGTAAACTCGACTGGAAGATCCACAACAACCACCTGTACAGGAAGGGACATCCAAGAAGGACACATCCAGGCTGGAGAAACTGACCAGGCAGGCCGGCTCTGTGGTCAGCATTAAGCTGGACTCTCTAGTGACGGTGACAGAGAAAAGGACACTGGACAAACTGCTGGACATCTTGGATGATGCCAGTCACCTTCTGCATTGTGTCATCAACAACCAGGGGAGCCTGTTCAGCCCAAGACTGATGCCTCTAAGTGTAGGACCAACAGACTGAGAAACTGCTTTGTCCATCAAGCCATCAGACTATACAACTCCTCACTGAGTGGAGGAAGAGTAACAGGAAGACAGAGGATGGGAGGGAGCAGTAGCCAGCCTGCAGCAGTATATTTTTGGTTTATTTTTGTTTTTGTTAATTCATATTTTTAGTTATTTATATTTATGTATATTTCTTAATAGTTTTATTTAGATCTATTTCTTCTTATTTATCTTTGTATCTGTAACAGTCAACTGCTACTGATTCTTTATTTACCTGAAGGAGTTTTTCTCAAAGGGATTAATAAAGTACTATCAAATCTAATCTAGACAATGAGTGATCCCACAGCGCTATCACAGCATGTAAACCACAATAGCTTAACTGATGCTGGGCTTATTAGACACCACTGATATATGGTACAAGGAAGCCCGTGAGTAAGTCCATGGGTCCAAATTCAGATTCTACATAGTGAAAAATGTATGATTAGACACCGATACCATTCAAATAGGACATCTGTGCGATTTTATTGCAAAATGCAATATTACTGTATAGTTCAATGGCGGCCATCTTGAAAAATGGCCGCCATCATGAATTTTTAGGTGGCTAACGGGTTTTATCAAAAGAGCAATCCCCAAGGAGTATGAGTGCCAATTTCGGTGCTTGTTTCCACAAGTGAACGATTCCTCTGTATTTTGCAGTTATCTGCCCCACTATAATGAACCACCCCCATAATTTTTTTTTTTTAAAACATAATGTCATCATTCATTAGTTAGAATTTAGACATTCAATCAGGTAAACTCTTATTGTATCATTTCAGCCTGAGGAAATATTTTCATGAAGTTAAAACCAGTGTTGGTAATAACGGCGTTAGTGTATAACGGCGTTACTAACGGCGTTATTTTTTTCAGTAACGAGTAATCTAATTAATTACTTTTCCCATCAGTGCAACGCCGTTACCGTTACTGAGAATGTGAAGTGGCACGTTACTGCAGTTTGGTTGAATGAAGCGCAAGAGTCAGGTTTTGGCCACACATCACTCAGCTGCCTGGAGAGAGAGAAAGCAGGGAGGAGGGGGGAGGGGAGGGGGGTGATGACGCCATTGCAAATGCGATGATGATTGGCTGGGTGGGCGGATCATGCCCTGCTCACGCTGTCTCACTGCACGCGCTGACTGCTAAACATAACAAGACAGCGACAATGGCGTCGAGCCCGGGACGTTCAAAGGTAGCGTACGCAAACTGGAAGTACCGGCATTACTTTTCGCTCACTGAAGTAAGAGGCAAGAATGTTTATGTGACATGCACGCTATGTCCGGGAAAAAAGACGTTATCTACATCTGCCTCCAGCAACTCGAACCTTTTGACGCACCTCACATCAGCACATGCTAACACGACACTTGTTGCTGCTGCTGCTACTGCTGCTAACCCGACCCCAAGCCCAAATGCAGCCAGAGAGGGAGACAGAGCCACGCTGTTAAAACAATCAACGCTCGATTTTTTGGGTCAGCAACAGGTGACCAAAGCCGAGCTGAACACGCTGATTGCCAGGTACACTGTTGAAAACATGTTACCCCTGTCCACTGTGGAGTCTGAAGCATTCAGAGCTATCATTGAGAAAATACCAATACGGGGAGGAGGAAGGGGGGTTGCCCCATGCCGAAACACTTTTGCTAAATTCATAGACAGTGAATACGAAAAAATGAATATTGAGCTTAAAAAATCATTTGAGGAACTGGAGTACATTTCAACCACAGCAGACATCTGGACAGCCCACAATAGAAGTTTCATGGGTGTGACAGCACATTGGATCAATCCAAATAACATGGAAAGAGAGAAAGCAGCTCTTGCCTGCAGACGGTTTAAAGGGCATCATACTCATGAGGCCATTGCAGCTGAGCTTGACAATATACACTCAACATATGGGATAACGCACAAAATCACAGCAACAGTGACTGATAATGGCTCTAATTTTGTTAAAGCATTTAAGAGGTACCAGCCACAGGAGAGTGATTCAGAAGACGAAGATGAGGTGGCATTTACAGACATTAATGATGCTCTACATGCAACTGATGATACTGATCGTGATGTTGTGATCACTTTGCCCCCCCACAAGAGTTGTGCATCACACACGCTAAACCTGATTTCGTGCACAGATATTGACAAGTGGCTGCTGTCAAACCCTGCAACAAAGGCTATTTACAGAAGTGCTACTGCCAAATGCACAGCCCTCTGGAACAAGACTAGTCAATCAACTTTGGCTACTGAAACAGTTGATGAGCTAGTGTCAAAAAAGCTACTTGTACCTTGTACAACACGTTGGAATTCCTTCTATGATGCCCTAGCTCGAGTCTCGGAAATATCCATGGTAGACTTCAACACCATCTCCTCCAAATTAGGACTGACAGCAATAACAGAAAAGGAACACCAGTTTTTAAAGGAGTACTGTACTGCGATGAAGCCCCTTACAGTTGCCTTGGATATACTCCAGGGAGAGGACAACTGTTTTTATGGAACACTGCTACCAACATTAGAGACATTAATACTGAGGACAGAAGCTCTTACAAGTGGCCTGCAAATACTGAGGGATCTTTCTGACGCCATTGTCACAGTAAGAACTTTAATTGAATATTTTATTGTTTATTAAATAAGCATTGCTGTAATATCACAATAATAAATACTACTACTACTACTTATAATAATAATCATAATAATAATGATAATAATTATAATGACAATAACACTGATTTGTGTGGATACATACATTTAATGTGATTATTTTTATCATTTCAGGCTATCAAAACCAGATTTTTGCTGACGTCCTGGGAAATGAAGATGCTATACTTGCTGCCGTAACTCTTCCAAAATTCAAACTTCGCTGGCTGCGGTCACAAGAGTTAAAGGATAAGGCTAAGGCAAGTTTGCTGGCAGAGTGCCGGAAAGTTGTCCTCGAAGAACCACAGCCAGGTACCAGCACATCTTCACACCACACAGATTCAGCCAAAGAGGACGATTTCTTTTCCTTTGAGGAGGTTGAGGAGGAGGACACCTCCTCTTCAGCAGAAAACCAGGTGGCAGACTATTTTAGATCTTCAGCACAAAACTTAAGCTCTCTGTGTGGATTTTCTCTCATCAAGAAAATATCACTACGTTACAATGCTGCCACTCCATCTAGTGCACCTGTTGAGAGACTGTTCAGCCAGGGCAAGCTTGTCTTCTCTCCGAAGAGGAACAGAATGTCTGACAAAAGATTCGAAAGGCTTCTCCTCCTACGTTACAACCACTGGTTTAGTCACTAAATGAGAGGAGAATTTTTGTATGGATTAATACATTGTTCATTTTCGCTGAGAACGAACAACATCTTAGTCTACATACAGAGGGATAGTGTTTACTGTGCAGTATTATACAGATACAGAGAATTGCACAAACTAAAGGCCATATTTTCCTTTGTTTTTTGTTACCCAAGTTTACATTTTTGGGTATTGGGTTTTGTACTTGAATGCAAAGTGTGTGAATATTATTTATTTTCAGTATTTAATTTGTATTACTTTACTGAATATTTAAGAGCTGGATATTGCTCTGTTTATTGTGCAGTATTAAAGAGATACAGAGAATTGCACTAACTAAAGGCCATATTTTCCTTTGTTTTTTATTACCCAAGTTTACATTTTTTGGTATTGGGTTTTGTACTTGAATGCAAAGTGTGTGAATATTATTTATTTTCAGTATTTAATTTGTATTACTTTACTGAATATTTAAGAGCTGGATATTGCTCTGTTTATTGTGCAGTAGGCCTTATGTACAGTTAGAGATTTGCACTACTTAATGGCCAGAAGTTTACATTTGTGTTAACAGGTTGCAATTTTTTACTTCAAATAAATACCAAATGTTCTAAAATACTGTATATAGTGTTTTTATTCTTTAATCAGTTGATATGAACATTTTTGACGTTAAAGATGCAATAGACTGTAACAACGTATAGAACATGAAAAAATAACGTCACAGTTACTTTGCTGAGTAACTAATTACTCTTACAATTAGGTAACTGAGTTACTAACGCAATTACTTTTTGGGAGAAGTAATTTGTAACTGTAACTAATTACTTTTTTTAAGTAAGATGACCAACACTGGTTAAAATTCACCATTGCTTTTTAGGTTACATATTTTTTAGTATTCCGTTTTATACGTTTATGATACATCTTGCCTTCAACACAAATATTGATCATGTGTGTCTCTTTGTTCACATAAGGTGCTTAGGAGAATAAACCAGGTACCCCCCTCCCCAGACCTGCATGACCCACCATCCTGGCCTGGAACTGACCTGCCCTAAAAACACACTATAAAACACAAACAACATTTACCGGGCAGAGTTTGGACCCTGAGGAGAAGATTAGAAGAAGAGTAAATTTTTCACTCTTGCTAACCATGTTTATTTGTATGTTATCAAAACATTTTGATATATAAAAATTAAAAATTCTTTTAAAAAATAACAACCATAAAACTGTATCAAATGTTATTATTATTGTATTTACCAGAAAAACAGAGGATTATTTAGCCTACGACATTAACAGCCAGTTTAGGTCATCAAACAAGGCCTAGGTAGCCTATGTACAGACATCCTCTGAGGCTCCTACAGCCTAGTCTGCTGCTGCTGATGTGTGAGTCCAAACAGCTCCATGAATACAGATGAGGATTGCATTGTAAAGGTATATGAGCCACTATTTGTTAGTGTAGCTGTTTCTCCCCCTTTTGGTCAAGAAACTGGCCCATTATTTATGTGTTTACATACATCAGCGATGATGAAGCACAGTATGTGAGTTTAGTTTCTTAAGCAGCTGTGTGGTTATAAAACAGGGCAGATGACGCTAATGCTAACTATCTTTAGTATGAACTCAAGGTTACATCATAGCTTTATTTACAGTACTATCTCTGAATACATAACTTACCACTTGTAAGAATCCTCTTGGGAAGAGGAGCAGATCTCATTTTGTGAGTTTTTCTGGAGGTGTTGGGTTGGGCATTGAACTTTACACTATTATTTGGGAGTAATAAACTATGTAACAGCATGAAATGTGACCTTTAAGTTGTATATTAATGTCATGTGTTGTTAATTTTGTCTGTTAATCTAAGAAAACAGGAAAATGATTTACTGGAAATGATGGTGTGGGGTAGGGAGAGTCAAATATGTTTGAATTTTTGCATGTCGCGTTTATGTCCGTTCAAAGTTGGGAAACGTTACAGCCCTAATAGGAGTCGATGACTTTGTTTTACATGTTTGGGGTCAAGCAAGCACAAAGAGCAACCTTAAATGGCCTTACAGACAGTGTTGATGTCACAGTCTCAGTCTCTGCCTCAGACTGCCACATGCCTACAGCAGTCTAATCAGCTGAGCTCAACTCAGCTGTGCTCTCAGCCTCAGTCTGCCACATTCCTGCAGCAGTCTAATCAGCTGAGCTCAACTCAGCTGTGCTCTCAGCCTCAGTCTGCCACATTCCTGCATCAATCTAATCAGCTGAGCTCCACTCACCTGTGCTCTCTGCTTCAGTCTGCCACATTCCTTCAGCAGTCTAATAAGCTGAGCTCAACTCAGCTGTGCTCTCAGTCTCAATCTCCAGTCTGCCTCCACTGCTGCACTGTAATTAGCCCAGACTCACCTCACCTGTGTTTCTCCTCACACCTGCACCTCGTCTCCCGCAATCAAGCCAGCTACAAAAGCCTCAGTTCCACACTCAGTCATTGTCAGACTGTCGTCGCACTCATGCTGAGCACTCCAGACTTGTTTCCCGGATTGATCACCCGTTGCCGACAAGTTTCGTCCCAGACTCTGCCTCAGACGCCTGACCCTTGGCTTGACTTCAAGGTCTCGACTAGCTTCTGTCCTCGACTCACCCGTCTGCCTGAGTCCCCGGCTATCGATCCTGCTTCTGTCTCTGACGCCGAGTCCTGCCTGTCTCACTCCGTGCTGGTCTGCTTGGTAACTGATCCCTGCCCGTCCTCGACGCTGAGTTCTTGCCTGTCTCACTCCGTGCTGGTCTGCTTGGTAACTGATCCCTGCCTGTCCTCGACGCTGAGTTCCTGCCTGTCTCACTCCGTGCTGGTCTGCTTGGTAACTGATCCCTGCCTGTCCTCGACGCTGAGTTCCTGCCTGTCTCACTCCGTGCTGGTCTGCTTGGTAACTGATCCCTGCCTGTCCTCGACGCTGAGTTCCTGCCTGTCTCACTCCGTGCTGGTCTGCTTGGTAACTGATCCCTACCTGTCCTCGACGCTGAGTTCCTGCCTGTCCCACTCCGTGTTGGTCAGCTTGGTAACTGATCCCTGCCTGTCACCTGTTGCCGAGTCCAGTCTGTTCTACGCTGTGTTCTCCGCCTGGTATCTGATCCTGCTCCAGTCTTCTGTTGCCGAGCCCTGCCTGCCCTACGTTGTGTTCCACGCCTGGTATCTGATCCTGCTCCAGTCTTCTGTTGCCGAGCCCTGCCTGCCCTACGTTGTGTTCCACGCCTGGTATCTGATCCTGCTCCAGTCTTCTGTTGCCGAGCCCTGCCTGCCCTACGTTGTGTCCGCCGCCTGGTATCTGACTCCCTGCCCGTCTTCGACAACGTGAGTTCGCCTGAATCACATCTCCGAGTGTTCCTGAACGCCTCTGCTCGTCTGTGTGTGAGTCAAGCCTGCATCACCTTCTCCTCTAAAGACTGTGTGAGCCTCTGTCAGAACATCCCCTGTGTGGCGCAGTCGGTAAGACGTCCAACTGCGGATCTAGCTGTCGTGGGTTCGACCCCCGCACAAGCCACAGCTTTTTCCCTGTTTAAACTGTGTGGGTCTCAGTTTTGGACTCCTCCTGTGTGTCACTATCTAAGAAGTGTTCGTCTTCAAAGACTGCTGTCGCGGGTTCAACCCCCGCTCAAGCCGCAGCTACATCCCTGTAAAGACTGTGTGAGCCCCTGTCAGTTCATCTTCTGTGTGGCGCAGTCAGTAACGCATCCAGCTACAGATCTTGCTGTCGCGGGTTCAACCACCGCTCAAGCCGCAGCTTCTCCCCTGAAAACACTGAGTGAACCGTTGTCTGATCACCCCCTGAGTAGCTCATTCGTTAGAGTACTCGTCTGCAGATCTCGTGGTCGCGGGTTCAAACCCCGCTCTGAACTGTGTGTGAATTACTGTCAAATAAAGGCTGTTCATTGTTCACTTCCAACTACTTGCTTCTGGGTCCTAACTACAACTGTTACAGTTGAGGGGAGCAGAGGTGCAGGTGTAATTTAAGTCTAAATGAAGCGTTATGAAACTAAGATTGTGAAAAAACAAAAGCTATGAAAACAAGCCCTAAAGCTAGTTTACAGTTGGAGCCACTTGATTTTTCCCTATTTTCCTTACCAGAGTCTTGGCTGATTCTTGGCAGGGAATGTTCTCGTAATCCCTACCCCAGTGTTTGTAATTGGATTTGATTATATGCAATAAAACTTGAAAAGCCTTACCGCCCATATTTTATTTGATATATAAATAACAATTCTACTTAGAAGCAACTGCCATCATGTACAGGAATTTGGAACAAAAACAAACCCAAAGAATAGTCCCTAATTTGACTGCAAGCTACCATTTATTGTCCCAAACAGACTACACTTAGTCCCACCATAGGTGCAGGGGATGTTCCCCCCCAACACACACACACACAAAGTTGTCCCCCCCCCAAAAAAACCCTTTCAGATAAGATTTTTTTTGTTGTACAGGCGTGCTCATGCAGACCAGAGCCGCGTACACTCAGAGGCAGGCGGACAAAGCAGTGGTGATCAGTTGAAGTAAGTGTATTAAAACACAGAATCGTTGATAAGTTGTTTATCACTCCACTTGTTCAACAAGCACAACATAAAAAGCAAGCTTTCAACTCCTGTGTTCAAAGTCTGCTGTTTTAAATCAACACAGCACACAGCTAATAAGGTGTCTATTTTGAAGCTAATATAAAATTTGCACTGTATGTAGCACATCTTTTCATCTTAGTTTGTAATGAATCTGTGAATTGTCCAGAGTTTTTCTCTCCTCTCTGCCTGATGCAACAGACTGTGACAGTCAGAGAGGACAGACAGGTGACATTCTGACATCCTCATCCTCTCATATATGACACAAATTTCACACTATATTAGAATTCTCGTTAAACATTTATTTACTTTACTTCTATTCCAGATTTATTGAAAAAGAAAGTAGTTATAACTTGAACTTGATGTTCACTTGAACACATCCAATTTCTGATTACATTCTGACTGTTAATTTCCACTCCTTATATTCCTCCAACTAAAACACTTTTTACATTACTCTGTAAGTCAGCACAAATATAGCATTTAGCTTATATATAAAATACATTTATATTTATTTTTGCCACTAAGTCCCACATTTGGCATTTTGCACCTCATCATTCCAGGCAAACTGAAAATGGAGTCAGTAAGACTGATGATTTATTTTTGCTCTAAAGGTTTATCTGCAGAGCATATTAACAGGATAATCATTGTTAGAATAAAACTGAGGGGGACACTTTGACACATCTTACCTTGTCACCTTTAAATCCAATGAAGCCTTCTCTCCCAGCACATCCCTGTGAAGACATTTCACAGAGATATTTTAGCCTCATACTATCTGTGTGATAATCTGACAAAGAAAAGGTTACTGTTTTCTGTACAGGACATTATTAATGTTACATACTTCAATCTCTACCCTACAATTTTACAAACTAGAAACCAGTATGAGTCAGTTCCTCTTGGGTTGATGTTGCCACACTATTTGTAAAGAAGAACCAAAACCTCCACTTATGACCAAAATATTGGCCTGTCACTGAGCTGTCTGAAGAGTTACATAAGCCACTCATGGGAAAGTTTCTGTGATGAAAGAGGAGGGATATTTTATAATGTCTCCTGTAGTGGACTTGGTTGCTCCATTTAAGAGGTTTTTGCCAAAGCATCCACTGGCCATTTCATTGGGTCCTACTTGATAAAACCAGGTTGGACCTCAGAATTGCCTTGTCCACCACATTCACAAGGTGCTCTATTGTAGGGCTGTCACTTTAGTGCATTAATTAGATAAATGAATTACAACACAAATTAATGCATTAAAAAAATTAATCGCGATTAATCATAGCACACAAACATTTAGATATTGGCCATTATTGGAGGACCCGTACATGGCAGTGGCTTGTCACTTCACACATGCGTCGCTAGTCAAACCAAACACAGCTGAGGTGACAACAGGAACGGTCTATTTAAGACTCCACTTTATTTTATTTTTGAATTAATTTACCTATATTTGCACTACATTCTTTAATAATGCACCAGGCCTAATTGGTTTGCTGGGTGACCTCGACCTTTTTCTTTTTTTGAATTTGATTTATGAAACAAACTTAAAGTGTAATTTGAGTTGCCTGATTGAGCTTAGAATTTTCTAGACAAGATGCCCTGACTTCGGATTTATTCAATCACCAATAAAAATGTAGATATACAATCTTCTCTTCTTAGTGTATTCATTTGATTAATCATCCACTACAATTTTGTGATATCCTAGAATTCAAATTCTTTATGTGGGGACTTGAAGCAGATATGTGATTAAAATGTGATTAATCAGATTAATTAATTACAAATCCTGTAATTAATTAGATAAATTTTTTTAATCGCCCGACAGCACTACTCTATTGCATTAATATCTGGTGACTGGAGGCCACTGGAGTACAGTGAACTCATTGTCATGTTGAATAAACCAATTGGAGATGATCAGACCTTTGAGACATGAAGCTGCTGGAAGTATCTACAAGACGGTCCACTATGGTTCTAAAGGGATAGTCAGCAAGAATACTCAGGTAGGCTTTGGGGGTTTAAACCAAGCCCAGGTGGTCGAAAGGGGCCTCAAGTGTGCCAGCCCACTGACAGCCTAAACTGCTTATCCAAGGCAGGACTGATCCATGCTTTCTAATGTTCACACCAAACCTTTAGCCGACCATCTGAGTGTGGAACAGAAATCCAAACTCATCAGACCAGGAAATATTGTTAACAATTTTGTGTGGTACAGTTTTGGGGAGATTGTGTGAGTCTTAGCCTCAGTTTCCTGTTCTTAGGTAAGAGGAAGACCAGTGTGATGTTCTGCTACTGTAGCTCATCTGTTTCAATACTCACAGGGCTGGGACGATTCACTTTTCTCCTGATTTGATTTATTGTGATTGTTTTAGGTGCCGATTCGATTTAAAGGGACTGTGAGGAGTTTCTAAATAACTACAAAAAAGTCTCACTTTAGATATATGCCTGATCGAAATACACACTTTAAGATGAGTTTTATAGCATCTAAATAGGTTATCTATAAATGCTATTCCTTAGCCTTCCGGTCGGGTCGGACAAGGCTGGACTGGCCTGAATACTCAACTTCGGGAACAAGACAAATAAAACTAGAGCAAATTTATATTATCAGGACACGTCTTAGAGCACCAGGCTGTAAGTAGCGATATATATCCGGCTACAAAACTACGATACCAAGTTTTCCAAAAATTGCTTCCAAGTTGTAGTCTGAAGTAGGAATTTCTGAGTTCCGAGTAGGAAACTAAAACTGGAACGCCCCCCTAGTCAGAATTTCCTACTGGAAACTCGGTGAAACCTTGTCACCACCCGCAGCATTACGACAGTCGCCGCGCATGCTCATGGGTAGCAGAGTCTTAATGTCGGCAGAAACAGATTCTCCTCACAGTCTCTTTAAATTGCGATTCTACGATATTGCCCATCTTTAGTTAGCTTTTTTAACACCAGTGAAAAAGATGAACAATGATGATGCCTACAGATTAGAAACAATACACATCACATGTGAGTCAGTTTTTAGGATTTATCCAGCAGTATATTTTAACCAGCTGTTTAAACTCTCTCTTCAAAAGACTGGACTGCATATAAATGTGGCTTATTAACCCTTTAGGCACCAGAGTTTTTTCAAGAAATTCAATGAAGATTTAAAAAGGGTATATTGTCAAAGTGGTTAGTTCTCCCACCCATCATCATCACTGTAATTTACGGGCCGACCATGAACGCCTCTGCTGCCTGCACTGTGCTTTTTACCCCCGGTTTCTCCCTCATCTGCCCAGAGCTCCGCGGTCTGTCTCATTCCCACTAACACCGTAACTTTTCACTGTGTTTTGAGCTTCCCTGCATCCCAGACCAGTCCCCTACTTGGCACTCACAGGCCACAGAGAGGCAAAGCATCTGCCTCGGTATATGCTGCTCGGGGACTGTAATGGCGCGCGGACCCGCTCCCGCTGCGTGCACACATGCCGCCATTTTCGTCCTCACTGGACGACTGATCGTCATCCTCAGAGAGTAAATATTCCTCAGATTCAGAGTCAGCCAGTACTTGACAAAGTACTCTCAGCATTGTGAGTATTCTTACTCTATAACTCTGTGCGTGTCTCTCTTTTCCTCTCTCCCTCTGTTCCGCTCTACCGCCAGACTCATGTCCGTCGGTCCGGTGTGTGTGTGTTTCATAATAAATAAACGCCAAAACTTTGAATAGAAACCTGTCACCTGTCCACTATCTGCTGGTGAAAAATAGTAACACTACACAGCACTATTTTAACAGCTATGGCCTGTTTTATTCAGCAATGTCGCTTGCCGCAATTTTGCGACTTTAGCGCCTAAAGAGTTGGGGGGGATTGATTTTTGAACAAAGAAAATTGATTTAAAAATTGGCAGACAAAAAATCGCGATACTTATGTGAATCGATTTTTTCTCCCACTCCTAATACTCACTGTGTTCTGCATTCAAATCTGGTCTTCA
The DNA here is from genome assembly GCA_036419115.1 of Scarus forsteni. Classification (NCBI taxonomy): domain Eukaryota; kingdom Metazoa; phylum Chordata; class Actinopteri; order Labriformes; family Labridae; genus Scarus; species Scarus forsteni. Next base: position 814,410 of record JAZDUH010000155.1, on the reverse strand, counting down.
GCATACCTTGGTTGTAACAGGTTCTGCTTACTATCATCTGGAGCCATTTCAGCCATTCTCCTCTGACCTCTGGCATCAACAAGGCTCAAAGAACTTCCCCTCATAGGATATTTTCTTTTATTGAGACCACTCCCAGTTAACCCCAGAGATGGTTATGTGTTAAAGTCCCAGTAGATCAGCAGTTTCTCAAATACATCTGTCACAATGTCACGTTCAAATTTACCTTTCTGCAAGTAGAGATGGTAGTCAAGCAGAAAGTGTCACAAGTACTACTAGTAGATAGAAAAATGTTTGCAGCTACTTGTAGACTTTAGGACATGGTGTAATGCTACGTTCACACCGCAAGCAACCCAGCTACCAAAATTGTCGCCCACTGACGTAGCGTTGCACATCCATGAATACCTCATTTTGGTCACCGTTGCTGTTGGCCGTCGCTCGGTGACGTCACTTCCGCTTGAGTTTCACAGCGATCATATCATATAATAGGATGTATAAGCGGACACTAGTCCAGCTGTATCCTTTCACTTACTTATCAAACACAAAACACTGCCGCTGATGCCCTGCAGCATCATTATCTGCGAGTTTCCCGCGGTTCATCAAGGCGGAACTAATGTCCTCACTGACAAATGTTTCCCACACAGACATGGATTGTTACTCTGTAGTCCGGATGAATAACTGTCTGTCTAGGGTAGCGTCACACGTGCACACACCGCTGATTGGCTGATGCCGCACAGCCACACAAGACATCTCCTGAAGAGGTCAACTTTTTTTTTTTTTAACTTTGACATCGCCCGACAAGTGAAGTGATTGTCTTGTACGCGGTAAACGCATCACGGGAGGGTTAGCCCCCGCCCCATCGCGGCTGTACATTGGCTTTGCATGGAGAGTGATCGCCGAGGTAGTTCAGTAGCGTCTGGTGTGTATGCACCTTTAGATTTAAGTTAACACATCTGCCTACATTAGACCTCAGTTAATCAGGTGCTGCAACATATTATGTGTGAGGAGTGTGTAAATGAGTCCAAATTGGTTTAAATGAGAACATGTGTGAAAACACAAGTGGTGAAGCCTTGAATTTGTTTGTAAATGTGGGTAAGACATACTTACTCTTCTTCCCTGAGGTCCTCTAGGACCAGGAGGACCTTTATAGACTCTGTAGATTTTCTGGTCTGACCCATAGATGATGTTTCCTTCCTCTGAACCAGATAGAAATGATGGTGACTCCTTATACTGCGGACTGAAATCCTGCCCTTCGATAGTGTTAACAAGGAACCTGTCAGTACCATGAGCTTCAACAGATTCTATCGTGTTTTTCTCCATCAGTGAAGTCACGTTGCTTAATTTTACTTCAACCATCTGTGTCTCTGAATCAGGAGGCATTGAATCCACCACGGTGTACAAAGTTGCTTCTGCAGAACTTCTTTGGAGATTATTTTCTTTTAATATTTTGATTGTCATAGGTGAATCATTTTCACGAAGTCTTCTGTCCTGAGTTTGAGCTACTCTCAGAATTTGAGGTTCATCGACAAGTATAAGGCTTTGTTCAGAGGCGTCTTGATGGGCAGAGTCCTGAGGGTTTCTCTGGAAGAGACACAGAGAAAAGAAAATTATAACTTGTCCAAGCCCAGTCCAGACAGAATAAACCACACACATTAGTATGGAGTGGAAAATAATGTTCTTTACTGTCATTAAACTGCATGTATGATGAGCTTGGAGGTTGGAGAGCTTCTCCTTTTTCAGTTCAGACAGACATTTATGAAGAAAGTATAAGGAACAATATGTATACAAGATAAAATCCTACAGGACATTGTTATTGACTCTATATACGGGGCCGTGGTAGCTCAGTTTGAGGCGGCAGTATCTCAGTCTGCAAGGACTTGGTCTGGGGACCGAAGAGTGGCGGGTTCAAATCACGACCAAACTGGGTCTGGAAGTTGGTTTGGTAGCTGAAGAGGTGCCAGCTGACTTCCTTAGCACTGCCAAAGTGCTCTTGAGGAATGGACCGAACCCCAAAACTGCTCAGAAGCTCTTCTTCAGGAGCAGCAAGCCATCGCTCTGACATCAATCCGTATCATCCATTAGCATGTCTCATCAACAGAGTATAAATAATTTGAATTTCCTGGAAGGGATTAATAAAGTATGTCTAATTGTTCTTCTTCAATACAACTAGAGAATGCTTGGAAACACAAGGTAGCTCAGATCTTCAGGCAATAGTTCCATGAAAAAGTCACTATCATGACATGATTACTTGACCCTGAAACCCTGCGGGTAGCACTCTGAATCATAGTTATTAGTTTGACAGTTGTTGAGCAAAAACCATCATTTGCTAGTTATCTGGAATACCATCAAATCTATTCATTTTGAAACTGGGCCATTACCAACATCTCCTGAACACTTCAGCAAAATCAGTCAAGATTTTGTGTAATCTTGTCCACAAACAACCAAACAGACCAAAATACAAAGGGACAATCAAAAATACACCAGCAAAAACAAAATCTCCTTGGCAAAAGTAAATATAAGATAACAGAAAAGGATAAGTATTAAGAGTCACAGGATGGTTGAGTATTGACAGAATAATTATAGCGCACAGGGCTATACCAAAAAACATTGAAAAAACAAGGATGATGGGATCGCATTGTCAAATTTTAAGTCAATATACAGTATGTGCCTTGTTTGAAACAGACTCAAGACCTCCGAGATCTCTGGGAGATCTCCTCCCTCAACCTCAAAAAAGGTAGATCTCTCCCTAGATTATTAGCTAGTGTTCCTGTCACATCTGACCAATATGACTGAATGTATTCACTGAGTTAATCAGTGAAGCTACAGGCATGTTCTCTGAGCTTTTAACTGATCTGACAGTCTAGGTCTATGGGCTGTAAGTCCTTTGAGGACTGCTTATGTTTGATTTGGACAGATCCCAAACGCACCTCATCAGAGCCAAACCTTGCCGTGAGATTGGGAAGTACCCATACTGCACAAATGTTCAGAGCAAAGGCAATAAGACAGTAAATCAAACAAAAACAAAAAACTTAACTGAGACAAAGATGAACAGATACTGCATGAATATGAATACTGCGTGATGTAGGATGCAGTGATTTTTTTACATTTTGTTTACTAATGAAGTTTGCTCAGTTTGCTTTGGACAAAACAGTCATGACCACAGGTGAATGAACCAGTGACTTGAACATCTCAATCAAACAATCTAGTATCTTGATTCACAGGGTGGAGCATAGCCCAGAACACATTGGGTGGGAAGTGGAGCACATCCTGAACTGGTCGCCTGTCGATCGCAGGGCCACATGGAGAGACAGACAACCATTCATGTTCATATTATACCTATGGGTAATTTGGAGTCAACAGTTCACCTAATTAGTATGTTTTTGGTCTGTTGGAGGAAATTGGGATTCCCAGAGAAAACCTATGCAGGCACAGGGAGAACATGCAATCTCCAAATAGAAAATCCTTGACCAACAGGGAGAGGAGTGCAGTCAAGGCCCACGAGAGATGCATTCAAGTCAGTGAGGAACTAATAAAATGGCCCATAACTAATCAAAGAAAACATCAGATCAGCTCGGACCGATGACTCATGGATGAAACACGCACCGTCAGCACAGTATGCACCCCAAAGGTACGGTGGTTTAATTAGTTATTGGGCTCTGATTCTGTAGACCGGCCCTGTGCCATGCCAACGGGGTGTGATAATTGATATATGCCACATCCTAGGTACAGGGGAGGAAAGAAGGCGTGAGTGGGTTTAACACAGCCAAGTGTCATCTTCACCAGTGAAATGAATGCCTTTTGTTGCCTTTAAATGTGCTGCAAGCGCATTGGTCTGACTGATCCCCATTACCTTGACCATTGGGGTGCATAGGAGGCCACGATGTGCGTCACTGTGTGGACCACCACTTGGGACAGATGTAATCTATTCCTGTGTCATGAACAGGAGTACAAAATTAGGTGACAGTTACAGTTAAACACAGCACCAGGCTAATCAATTCATCATGCTTGTGATCCACCTGCATTCCCAGTTGGTCATCACCAAATAGCAGAACCTTTGGTGATACATCCTCTCATCCTATCTCCTCCTAATCCCCCTTGCAATAATGTACTCCATCTTTTTAGATCACATTAAGAATAAAGATTAAAACAGAGAAAGATGGGGAATCACTGGTAAATCCTGAAGACACAGAGTGACTTAGGTTTACTCAGCAAGCCTCTCTCTCTTTTTCCTTTTGAATTTCATGAGGTGAGAGTAGCCGGATATATACTCCGTATCGGATGATAAAGCTGTTTGTTGTTGACTTGTGAGATGTGCATCATACTTCCAGCTGCCGCCAGGTTAAGTTTCCATTATGACAAACGACTTAAATCCAACACCAGATGTGATGGAACAGTTAATATAGATACAAATGCATATGCTGGTTCAGGCAGTTACATTTAATAGTGGTTGCTGTGATTGTTTATTGCATGCTTGACACTCTCGATACCTGCCTCTGACATGTGCGCATTGCACGCCTGTCAGCCAAATTACCACTGCACCGGGTATGCTTAACCTGCACTGAGAATAGACTAGGTTGGAGCAGGCAAGCTGTCTGCACACCTTTCGTGCAGTTTTTGGCACGAAAATGTCACTGCAACAAGCAGAATCTGTTGACTCCTCCTCTGGTGCACCTGCTCCACCCATCTCAGAGCATCTGGTCTACCAATATGCCAAATACGAAATTACCACTGCGCAGGGTGCGCCAGGCTCTGGCACCCTGCACTGCACCAGCATATTAGGGCCCACTGTCTCAACAGATGACTTTCAGCCAACTTAAGCACTGAAAAAAATGGCAAGCGCTTATGTTGTCTCTTTATTTGGGGTTTAGAAACAAGCCTGTGGCTTTCTCCAACCCTAAACCCACCACTGACGTGCCACCATGAAAGCCTCCTAGGTAGTGGGTGCTGTAGTTGTTGACAGAGCTGGAGCTGGGTTGCATGTGAGTGTGTTTGTTCCAGGGAAGAGCAACAGAGTAACTGGCAGTTTGGTTTGTTCTTCAGGTTCCATCTGATGATGGCTGACCCCCAAATTTCACTGCATGTGGAGGCGCTGCGCCGCGGTCTTGCTCCGACAGACAACACCACTGAAAGTGGCCCGCCGAGCAGCGCCGCAGCGCGCACCCCTGTAGGGGGAGATTGCCCTTAGGTATGAGTGTAAGTGTGAATTAAGGATCGACCGATACATCGGGCCGATATTTGCGTTTTTTACTTCAGTCGGCATTGGCCGATTCGCGCATGGGTTCGTCGATGTATTATTCTGCGGCCTGATTTACAGACAGGCATCAACGGGCAGCTCCATGTTGCCTGAAGACCATGTAGCACATGCAGGCACGTTACCGCCCCCCCACTGCAAGAGTAGTGACAGTAGCAGAAGCTACTGAAACGGTAAGTTTTAAACTTTAAATTAGCCTTGGTTAAACTTGTTGAAATATTGTCTCCCACTCTGAAATAGGAAACATGAAAGCCAAGTGCATATAATGCACGTGCTTGCAAATATAGTTAAGGTTGTGGGTCAGAAAAATGTGAATGCTGCTGAATGCTTCGTCTTTAAAACTACTTAGCATAGTATTTAGTGAACTGTTGACGTAGTTGTAGGCTAATGTACAGCTGTTACGAACACCGGTTTAAGGATTAATTATTAATGGCAGCGCTGTGAATTCTGTTCCATGGTGTTTGGAGGAGTTCAACTCAGCGCACACCGGGATGAGGTTAAATGTGTGCCGTGTGTTGTTTGTGTGCGCTCTCTCCGTCAAAGCGGAGTGGAGCGGAGCAGCTATGTCTGCTATCAGGGAGGTCTTTAGCGTGCACTAGAAGAACTTTAACGATGAGCGAAATGTTTTATATGTAGTACTAAATTGTGTCAGTGTTTCGTGAAAACGTGTTCAAAGCCGTTTTGCTGCCTTTATCAACCCAGTGATGGCGGATTGAGTTTTTCAGTCAGTGTCAACTCAGCTGACACTGACTGTGTGTGTGTGTGTGTCTCACTGGGGAGGAGCAGCCATCATGTCGATTGGGGATAAAATCGACATGATGTGTCTTTTTCTAGGGGGCGTCGGTGGCGCAGTTGGATAGTGCGCTTGGTCAGTGATCGGGAGGTTGCAGGTTCAAGCCCAGCTCCAGGCGACACATGGCGTTGTGTCCTTGGGCAAGACACTTAACCCCAAGTTGCTCCCACTGCTGCGTCAGTGGCGTGTAAATGGGCACGAAAGGGTGTGAATGTGTTAGAAATACTGATGGATAACTAACATAGAAACTCTGAACCATCAGTGAGTGAATGTGAGAGTGAATGGGTGTGAATGGGTATGAATGGGGAGGTGTGACCTGCGGTGTAAAGCAGCTTTGAGTAGTCAAAGACTAGAAAAGCGCTATATAAGCTCAAGTCCATTCAAAACGTAATTTAGCTGTGATTAAACTATGAGAGAATGTTTTGTACATTGAATATTGTTGAATATTTATTCCTTTTAAAGTTGATACTGCCGTTTAAAACTTAAACAACTTGTGGCGTAACGTGCATATGACATCAGTTGTTTTCCTGCTGATTTATGTTCTGGTGTTGCCAAACCTGACAGCAGCATAGTAGCCAAAGACATGATCATTTTATTTTGTGCAGAAAAATTAAACCATGGCAGTCTTAAGTTATAAATCAAACACTTTCTGTTAATGGATGCTTTTCAGGTTTATTGTATATTTCCAAAAAGATTTCTACTGGTTGATAGGTGGTGAATATTGGTGAATGGTGAACTGGTGAATATTTGTTATCATTGTGTCATTTTTTAAATGGAAAATAGATGGAAGAAAAAGCATTATCGGCCACATATATCAGCCCAAGAAAATTGGCAGTCCATAATCGGACATCGGCTAAGGGTGATGGGAAAAAATCGGTATCGACATCGGCCCTAAAAAATGCATATCGGTCGATCCTTAGTGTGAATGGTTGTCTGTCTCTCTATGTGGCCCTGCAATTGGTGGCAACTGGTTCAAGGTGTTCCCCGCCTCTCGCCCAATGACAGCTGGGATAGGATCCATTCAAGAGGACAGAGATAGGCAGAGTAGACATTGGATGGATGGGGGAATAGAATAGGGATTCAGGTCTGGTAAACAAGAAAGGGGGAATATTTCTGCTTGAGTTCACATTTGTCAAGATTTGCTGCTTAATAAGTAAAGATTAGGGGGTTTATTGATTTTACTATAGACAGTCATAATATGACCAAAGCCTACACCTTAAAAAGAGCTCAGATTCACATTATAAGTTGATTATTTTTTATCATTATGTTCACTGAAGTAAGTCACGAATGCAAGCCTGCAGCTGATGGACTTCAGAGTCCATCTGATACACAAAAAGAAAGGTAACAGAGTTCAGCTGAGAGGTATGAGGAGGACAGATACAGACAGATGCACAAATTCCCCACATTCACTGCCACACAGTGCTTCTTTAGCATGGACAAGCTACCATTGTTACAGCGGCTCTCCCAGCCCACAGACACTCGATCGCTCTGCACCTGAACCTATTTGTGCTGCTAATCTCCCCAACGTTGCCCATCAGCCAGAGGGACTGAAAGCCATCTGTGCAGGGAAACAAAAAACTGAAAATGAAAGCCATAAACTCTAAACCCATCTGAGGATCACCTGCAGTCACAGATCATCATATTTGCCTTAGTATGGTTAAATCAATAGATTGTCTTAAATAAATCAAAGCAGCCTTGAACTCTTTCCTTATCACTGGACTACTGGAGGTTTATATGCATATTATCTACTTGAGTTATGCAAATAAATGTATTTCATATACTGTTGCTCTAATAAGCTCTTCACGGCCAAAGAGTATCAGAACAATTACTATGCAATAACCAAGAGTCACTACAGCAACCAAAGCCGTATATTTTCATTAAACAAATTCGTCATACATTTTTTTTTGTTTTCAGGTCTTGCCTCACTCCAGAGTCCATGACAAGCAGATGGATTCCATTCTTTTAACTGTGCATGCAGTAACAAGGAAAAGACGGGCAGAGCTCCACCATCACTAATTAGCTTAGCTAAAGCAGGAAGTCAATGGGTAGTGTTAGATTGCATCAGCCTACAGTCATCAGAGAAACCCTTTAGTTAATCTAAACAGTCCTGTTTACACCTATCCTGTCAGCCGGCAGTATGAGTAATAGGTGCAATTGTGATGTCTCGGTTACATCCCTCTGGGTTGTCATTTTGTGAATCACTGAGTTTGATTTAATTAAACTCATTTTCCTGGTTGAGTTTTGGCTTTATAAGTAATTAAGTAATTCCTGATAAAGAAGTTTCAAACACATTAGTTTTGAGGGTTGCATTGAGAGCTGTGACAAAACGACAGCTTTAAAACCAAAACTAACACCCCTCTCACTAGGGCTGTAAAGTCCAAGTCGACTGGTCGACTAATTGGTCGATGTGTGCTCAGTCGACCAAAATTCTGATTGGGGGTATTGGGGGTAAATGGGGGTATTTTCTGAGCACCCCCATCATGTCTCAGAACACCATTTTAATGTATTTATCATTCATTTCAATATTTTTATTTAAGAACATTTCAATATTCTACTCTAATAATCGTTTATTCGTTTTATAGCTGCATATGCACCTGCCGCTGCCCGCTGCCCGCGCTGCAACAGCGGGATCCCTCACCCAGTCTGCACTGGATTTTATGCCTCATATAAACACCCAAATGCAAAAACGACATCACAGAATGAATTGACAGTTTTGTTTCTTAGGATATGAGGCCCATTGGTGTCGTGGAAGGCCAAGAAAACATTGAAACCTGGATATTCAGTGCCAGCACGCCAGACAATTACGCACGCACGCACTAACGGCAAAATACGAGGGAGTAAAAAGAGAAAGAGTTAATAGATAAAGATAACAGATGTGTACGTCTCTTCGAATGGAGTCCTACATGAAAGCAACTGCCCCTTTCATTGATGAAGACTGGAAAGCAAAGAGTCTTGTGTTGAGAGAGAAAAAAATAGAAGAGGCGGACACAGGGGAAAAACATCGCTGCGCGATTTTAAAGGAAAAGTTCGGTTCCTGCAGCTTTTACATTGTTTATAGAATGAAGAACAACAATATACTCACCCAGAAGGCTTTCCTGATGTAAACGGTGCTTCGGGAGATATTTAGATCCAAAATCGAGCAGCGGACACCGATATAATGGTAGCCCGTAGGGCATAGATCGCCGCACCTAAAAACTGCATTAATCGTTCAAAAACTCACGTTTTTCACCAATATTCCATCATGATTTGCTCCGAAAGGACCGCCATTGCAGCCTGTGTCTCTCCACACAGCGCTGTGTGGCTGAACTAACCTCTGAACTGACGAGCTGTTTACATGCTCTTTGCGCATGCGCAGTACTCTCTGGAGCGTTGCGATCGCTTCCTTATCTGTATATCTGTATACTGTGGCTCCAAGCTGTAAGGACGTCCATCATATTCAAAGTCCTCCTCCACAACATCTTCATCCCATAGACATTCGTCCATTTTGCACAAAACTGGAAGAAGAAAGTTGATTTATAGCTGCCGATCTTCCCCTGAAACAATGAGCCGCACTGCGCATGCGCGAAGAGCATGTAAACAGCTCGTCAGTTCAGAGGTTAGTTCAGCCACACAGCGCTGTGTGGAGAGACACAGGCTGCAATGGCGGTCCTTTCGGAGCAAATCATGATGGAATATTGGTGAAAAACGTGAGTTTTTGAACGATTAATGCAGTTTTTAGGAGCGGCGATCTATGCCCTACGGGCTACCATTATATCGGTGTCCGCTGCTCGATTTTGGATCTAAATATCTCCCGAAGCACCGTTTGCATCAGGAAAGCCTTCTGGGTGAGTATATTGTTGTTCTTCATTCTATAAACAATGTAAAAGCTGCAGGAACCGAACTTTTCCTTTAAGTTGCGATGCCTTCAAAGTTCTGTTGTAGTGAACAACGTGGTTCTTATGAAACTCTGTGTGGGAACACTAAAAGAGTCCAGGAATGAATATCCAGGTTCCAATGTTTTTCTGGATATTCAGTGCCAGCGCGCCAGACAATTACGCATGCAGTAACGGCAAAATACGAGGGAGAAAAAAATAGAAAGCTTTGGAGTTAATAGATAAAGATAACAGATGTGTACGTCTCTTCTAATGGAGTCCTATATGAAAGTGACTGTCCATTTCATTGATGAAGAATGGAAAGCAAAGAGTCTTGTGTTGAGAGAAAGAAAGGAGGGAAAGAGGCACACAAAGGGGAGAAAAATGGCGGGGGGGGGGGGGGGGGGGTCGATTGGTCGATTTTGGTCGACAATTTCTGTGTTTTAGTCGACCAACAATTTCTTTGGTTGATTACAGTCCTACCTCTCACACACACGCAAGCATTTTTGAACTTGATAATGTTCTAGGGGAGAGCCAGATGTGGCCTCAGGGCCAAGAAGTCACAAAGTCTGATCTTCGGTAGGCCATCTTGACCATGTTGTGTGATTGGCTGGTTAGTGGTGGTATTATTGGATTGTTAAATAGATGTAGCCATCTTGATCTCTGCTTGAAAAAAAAGCCCTTACAAGACCCTGATGAGTTCCTGGCCCACCAGTACACAAGATAGGATTGATATTGTCAATGATACCTGTCTTAGAGAGAGGATCCTGTGTCTCTGTGACTCCAGAAAGATGACTAAGAGGATTAATTACATAAAACCTCTGAGGATGGATATTTTTTTAAGTGATCAACCATGGACTATGTGATACAGACATATCTGAGCAGGTCTTCTCTTATGTTTGTGTGTGTGTGTGAACGTATGAATATGTAGATGTTCATGAAAATTATTTCCAATCTATTTACTCCTCCATAATTATCATGTGTAAACTCTCATAATCTCCCATTGATTTCTATTTTAATTTAATGGTGTTCTTAATAAAGTGGCCAGTGGGTGTATTTTTTTAAAATACTAAGCTGATGGGGAAATCCACTATTCTTTGGAGAAAATCATACTTGAGCACAATTCTTGTCAAATGTGGCTCACAATAATAACTGGACTCAAAGTCCTGCTCTCAGACCAACGCACAGCTCAGCTTTTTTGATCAAACAACTTCTATAATATTTCAGTTTTTGTCAGCCAAACAAGGTTGGTAACAAAACTAAGGACAATTCCTGCTTTGCTTGTTGAATTCATAAGCTGTATTCAACATGAATCTCAACAAGGTTTGGCAATGATAAAACCTCCATCAGGAAAGCACAGATAAAACATTTAGCCATTTTATAAGAAAGGGAACACACACCCAAGCAAACTCCATCCCCTCGTCTGGATCTACACATGCAGGATGGTTGTAGACGCTTCTTTTTCTGAAGGAGGATTGCTCACAGCACTGCCTGCAGACGTCTCAAAAAAAGGCCAGACTGGATGTCAAGAAGCACATTAAAATCTGAGGTCTTCATGCTGCCCTCACCTTGTTGTTTAACTCGGAGGGAGAATTTCCTCCTTCAAAGTTTTGACTTCAGCTCACGTGCTCTGGCTCTGTACGTGAGTTCTAAGACCATCAGAGAACATCTGATCAGAGACTAAAGGAGGCTGATGACTGAACATATGTGCTGGCAGAGAACTATGGGCCTCATATGGACTGATTTAAACAGGGTTCTTCAAATACAGGATGTTCACAGCTGGACGACACATCACAAAGCGCTTAATGAACTTCTACACAGTCAGACGGAGACAGTAACATTGTTTAAAGCACAACAGAAATCCATAAACGTTTTCTATTTGAAAGACCTCATCCTGCATCCCTCACACCTACACTCTACTTCCCCTCATACTGTACATACCAGATCACTCTGCTCCCCGTTCACCACCCGTCCCATGTGGAGAGGGTCCTGCAGCCAAAGGCAGCCCAGCACACAGGTTAACATAATCCACATGTCTACAGCATGTCCTCACTGCAGCTGCGCTCGTGTCAAACAGAGTCCACAGCCCATATGCAGCCCTCTGGTCCCTGTGAGAGCCGGAGCTGCAGGCTCTCCCCTCCTCCGGCTGGACCTCCCAGAGCCACACCCAGGACCATGAAGACACACACACCACTCAGCTCGCTGCCACACCCCAAACTGCTCCGACAGTCTGAGGCAGGAAGGGCATTATCTCCAAGTATGGAGGAAGTTCACCGTCATGGTGACTCATGGCTGTCTCCACAGAGGAAGGAGTCTCTACAAACCCTGACCCCAGTGAAGTTGGGACATTGTGTAAAGTGTAAATAAAAACAGAGTACAGTTCAGCTTGTATTCAGTTGAATACACCACAATGAAAATATATTTAATGCTCACATCGATAATCTGATGTGTTGATATGTCTATACCTGTGTCTGTAAATTACAAAACTATCAATTTGCTTTTAGTTTTTATTTGTTTGTCATATAGTCTTCTGAAGTATTTCTGATATTTAACATCATGTTTTGTAAGTCCACAGTATAATAACAGTATAATAACCTTTATGCTCATAACAAACAAACACAAATATAACCAAATTCAACCAAAACGAAGGCAGATCAGCTTACAGCAGTGGCTCACGCTGCCCCTGTCTTTCTTACTCTGATATCCAGCCTGTCCGCAATTCCCTAATGAGCACCTCATAATTATCCTGCTGATAAGAAATAAGCAGCTGGTGATTGTTAACTGTAAATGTGTTTATGCTGTTTTATTCTGAAAACATGCATGTGTGTTCTAGGCCTGTGCTCAAAATATCGATACGGCAAAATATCGTTATCGCACTCTTTTGGGATACGTGTATCGATACGGATTCTACAGAATCGATACGGCCTATATATTTTGACAGTTGTTGTAAATACACTTTGAGTAATGTTAACAGTGGCACAGTTCAAGGTAGAAGACGAGCTACATAATGAAGCATATGTTCTAAATTTGAACTTAGGTCTACCATCTTTGAGGATCTGAATGTATGTCTCTTGAGTTGTAGAACCACTTAAAACCCATCCTTGTTCTTTTTCTTCTTATAAGAAAAAAATGAACTTGTCAAGAATTTTGCTTAAAGCATAGTCAATGTTCACAATTTACCTGTATCGGGATACGTATCATATTGTGGTCTCAGTCTCGAGATGCGTATCGTATAGTGAAGTTGCTGGAAATACCCAGCCCTAGTGTGTTCTCCGTGTGTGCTTACATACTTCTGTCCACACAAAGAAATATAAGGTCACTGTCAGCTAAAGACAGTCTTTGCGTCTTTTCCTCATCCCTTTAGTATGTTCTTGGACCATGACAGAGCACTCTGCTACTACCATGGAAAAATGTAGCTTGTTGAGATGCGACCACACTACTTGATCATTGAAATAACTAAGCTAGCTACCAAAACCTACTGAAAAATGTAAATAAACCCTAATTACATTACTTGTAGTGATCTTCAATTTTTCACTTCAAGGCTCTGAAATGACTGTTTTGACAACACACTGTAGGGCTGCTTTAAATAACAGTAAGTCACAGTAAGCTACAAATGTTTGTCCAACACTGCAGCTGTTATCACTTATTATGTGATTTAAAAAGATACTCAGGATATTCAATGATCTGATTGTCTGTTGTCTCTCATTATCTGAAGCAGTTTTATTCTGGAGGTTTTCCTGTGTTCATTATTGTTGGAGATGGTAAGATAATTTCCCATGGTAGTTAACTGTTGGAATATAACTGTCAAACCACACCAACCCTCTGATGATCTCACTGAGGGAATCTGATTCATTTAGATGGACTACAGAGGAGACCTACAGCAGCCTCAGTCAAACAGGGGGATCGTCAGAGGGTTTAAACATCGGTCACAACATCAGCGTTACAGTCAGAGAGAGAGGTTTACATACATCCATAACTCTCATATATATTATGTTTAAGAGTGAAATCCCTCAATAAATAAACTGCTTTAAGTCGCATCATAAATAAACACATTCTGCGTATGAAGGAGCCACCATGAGCTCCATCAAACCCCGCCATTCTGAGTTCTTCACATATATATGAATGTGACACATGTGGTTTCTATTATAACTCAGGATCAGGATGTGATTGGTTTTTCTAAAGGAAGGCTTATACATCGGGTGTGAAAAGGGCATTCAGCAGCTTACATCAGCATGTGTGTGATGGTAACGTGGTCACCATGTGTTTGGTTAAACCTTTTGTTTTCAGCTAATATTGGTTTCTCTACATTACAGAGCGAAGGGTTAATCAGAGGTCTGAGGTGATACAGAAGCTTCAACCACTCAAATGAGAACAGACAGCTTGGAAATTATACAGGAGCAAAACATGGATTCACCTTAAACCTTGATTTTGAAGCCGATTTTCTCACTGTAACAGACAAGCAGCTGGCTCAAGGACAAAATCACAACCTCTGAAATCTGTTCAGTGGTGGAGATTCTCAGAACCAGAAAAACTTTATGAAGGGGAAAATTTGGCTGTTTCAGTTGCCCTGCATAGTATAGCAGTAGGAATATCAAAGAGGTTAAAACAGATAAGAACAACATGCAGGATCTTCAAGCTATATCAACTTCAACTGTTAAGTTGATATAAAAATAAATAAAATGAGACAATGAAAAGGTCCAAGGAATTTACACTATTAACATTAATATTTATAACATGTCTGTAATATTAAAGCACTGTGTGACACATTTGAATGGGTATTACGTTTGCTTGTTTACTTAACACATATCAGAGGTGAAAAGACTGAACAAAAAACAGTGAAAACATGTTTATTTTCAGGAACCTGATGGAGCAGGGATGTTAGAGGGTGGAGTTGAAGGGCTCTAATTTCATAGACCACACTGAAGGAGAGTGTCCAGGGCACTTTGCAAGTTTCCTGCAGGGCGCACTGAGGCGCATCCATGCCTCCACATTTTGAATGGCAGATGAACTTCCTATATCCCGATCAACATCGGGTTGTGAGTACTAACTTTCCATGTTTGTTTGTCTTTTTACTTTACTACAATGTTTTGGTGTTTTCTTACTGCTGACTGAGACATGACCTATTGTAGTGTAACCCTTTCACCACAGGCTTGCAAGATATAACTCACTTTATATACCCGAAATATAAAGTATGCACCCTTTAAACTAAAAACTATCTAGTGGTGAAAGAGACATCCCATTGTAAAATAACTGTCTAGGGTTAAGTATGATTCTCACACTCCTGCATATATCATTTGGAGGCTTTCCAGTAAGCTCGGTAATTTACCTTAATGTAATACAAACAAATTGTCCTTTTCACTTTAAAGCATGTAGCAATAAACACAAACACAGTATCTGAGTCTTTCATGCGTATTAACGCAATGTGTAAATATCACTGTGAAACAAAGAATTCCATATCAAATGACAAAAAAATGAACCTCCTCTTTAATAGTTATTGTCTATTTTAACTTGAGTGCACTCTTTTAGCTATTGGTTTTAGCAAGCTTGCATTTAGTTTCGTTGGCGCGCTTTAATGTTGGAGCTCATGGAAAACAGAACGGCTTTACCTCCTTTTCGGCTAATGCAGGGACTCCTACCACGCAGGAATCCTCTCATACTCCAGTCTGTAGCAGCAAAGCAACAATGGACAGCCAGGTAAACTCCCACACCGTCAGGAAGATGATAACTCCTTTTCCTCTCAGCCTCCTGCAGAAGCTCCTCACGCCCGCGGTCTCCGTCGTCAGCTCAGGGGGAGTGTCAGCAGCCCTCGTCTCTCCTCGAATGGCGGCGGTACGGCTCACTCGGCTAGCTTCCCTTGGGTTTCCCTTCGGTGGAAACCCACTCTCCGTCAGCGGCAACAAACAGTCTCAAAAACGCACGCGAATCCCTGCGTGGTGACGGGCAACCGTTTAAGGTCCAACCAGGAGGATAAGGTAGAAAACTGGAACAAAGTCTTTAGCGACTCGCCAACGAGTTCCCAGCTCAGCAGCGCCACGGTCTCTCCTCCTCTCCACTTCTTGCTTCTGCATCCAAGCGCAAGGTCACCTCGAACCAACACTTCCAGGTCATTAAAGGGACAGTTCAGTATTTTTGAAGTGGGGTTGTATGAGCTCCATGTAGTCACTAAGGACATTAGATACTGTAGAAAGTTCTCTCCTCTCCACCAGAAAGCCACAGACTGTAAGAGTCGGTGACAAAGAAAAAGACGCTAATGGAAAAGTCAGAATCAGCTGATCAGCTGAGAGACTCCGCCCCTTCCCCTCTCAGCTGATCAAAACATACATGCTTGTGGCTTCAGATGCTGCCTGTAGCTAAGTGTAACTTTTATCAAGTATCATAACTCTTCTGTTTTGACTGTCAGCGGCGTGAGGAGGAGACAATGCAGGAAATGAGCCGATGAAGTCCCATGCACTTTGGAGTCAAGAGGATACCTGTATGTACCGGAGTTCACAGAAGAAGACCTGCTAAAATGGAGACGGACAGACCAAGAGGAAAACAGAGGAAACATCCACGGACACTGGACATGAAGAAAGAGTCGGAAATAAACAGTGGGGTGAATGTTTGACCTGGAAATATGTGACATGGACGGCGGTATTATTCGTCAAAAAGACTTTCCTTTCCTGGAGTTTTGCGGACATACTTTCACCTCCCGAAGATAAACTGGAAAAACGTCCCAGACCTGAAGGACCTAATGACAGTTTCTGCTCAAAGTAAGTAATAATGATATGTCAGAGACAAATAAGCAGAGTAGAGGAGGCTGTTTGTTTATATCACAACACTGTAAGAAACGGCTGTGAAATCTACAGTTATTTACTGTAATAAAGACAGTAACACTACTGTAAATGATTTTTACAGTAAAATGTTGTAAATTTTACAGTAAATCCTTGTCCACGTGACAAAATCACAGTAGTCCAAGTATTACAGTAGAAAATCACAGTAGTCAAAGTGTTACTGTAAAAAGAATCACAATAGTCAGTATACTACTGTAAATAGTAAAGTAAACCATTGTATTTTTTCTTTTTTTACAGACACATGTATATACAGTATATATAAATATGTGTGTGTGTAATATAGATAATATATTACACACATAATATAAAGAAGTATCTCGCAATAAGAAGATACTTTTAACTTCTAATTTTGATCCAATATTGGTTTTACTTTATATCACTGTTTTGACCTTTCACATCATATTTATAACTTATTTTATAATTATGATAAAAACAAGAAAATTTTTAACCTACTTTGTAAATTTTCAAGTGAACAAATATTATCTTAGTCCTGAAAATAGACAATTAGCTGTTCATTGTTCCTTTAATTTTGAATGATATTAATCACATTTAAATGATCAGAACTGTGCTTTATTTTAATCAATAATGTATGATGATATTATGATTACCCACATTCATTTTACATTCCCGCAAAATTAACGGCTGTATTTTTTATTTAAAACTCTGCCGCCATAGAATGCGCAGCCGCAGGGTTCTATTTGAGATTTCATTGGATGCCTCACTTTTGCGGGAGGAGCCGCCCATGCGCCGTCAAGTCAAGGAGCTGCCGAGCCGAACGTGAGCAGATCGGAGCAGAGGCATTTTAACACTTTTTGGACCAGAACAATTTCTACAGAGCGATTTACAGGACTTGCTCAGGTAATTTTGTGTTTACATCTTTCCATCTCCCTTACTTTATGCCAGTATTTGGAAGTTACGCCGACCGACCGTGAGTTTGTGTTTGTTTCATGTCAAACGCCGTCATTTCAGTATTTTTTCATGCTAGCTTAGCAGTAGAGAAGCACCATCCAACTGAAAAAAAGCTGTCAGTCTTGTTAGTTTTCTGCAAAGATTACCTGTCGTTTTTTTAGCAAAACAGTTGAGACATTAATGGTTATGTGCTGCTTTGTGGAGTTCACAGAAATGAACCTCATTGTTTTTTCAAATGTGTTGGAACTAACTGCTCACTTTTACTGTGCTCACAATGGCCCTCATTTATCAATATTGCGCAGAGATTGGTGTATATTTTGGGTGCAAATTTGAAATACACAAGGTCGCGCGTGGGATTTATGAACATGTGCGTACCGCCCTCATTTGTGCGTACGCAGCTGCAGCTGATGATAAATGCGGCGGCTGAAAACCATCGTAATTATACAAGTCACGCCTATAAATATTCACTGGCTGGCATTTCCCCGCCTGCATTTTACGACATGGAGCGACAGAAGCCGACAAAGAAGAAGAATTTCACAGAGGCGGAGATTGAAACGATCACCAGAGAGGTAGAAAGAAACAAAGTAGTACTCTTTGGAAGCAAAAAGAGTGGCATTAAAGGAGGCCAAAAAAATAAAGTATGGCAAGAAATTACTATATCGGTGAACAGCGTGGGACTTGTTAAGAGAACTACTGAAGAGGTGAGTAAATTTATGAAAATTGATAAGAGGATTAGCTATGCTTGTTTTAACACCCACATTGATTTACAGGTAAAAAAGAAATGGTCCAACTTAAAAATAGGAACCAAAAAACGCGTTGCAGCTCTTAGAAAGAGCTCCTCTCAGACCGGAGGGGGAGGACCGGATCCAGGACTACAGCTGACACCAATTGAGGAGCGGGTGGCTGCTCTGATGGGTTCAGCCACTATAGAAGGTGTACTTGGCGATCATGGAGACACTGATTCCCCTCTCGGTAATTTTTTTTTCAAAGTTTACTCATTCTTAAAATGTAAAGTTGCATTAAATAGACAAATCATAATTCTTTAAACGTGCTTTTATTGTAGTCGATGAAGCAACACCGGGGCAAAGCAGCGCACAGGCAGCGGGTGGCGGAGAGGCAAGCGGGCCTTCGGGATTACAGGAACCTGTCCCCAAGCCGCAGCAGCCAGACCCGTATCCGCATCTCCCCCACCGACAACGAGCCACGGTCTTGACAGAGGAGGTGCTGGAGAGACAAGATGAAATATGTCGGCAACTCGTTCTTATAAATAAAGCACTTCTGTCAATTAATGACACTCTAAATAAAATTAACAACAACTTGAAATGAAATAAAGTTACTTATCACAATGCTATGACTTTTTACTTATTATACTTGCATTAAAATTATTCGATGAGAGCCTGTCTGAGCTGTACAGCCCGAGGTGCAGCTGGACCGGGCCATGGATCCCTTGGGATTGGCTGCTCTGGGAGCGCATCAAATGGCACACCGTTGTCCTTCGCGATGTTGTGCAGAACAGAGCAGGCCAGGATTATATGGCACACTTTTTCTGGAGAGTACAGGAGTGTCCCTCCTGCATGCCCAAGACACATCCACCTCCCCTTCAACAGACCCGCACAGCGTTCCACCGTAGCGCGTGTCTTTATTTGTGCTTGGTTAAAGGAAAAGTTCGGTTCCTACAGCTTTTACATTGTTTATAGAATGAAGAACAACAATATACTCACCCAGAAGGCTTTCCTGATGCAAACGGTGCTTCGGGAGATATTTAGATCCAAAATCGAGCAGCGGACACCGATATAATGGTAGCCCGTAGGGCATAGATCGCCGCTCCTAAAAACTGCATTAATCGTTCAAAAACTCCTGTTTTTCACCGATATTCCATCATGATTTGCTCCGAATGGACCGCCATTGTAGCCTGTGTCTCTCCACACAGCGCTGTGTGGCTGAACTAACCTCTGAACTGACGAGCTGTTTACATGCTCTTTGCGCATGCGCAGTACTATCTGGAGCGCTATGACGCTTCCTTATCTGTATATCTGTATACTGTGGCTCCAAATTGTAAGGACGCCCATCATATTCAAAGTCCTCCTCCACAACATCTTCATCCCATAGACATTCGGCCCATTTTGCACAAAACTGGAAGAAGAAAGTTGATTTGTAGCTGCCGATCTTCCCTGAAACAATGAGTCACTGACTGATGCGCGAAGAGCATGTAAACAGCTCGTCAGTTCAGAGGTTAGTTCAGCCACACAGCGCTGTGTGGAGAGACACAGGCTGCAATGGCGGTCCTTTCGGAGCAAATCATGATGGAATATTGGTGAAAAACATGAGTTTTTGGACGATTAATGCAGTTTTTAGGAGCGGCGATCTATGCCCTACGGGCTACCATTATATCGGTGTCCGCTGCTCGATTTTGGATCTAAATATCTCCCGAAGCACCGTTTGCATCAGGAAAGCCTTCTGGGTGAGTATATTGTTGTTCTTCATTCTATAAACAATGTAAAAGCTGCAGGAACCGAAGTTATCCTTTAAACCGCTGCTCCTGCTCCCCGTGCGCATCGGCGAGGGGGGTAATGAGATAATCCAGCAGCGGATAACCTTTGTCACCTAAAGCATGATATTCAATTAGGATAATGATAAAAGATTTTGCCTACAATGTTGCCATTCGTCTGTTACTTACCAAGCAGGTAACTCTGTCCTCTTAAAGCTCCTTCCTGCAACCTTCTGCCCACATTGCTGTTGTTAAATATGAAGGCATCGTGGGTGCTCCCTGGCCACCGGGCTACAACATTCAGGAGCCGTAGTTTGGCATCACTGATGATCTGCACATTAATAGAATGGTAGTTTTTTCTATTAACATATGTGTAATCATTAACCGATGGTGGTTTCAGACGCACGTGAGTGCAGTCAATTGCCCCACTGACATTTGGGAGGCCAGCAATCTCATAAAATTCCCTCTTAATCATCGTTTGCTGGGCATTGTCGTATGGGAATCTTATGTAGGTTTGGGTCAGACCTCGGATGGCTGCGAGTACAGACGGCAAGATGCGGCTCATGGTTGGCTGGGTTATGCCTGATCTGTCCGCTATCTCCCTTTGGAATGACCCAGTGGCCAGGAAACCCAGCGTGGAAAGCACCTGAAGAGGGACCGGGATGGCACAAGAACGCCGGGTCTGTCGTCCTAATTCTGGCTCCAAGTTTGCGCACAGTTGTAACAAAATATGTGTCGGAAGACGGAACCTACTCAACAGCCATTCATCCGACTCACTTAAGAGGTCACTTCGGTCACGGAACACCCTCTCCCTTCTAAGTGCCGCATTCACATCCTCCAGAAGTGCGAGGTCTGCCATGGTTGAGGTTGGTTCTGTGTTCTCTTCTCCACTTATATAGCTGTGCTGGACCCGCATCAGCCAATAACATTCGCGTTCTACGCTGATTGTAATATTCTGGTATCGAATTATTAATTTTAGTCAATAAGCTTGTATCAAATTATTAACTTTCATTTTTTTAATGTAAGATACTTAAAATAAAGCAAAAGTCGAAGTGCATACTGTTTTAAAATTATTGATTTTTCCGTGGAATGTGATACGGGTTAAAGTGGTGTATATTTACACCACCTCCTGAGTTGGCGTACCTTTTGAGCGCAGCGTACGCTCACGTGAGATTGATAAATGCCGAAACAGTGGTGATTTTTTGCGTACACCTCATATACGCTCTGATTTCCCCGTACGCAAGCTTGATAAATGAGGGCCAATGAGACTGAAGCCCCTGTTATCACCAGGGCCGTTACGGACTTACAATGTGCAATGGCGCTGTGTGAGCGCCAATTTCACACTGTGAATGAACTTATCTCTCACTTAAAATAGCTTATAGAGGAGGGGCAACCTGTGGCTATATATTTTAGCCAACTAAAACAGTGTATCAGTTTAAACTTTGGTACTGTTTAAAAAATCTTTTTGTACTGAATTTGCAGTGTTAAAGCCACAAATTGAGCTACTGTAAAAACAGATCATAATTTGAATAATTTTTTAAATTTCTTTTTACTCAGATCTCTTCATCAACATCTGCCCTGATCAAAAATATGATTAGATTTGTTTTAAATTATGGAATTCTACCCTTTAAATGTCAAACTCATTCGAGATGTCACTAATTTGGGAAAAAAAAAACACAAAACTACAAATATTTGTTTAAAAGATGATCTGAGGCTGGAGAGGCTGTCTTTCACAATCTTGGAATATCTCAAAGATTGGTAAAAAAATTTTTACTTTGGTGCATGAATATTTTTTTGTGTGGCATCAGATTTGATTTTTTTCTCCCTTTTGTGATTTTTTTTCTCAAACCTCCTCCTTAAGCATAGCTCTGATCAGAAATTACTTTTTTAAAATTATGGATTTAACCCTTTAAATGCCAATTTCATAGAATATGTTGCTGATTTGGGGAAGAACACCTACAATTGACAGATTTTCAATAGGAGCAGTAATCAGGAGCTGGCTCAAAGATTACTAAAGGTATTGACTTTCACGTATGATTTTTTTTCCTGCTAAACAAGATATTTAATTTTTGGTCCCTTCAGTTCTGTTAAAAGCCACAATTTTAGCTTCTGTAGAAGCATATCCAATAATTATTTAATCAAACATAGTTTTTACTGTATTTTAAAAAAGGAAACATTTATTTCCACCATTGGAAGATTTATATTTACATTGACTTTGGTGCATAACTTTTTTTTGCAGTATTTGATTATTTTTTTGCTCCCCGTTTAGTCCCATTATAACCATGTATTTTTGAATGCAGTCAGGACACTGTATAGTCATGCATTCTACAATTGTGATTTTTTTTTTTTTGTGTGTGTGTGTGTGTGGTAATGCTGCTCAAACAATAATGCACGAAAGCCAATAGTTTCACTAAAGTTTGATTTAACCAAGACTTTGATAGTACATAAAGCATCTCATGACTCTGAACTATATTATAAGTTTGTCATTTTGTGTGTATTTTCCCCAAATCAGTTCCGTATCCTATGGAATTGGCATTTAAAGGGTTTAAAGCCCTAGAGAAAAACTGCATTTGAAATGTTTCTTCAGCAGCTTAAGTTGTGACTTTTAAACAGCCAAAACAATATCAAAGCTAGAAAGAAGAAATCTGTTTTTGAGTGAAAAATTCATGCACCCAAGTCAGTTTTTTTTTTACTATTTTTGACATATTCAGCTAAAATAGCTGATAGCACCTAAAATTTTTCCAGCATCTGATAATCTTTTACATTCAAAATTGGTCATGTGTGCGTTGTTTTCTGCCAACCTGAGATGCCTCCTATGAAAATGACATTTAAAGGGTTGAAATCCATTATTATTTTTAGGTATTCATTGTTTTGAATCAGGGCTGAGGTAGATGAAGAGAATTGTGCAACAAAAAAAAGAAAAAAAACATTCACCTGTTATTATTTTACAGCAGCTAACGTTTGTGGCTTTTCAATGGCCAATTCAAGACGAAGGGCTTGTAAAATTGTACACAGCATATTTTTGATGTTTTAAATTTTTTAAATCACGTATTTTAAATTTATGCTTAATTAAGTTGACCTCTCAAAAGCCACCAGACCAAATCAGGTCTTAAGGTTTTATTTTGCTTGCAAGAATTAAATGGCAGCAAGATAAAGCAGTAGAAAAATTAGCATGAAGTGATTTTTTTCTTTTTCTTTTTTTTTTTTTTTTTTAGGTGACTAATACATTTCTTTGCATGCCCCTTCTACAGAGGTGCATTACTTGGCGTCTATGCTTGTACTCCTGTACTATATGTTCCTTTATCCTTCACATTCAGTGAGTGATTTAAGCTGACTAAAGAAATTTTAAAATGTATTTGTTCACAATGTTTTGTCAATTGTTTCAAGTAAGGCTGGAAAAAATCGATTACATTGATTAATTTAAATTATTTTCTGCAGAAGATAAAAAAAAAAAAATAAGATTTTTTTTCTTGCCTTAGTCCAGTTGTAAATTGCTGCAATTTTTGTAAAAAAAAAAAAGAAAAATTACAATTTTCATGGTCGGCTTTGTTAGGTTTGAATAATCACTTTTATAGGCTTGTATTTGATTTTAAGTAGATTAAATATTCATCAGAGTTTCATGGTAATACTGTGAAAATACCTAAGCCTTTTAGTGTTTATGTAGACAAACCTGCCTACTTTTATACTAAATAAATAACCTTTATGACACAGACTTTGACTCCAAGAGGGAAATATTTAGAAAACATAAAGGCAAAACTTGATTTGTTTGAATTTTCTGACACTTCTTGTTGTTTTGGGGTATTTTTAGAGGATAAAATCGATGAAAATCATAAATCCAGTGTTGTGGAAAAAATCTGGGATTTTTTTCTAGGGCATACCACTCAGCCCCAGTTTCAGGAAGACATCTTATTATTATTATTTTTTTTAATATATATATATTTTTTTTTTTAGGAAGTTCCTGCTACTCTTCAAGGCCGTTCAGGCTGAGCATCGATCAATACATTGTACATGAAGACATCCACTCCTTCATTTCTGCCCTGTGCCTGACGTTTGGAAGTTATTCCTGCTTTAATATCCACTACCCATCAGAGCTGGCATCAACCCTGGAGTTTCTACAGAGGTGAATCTTTTTGGATAGGCCTTCTCCAACATAATTAAATGCTTGAATATAAAAATAGGAAGTTTGTTTTGTTGTTACTGAGGATGTGAATTGATACTGACATCTGGTTTTTCCCTTTCTATTCTCCAAGGTGATTTTTCTCCATCAACCCAGAGAAGGGCCCCAAAGTGGAGAAGACCTGAACGTCTCGTCTTCACGTGAACCCAAGAGTCTTTACCTTGATCCAGGAACTTTCTGATCATGAGTGGCGTGATGTCTGAATAAGGACTGAAACCAAGACTTGTCAGGCATATGATGTTGTGCATCATTTAGTTGAAAGTGGTGTTTCAGCTCACCTGTCCGGATTGTCATGGTTAAGAGCAAGTAAGTTTTATTTCTGTTGGTTACAAATTATGCAATTGTTATTACGCTGTTGTAGTTCTATGTCATATCCTTACGTGATCTCTGTAATGTAATGTCCAAATGTATACTTAAAACATGTCGTGATGTGCATCATTTAAGTTAAAAACTAATTTTGGCTCATAATCTGCCCAGTTTATCATTCTTAAGAAGCAGATACTGATTCAAGCACAAAATTGTTCAGAGTTTCTTTTGTTAAAATGTAATAGATTAATGCTTTGTATGAACTGGATGCAGAGCAGACATTTTGTCATGAGACAAAAAACCACACCGGTCATTCCATTGTTCATGTTGGCTGCATATCACTATAACTGGAAACCTTCATGGAGCAGAACCGTTGTTATAAAGCCCAACTGTGTTTTTCCAGCTTTGGCAAGACCAAATGCCTGTTGAACAATGTATGTTTAAAAAAGAAATGCAATAATCACCCAAGGATGTTTCATTTAATACTTCCTTTATATAAAAAAAGAGGTCTTCTGCCTCTTTCTTGCCTATTTTCAGTCCCAGTTTTATAATCTGACAGACTTTCTACTCTGTAAAATTCATGTAACAAATGCATTTTTTGGGAAATAACAGATGTTGTTGATCACTGCTCTAATATGAATAAATTCCTGGAAAGGCAACTTACTTTTTATGACTTTTTTTCAGTACAGTAACTCTCAGGGTTAATCTTTGCTTTTTAACTTTAAATGTTTAATCTTGGTACACTAATTTGTATCACAGGATAAGTCACATGTCTCTAACATAGTGCTTTTTAGTTATCTGGTCTCTGTAATGTATTGAAACTGAGCAATAATCCAGATTTTAAATGAGAAATCATTTTTCTCTTTAATATTTTATAGTTAAAATTGATGTTAAATATTCATAGAGTGTTTCTGCCTTTATTATAACAGTTCTTAGATGTTACTATTATTTACAGTATTTAAATTGTACAGTGAGAAACAGAATTTTCTGTGATTAAATGCTACCTAATGTTAATAGTACTGTATTGCCATATACAATACCATAAAAAAAATAACAGTGCTTAACTGTTTTTATTTTTACAGTAAAGAAACCAGCACTGTAAATGCAGTTGAAATCACAGTATTTCACTTATATTTATTCTACAGTTAAACAACCAATACTGTAAAAATTAACTGAATTCACAGTATTTAACTGATATTTATTCTACAGTTAAACAACAACTACTGTAAATATAACTGAAATCACAGTGTTTAATTGTTTTTTTCTTTTACAGTAAATACATCAATACTGTAAATGGAAATACAGTACTACTACTGTAAAAAAATATTTACAGTAACTTACTGGCTAATTGTTGCCAGTAAGTTACTGTAAATTTTACGGTATTTTTTTTACAGTGAATGCAGACTACTAGTGAGTGTGTGTCTCTCACACACGCACACACACGCAACGATTTCTGTGCAGCTGAGTTCTAGATGATGCACATCTGTTTCTGCATCAAGGGAAGCATCACAAAAACCCATCTCAGAAATATTTGTCTTATAATGTGCTTTTAATTAGTCTAAAAAGGTGTTCGAAAGCCGCGAGCTCTCCGAGAGCTAACTACGGCGGAGGGATTTAGCAGAAGGATACAGACGTGAGTTGGCTTAGGTCCAGATAAACTTTAAATTTCCAAAAGGTTTATGCACTTCAAACATTGTCTATGTAGCGTACTCTTAAACTGTGGTATTACTTTTTGATTTGAGTTCTTGTAGGCAGAGAAAATAGCCTTTAACTCCGGTACGGTACTTTTCCATTAGCGTCTTTTTCTTTGTCACCGACTCTTACAGACTGTGGCTTTCTGGTGGAGAGGAGAGAACTTTCTACAGTATCTAATGTCCTTAGTGACTACATGGAGCTCATACAACCCCACTTCAAAAATACTGAACTGTCCCTTTAACTAAGGTATCCCTTTTAATAGCTCTGTTTTGTTTGGGGTTTTTTTGTTGTTGTTGTTGTTGTTGTTGTTTTGGAGAGGATGTTTAAATAAATGATAAAATACAGAAATTTGTTAGCAAGTTGTGAGACTTGCAGGTTTGTTTATTTTTCATAAGTTTAGGTTTGTGGGATGTGGCTGAGCATAAACTTTGTGAGCTTTAGCATTTTTTCTTTGAAAACAGCTTAAAGGGTAATAAAAATGAGGTTTGCCTACACAAAATAAAAGCATAATGACTGCCTTACTCTACGCACAGCAGACAGCATGTGGTTGCAGGGCGGTTGATGAAGGGTACAGTGGTCTCTGGCGGCGTCTGGATCCCCCATCACAAACGTCATTTGTCTCACATCTCCCTGAGGACATCAACAGGAAAGAAAGGTCAGAAGTTATTCAAAGGTCATCCACAGGTAATGGTCCCTCCTCCCCCACCACCATCAAATAGACTTCTCCCTCACTGAGTGGAGATCAAGAGTACAGGGGCATGTCAGCATGTGTATGTTATCCCTGTTAGAGGATAACAATTGGGGACATTGCACATACAGATGTTAGTAGTGGTGAGAATTAATTGAGAAAACAGCAGAGGGGTTTGGAGATCTGTTGATGGTAACAATGATAGTGGGTTTGGGTCCTGTGAGTTTTACAGCTAGACATTCAAATGAGGAGTGATGGGGGACTGTGACAGCAGTGACTTTGATGTTATCACAGTGAAGGAGGGCACGTTGTTTACTAATAGAAGAAAAACCTGGTGGGGCAGCCTCATTAAGCTGGGAGAAGTCGTTTGGTTGATGCTAAGTCTCAGTGAAACACAGAATGTCGAGGTTATGTTTAATAATAAGATCAGCAAAGCCTTTTTATTTAGGGATCTGATGCTTAACAAACAGAGGTTCAGGCAGGTAAATGTGGTGTGTATGTGGCTGCTTTGAGTAGGAGGGACAGTACACTGTGATTGACAGGGCTGACTGGACGGACATTGTGGGGAGGGAACAGGGCTCAGTGGACCAGAAGGAGCAGATGTTTGTGCTACTGTTGTGTTGAGAATACTGAAAGTTCCACCAAGAGCCTCGGTGGATGTATCTTGGTCGTTTGAGAGGGTTATGGTGGGGTGCAAGTTTAAATGGAGGGGTCTTTGAGAATGTTGGATACTCAGCATCTCCGCTACCAAGTAACGGTGTGGCAGAGTTGTGTTCATGAGAGTCAAACACAGTAAACACAGAAGTAGACGAAGAATCCACATGATGTGAGATTGTCAGCAATGTTATCCAGCAGTAGATGAACCAGGTGATTATGGAGCAGCCACAGAAACCAGCTCGGTAGAGGCAGGGGAGTAGAGTGAGCTGGATGTAGCTTCGCTGGAAAACCAGTTGGATGGCACCAGTTAGCAACAATAGGTTAGCCTGCCAGCAGGCGGACACCGTCGGGGTACTGGTGTGTCGCGGAGGCAGTGTCCTCCATGTTGACAGCAATCTGTGGGCGCAGGTAGGCATCCAGGAGAGCAGGCTAAGTGGCAGTGATCCAGTCTGAATGAGTGTACTTTGTAGGGCCCAGCAGAGCAGGCTATCCAGCCACCGACTGCAGAGAGGAGCCACAAGAGTCACATACAGGTGAGCCCCGTACCAGTGGCGCTAGCTTCTGGCTAACAAGTGGAGAGGCAGTAGCAGCAAACAGATAGTGACTTTTTAACTGCCGTTTGGTGTCTCAGAGTGTTAGATCCAACAGATAGGTTTAAAGTCCAGCATTCAAATGGAACAATAATGACAAAATAGCAAAACAGCAGAGGAGGTGTGGCAGCAGCTTGCCAGTGGTCCCTCGCCCCGCAAGCAATTAGCATAATTAATACATTTACAACCATGTAGATATGAGAACCCTCTTGAAAACCAGATGCCAGATCTCAAGGGGCTTACTTTTAATAAATCTACATTAAACATCAGGGACACTGAAAAGGGGAGAAAAATGAGAAAGATTCTCAAGGCCCATGATTGACAAGACCCCTGAGAGGCCCCTAAAACAATTATAATAGTGATGCAAAAATGATCACGCTCATTAATAAACTTACAGTTAAACATATAATTTATGTACAATGTGTTGGTTACTAAAAGTTTGTATGTTTTGCAGAACGTTTCTCAAGAGCCCTCCACCCCCCACATAAAAATGGTTCAGTCCACCAGCTCCATCAGACAGACTTCAGAGCACTGACTTTCACGACCGTGAGTCGAGAAAGAGACGGCAGGATGCCCCAAATAT
Organism: Scarus forsteni; assembly: GCA_036419115.1. NCBI lineage: Eukaryota > Metazoa > Chordata > Actinopteri > Labriformes > Labridae > Scarus > Scarus forsteni. The sequence continues at coordinate 785,595 of JAZDUH010000155.1, read as the reverse complement.
CTGGGAGCAAGAAACAAAAGAAAAAAAGGCTCAGACAGTATGTCACCCATTTCTTCCAGTGGCGGCTGCTGGTCAGTCAGGGAGGGGAAGCTCATTTTTTTTCTGGCCTACATCATAAATTTATTTATTTATGTAAATGATCTGTGACCCTGTTGTACCAACTAGGTGTCTTTTCCTGGGATTTTATTCCCCAAAACCCACTTTTGACCAGACAACGCATTTTATTTGTGACAGCACTTCCAGTGAGCCAGCTCACCTTGTCATACCAGGAATGCTGAAAAGACCTGTTACTTTTCCCCCCACCTTTTAAACTAAATCAATCTTAGGAGTTGATCTGCCCTGCTGTTTGACTCTAATTTTCTCTTCGTAAGGAAGACTATCAAATGGCCTCGCCAAAATCTGGTCTACAACATTCATAGTACTATCTGCCATGACGTGCAGCTTGCTAGCAGCTGGAGCTGCTACGTGAGACCACTGTTTGACAGGCTGTGAGTGTGAGTGAGAGGGAGAGAAGCTCCCCAGCCACAGCTGCTCGTTGGTGAAAAGAAAAGGTGGCAGGAGAGAATCTTCAAACACAACGCTAGTCGTTTTTAAGAAAGATAAAGTCGCTGGTGACCGATAAATCCTCCGAATCAGTCCAGAACAACTGAATGTAAAACTTAGAAGATACCCCGGTGAAGGGTGAGCCTTCAAGATCGCTGATTGGCTCATTTCACTGTCAATCAAAAAAGGATTCGGCCTCAGACAGATCATCCAATCATCATGCAGAAGCTGAGCGTCCAGGCCAGCCCACTGCCTCATAGACCCCCAGAGACGCTGAGCGTCCGATGGGCGGGACAAAGCCCAGCGTTTATCCAATGACCGTCCAGTTTCCACAGTGGAACAACCCACTCTATATTTAACCGCTGAAGTCTGAAGACGCTCAGCGTCCGGCTGTGTTGAAGCGCTGAGACGCTGCGGGGATGAATGAGAAGGAAGTCGCGCCAGTTACCTGTGATAAGTAGCTGATTCTGAACAAAAGATGAAGGTATTCTAGCGCATATTTAGTCAATGAAATGTACACACAGCAGGACATTACACTTTTTTGGGGGACATTTTAGGGGAAGCTGAGCTTCCCTTGCAGTCTTAGAGCAATTGCTACTGATTTCTTCCATAGGCAAGGTTGGGCCTGTTAGTGGTTCATGTGATGGAAAGTTCTGGGACATTAGTCTGTTTTCTATCCCTAACTTTGTCAATAGTTTAACAACTATTTCACTTTTCTCCCATATTAGCTATTTCTGAAGAAAACTCTGGACATTTCACTGTTGTTTAAGTTTAATAATCAATGTTAGCACATGTTTCACACATACAGTATGACTTGTACGCACACCTCTACAACACTGCAGGAAAATCAATGAATCATTTGTTCATTTGATTTTCAAAATAAAACAAAACAATGAGATTTCCATATTTGTGCTCTTTTGAAAAAACGGGAACAAGGGTTTAATCTAATTTTGGCAGAAGCGTTACCAGGAAGTTAACTTCACCAGGATGTCAAGAAAACAATCACTCTCACACTACCATGGAGGCAGCAGATGTTTATGTGATTTCAGTGGCAGCAAGAGGATCATTCTTAGGCTGGAGAACATGACCGCAGACAAAATATAAGTCACCTTCAGGTAGGTTAGTTGACTTTTCTCGTGAGAATAAAAGTACATTTTTACCTGAGCCATCAGCTGAGAAGCAGCTCGTAAACTTAAAAACTCCAAATAGCTTCTTATCGCGTTTCGTGTGCACTAAAAAACTAAACATCCATCCATCCATCCATCCATCCACCCTTCTATCTATCTATCTATCTATCTATCTATCTATCTATCTATCTATCTATCTATCTATCTATCTATCTATCTATCTATAATAAAGAATAGAATATGAGCCATTTTACAACATCCTGTGGATTCTGGTACAGTGTAGCTGAAATTCATGCTGGATTGATCAAAGTTTGGATGATTGGACTTCAGGAACCAAACAGCTAATGCCTCAGACCTTGTCCAGTATTCCACACAGCAGTGGTCCCCGAACTTTTTGCAGCCTATACCCCTTCAGACACTTGACCTTGACCATGAACCCACCTACCCATTCACACCCATTTGCTCTCACATTCACGCACTGATGGTTCAGAGTTTCTATGTTAGTTATCCATCAGTATCTCTAACACATTCACGCCCTTTCATGCCCATTTACACACCACTGACGCAGCAGTGGGAGCACTTGGGGTTAAGTGTCTTGCCCAAGGACACATCGCCATGTATCGCCCGGAGCTGGGCTTGAACCTGCAACCTCCTGATTGCTGACCAAGCGCACTATCCAACTGCGCCACCGACGCAATGGGGCACATCTTTTGGGAAAAAAATCCTGTCTTGCTGGAAATTACAAAAAATCAGTCATTTACTACTACTTTGAATGGGAGCACATTTTATTCAAGTCTTACTGAAAATTTTAAGTATTTTCAAGTCATCAGACTAAAGTCAAAGCCAAATCCTGAGTCATTGATGTCAATGTCCAAGTCGAGTTGCAAGTCTTGTCACGTCGAGTCATGTTTGACTGTGCAAGGCCTAACTTCTAATAAAGTTAACATCAGTGATTTTCACTACTTTTTAATCAGGCAAACAAACATTTTTATATGTGTAGATAAAATAACCAGGTATCAACAGTTTTTCTTTTGTGAGGCAGGTATCGTTAGAGTCCTGCTTCTTATTAACATCATTGTGCACTTAGTAAGCTAACACTCAGCTGATTTCAAATACAAATATTGTAATAAATAGTTTGAAGCACACTTGCCCTGCTGCTCTGATGAAGACAAAACATACCTAGGAACCTCTGGAATTAAGCTATTCAAACGTTTGCTTTATTATCAATAATTATTCACTACTACTATCATGAAATACCACGTTTTAAGGTATTAACTTGAAGTAATCAAGTTCAGTAATGAGTGCAGTAATAAAGAGAGTTGGTTTGTTGTTTCTTAGACAATTTATTTTTTACGTTTGTTCAGACAGCTTGAAGGGGTTTGCAATTACATTTAATGTTTTCCTTTTTCCCGAGAAATCATACTGGTCTGCACTTTTGTAAAAACATCAACAGTTTTAGTTACAAATAATGACAACCCTGTCGTTGCATCAGCATCTAGAAAGATGAATACATTTTTTATTTTTTACATCATATTCTGTAGATATAATCAAAAAACAATGAGGTTAGCTGAGCTATGAGCACAAACAGAATTGACAAAACAACATTCTTTCTCACCAACAAATACAAAGACATGAACATTAAAAAGATCTCCCAGAGGACAAACATTTATATATATATATATATATATATATATATATATATATATATATATATATATATATATATATATATATATATATATACATAAAAGCAGGCAGATAGATAGATAGATAGATAGATAGATAGATAGATAGATAGATAGATAGATAGATAGATAGATAGATAGATAGATAGATAGATAGATAGATAGATTGTTTTGAAAATATTGAAAACATGAAAAATTGCCCTATCTCACTAACCTGGAAGACAAAAGTAACTGAAACAAAACATGACATTCTGGTGATAAAAGAAAAACAGACAAAAAAGGAAAATACAGTTAACCAGCATGAGAGAAAACTAAAATACAAAAAACAAGGTGATACATTTACTGTATTTTGTCAAGAAAATTGAAATTTGATTATTACACGGATCATCTTTAACCAAATGTCTTTGACATCAAAAATTTTTTTCTTTATTTGGGCAAAGACAGAACATGTGTCAGAAAATCAAAATGTCTTTTCCTAAATGTAATACTGTGGTATTTTATTGAACTCTGAAGTACTGTATGACACAGTGTAAAGCGGGGTCCACACATTAGGATTTTCTAAATCTGAAGAGATTTTTTATCTGTTAGACACACATGAAGATGAAAAAACAGGTATTTAATAGTTTTTGATAGTACCGTGTGTAGTGTGCTCCGATAACCTCAACACAGCACACAGAACCATTCTGTCCCACCACCGATCTAGAATCAGGTCCTCAAAGACAGAAGCCTGATTAAACATGATCTTACAAAAACAAAAATTGAAGAAACATATCAATAACCAGAAAATTCAACACACAACATATGAGAAGAGGGAATGATGATAGTGGTCTTGGGACTATTTCTGATGGATAAATCCTGAACTAAAAAAACAAAAAAGACTAGAAAAAATCCTGGAGACAGCGTGAACATGTGAGCTGGTCCTCTATTGCTGGGGTCCGCCAAACTTTATGTTTCAGGTCACCATGCTTATTTTTATTTCTGCCTCCTTCCTTGTTCCTCAGCCAGCTCACTTCTTGATTGGTTACGTTCTTTTCCTCGTCAAAATTCACTGAGTCTTGACTTGGGATGTTTCAGCTTTCCTGACGCACATTAAAATTTTTGGTCATAAATGTTGAACAAGTTTAATATTTATGATTGTTAGCCTTGACCCGATTTAGAGCCGATTATAAGGACAAATTCACTCTTAATACTACATGGGATAATTATTTAATAATCTTATAAGACATACAATAATGTGATATACTCTGTCCTTGATTGGCAAGGGGGAAAGTTGGGGCAAAAACAACCCGATAATCTTTATGTGTTTACCCCGCTTAACCTGTTCAGCCCCAAAATATTCACTTGCATGCACTCCAAGAAAAACTTAAGAAAGAGTAAACTGTTTTTCTAAATTCTTGCCTGACCATATTGTTATAAAACCTCTCTAATATTGCTCTGCATCACTTTATAACAATAGTCTTTTGCAGAGATGATGTACAAATATTTTATCATTCATTTTAAGGGCTCTAATTTCCTGGCGCACCCTACGCAGTGGTAATTTCGTCTGGTGCACCGCCAAGCGCAGCCAATTTGGCAATTTGGTAGACTGGCTGCCCCGGGATGGGTGTGATGGCGCACCAGGGGGAGGTGACAGAGCACCAGAGGGAGGTGCCGACAGGATCATGTTGGCGCAGTGACAATTTCGTGCCAAAAAACTGTGCGGAAGGTTATAAAAGCTCGCTTTCTTCAACATGGTCTATTTGCACCGGCAAAGCGCACCTGGTGCAGTGGTAATTTGGCAGACAGGCGTCCAGTGTGCACGTCACCACCATTCTTTGTGGCATGTTGCGTGCCACACAACATAGCCTTACACCATGGTTTCCACTTTGACCTCATGGAGGAGACATTACAGGACTTAAGACGGAAAGAGGCAGAACTGCCATATCAGAAGGGAGAGCAGCACAGCACACGTGAGAGGAGATACCACCTGGCTGCACAGCTCTGTCCTTAAATGTGCTTATTTGCCTACTGTTTATAATTTTTGCCACAATTTACTCAGTTACATAAAAGATACACAAAATCATTCATGAGAAAAATAAATTGTATTTCAATGAGTCTCCTTCATCTTCCTCCTCGTGCGACTGGACAGCTGGTTAGAGAAGGAGGGAGGGAGTCTGAGGAAAGCCATCCTCCCCTGGTCCGGGCATTTAGACCAGGGGAGGACAACTGCATCTGCCAGCCTACCGAGGCTGGAGTCAATGGAGGAGAGATTAAAATTGTCAATGAGCCTTTCCCATTTAAAGGCAAGGAGAGGTGTTCATTTAAATGGTGAAGATGACACTCGACTGTGTTAAACCCACTCACACCTTCTCTGCGACTTACTCCGCTGGGACAGATGGATGGGCCTCTGTTGGCGTGGGGCAGGGCAGGTGTGCCACGCCTCGGCTGGTCTACAAAATTAGAGCCCTTAGAATTTTACAGCCACTCCAGCATCATTTTTTTAGGCGAAGATTACATTTTCAAAAATTATTCTGACTTCTATCTTCATTTACTCTGTCGCCGTATAACACTTAGGGCTCTAATTTCGTGGCGCAGCGCAGGGGGCACAAGCCTGGCGCACCCCATGCAGTGTTAATCTGGTGCGGCGCACGGCGGTGCGCTGCCAATTTGACAATTTGGTAGACCGTCTGCGCAGAGATGGGTGTGACGGCGCACCAGGGGGAGGTGTCGGCAGATTCATGTTGGCGCAGTGACAATTTCGTGCCAAAAACAGTGCAGAAAGTGCGCTGAAAGCTCGCCAGCTCCAACCTGGTCTATTCTCGGCGCAGGGAGAAGCGCACCCTCCGCAGCTGTGATTTGGTGACATCAGCAAAGCCTCAGAGGCAGGTTTCCAGAGTGTCAGGCACATTTTAATGCTATAAACAATCACAGCAATCACTATTTAATGTAACCGTCTGAACCAGCATATACATTTGTATCTATATTAACTGTCCCATCACATCTGATGTCGGATTAAAGCCGTTTGTCATAATGGAAACTTAACCTGACGGCAGCTGGAAGTTTGATGCACATCTTACAAGTCAACAATAAACAGCCTTAACATCTGATACTGAGTATATATCTGGCTTCTCTCATTTCATTAAATTCAAAGAAAAGAGGGAGAAAAAAGACGAAGAAAAAAGAGAGAAAATAAATGTATGTCACTCAGGATTTACCCGTGATTTCCCATATTCCTCTGTTTTAGTCTTTATTTTTAACGTGATCTAAAAAGATGGAGTACATTATTGTAAGGAGGATGAGGCGGAGACACCGGGAGAGTATACAGTATATCACTAAAGGCTCTGCTATTTGGCGATGACAAACCAGGAGTGCAGGTGGATCACAAGCATTATAAATGGATAAGCCAGCTGCGGTGTAACTGTCTCTTAATTTTGTACTCCTATAATGACAAAGGAACAGATTACATCTGTCCTGGGAGCTGGCCCACACGGTGACGCGCTTCTGGCCTCCGATGCGTGCCCCGATGACCAGTCTGTTCTGCCAGCTGCTGAATGACAGCAGCTCTGACCGTCTCCAGCAGCGATCATTCAGACCAATCAGACGCTGTGCCTCGGCCGCAGCGCATTTAAAGGTGAGGAGAGGCGCTCATTTGATTGGTGGAGACAACACTCGGCTGTGTTAAAACCACTCACGTCTTTTCTCCTCCTACTCTGACATTTGCGCGGAGAGGCAGAGACGTGGGCGTGGACGCGCTCCTCTGCGCCTTAAGTGCGCCTCTCTTGGCACTGCAGGAAACTTGCAAAGTGCGCTGGTCACACCCTGTCCGTGCGGCGAAGGCCGGCGCAGGGCAGGTGCGCCTGCGCTTGCACCTGGTCTACGAAATTAGAGCCCTTACTGATAATTACACATCTGTACAAATCAAAGAGTTACTTTTATTATGACACCAAAATAATTCAGGTAGACCTTGTGGCTGCAGAGATACACCGTTTTCGTTATGGGTATGTCGTTTTTGAGCAGAAGGTTTAAAAAAGGGGCTGGGGCTGAACAGGTAAAGCACTAAACAAACAACTGCCTAAACAACTGACCTGATCAATAACTTGTCTTTGTCATTCAATTTAGCAAAATTATCATGTCCTCCTGCTTCATTAAAGATCATTTCAGGATTTAAAAAGATGTCCATCCATTATCATGTATCTAACAGTTTGAATCAAAGACCTTCATATTGAACAGGTAAATCATGAAATCCCAGGAAGTTTAGCTGAGAAGGAAACATACTCGTATTCTCTGTGCTGGGTGGAGATGAAGATGAGTGAATGTGGGCCGAGGCGGAGCTGCAGGTGGATGTGATAATGGGAGTTTTGTACAGTCAGCACATTGCTCACTTTCTTCAGAGAAGTCCGCAGCTCTATCAGCAGGCTGAACTCATCTGAAAAGCTGCAGAACGGACAGTAAACAACATGATGTATTGAACACATGCATCTGAATACAAAGATAATACTCTTCTCAAACAAATTATCAAAAAACACCAAAGTATCTTTGAAACACCTTAGACTACTGCTAATGTCAAACGTGCTTATTATTTTAAGATTACTGTTTGCATGTTTTGTGCCTTTATTAACAGGAAGAGAGAGAGACAGTAAATATATTTGTGAATGGAAGAAAGAGAGAGAAGAGGAGGACACTCTGCAAACTGGCCACAGGCTGACTAGCAGGAGCATGTATATGGGTCGTGCCTGGTTGCTTACCAGTCTGCCAAACCAGAACCCCAAAGTTTGATAAAAGACCACATCCAATGAGCTTTTTCTTTTGGGCTTCTGTTCCGTCAATGCCAGAGATACCAGTGTGATGTCATACCATTGTTTCGCTATCAGTTTAAGCTGATAGGCTCACTGAAACAAGCCCATCACTGAGACGTTAGAATGAATGCAAAGTTGTTGACAATATGGCATCAAGCATGATTCAAAGATGGGTTCTTCAAAGGAGGAGAAAACAGTATATGCTCCCTTAAAAACTACACTACCCACAATTCTACAGTGTCACCTTAACACCTTCGATCAATTTGAGCTTACTTCCTGCTTTTTTACCTCACAATAGACAATTTAAATGTAGAAATAATTATTTTTGGACCTGGAAAGACACTGGTTTTAGAAAAAGCATGGTTTAACTACATTTTAACCTCACCGCCCACAATCCCTCAGTCTCAAAGTGTTATACTGATTGCTGATCAGCTCACAAGGATCGACACTAAAAAAGTGATTGGTCTTTGTTCAAGATAAACTTAAGTCTTTATTTTTCTAATTGATAAAAAGTGGACTCATGAGCACTTTATCAGAAGGTCATTTAAAAAATATGCAGTAAGTGAGTGATTGTAGTTCAAGAATGTGTGAACCTAATCCTTTCCAACCTCAAAGCTTATTGAATTTAGGTATTCATAAGATTTGGACCATTAGAGGACATCTACATTCACATTTACAAAAGGTTTAGTCTGCAGTAACATATTTTATTTCCAATTTGAGCACATCTGCTGCATCAGGGCTCAAAATGACATACTGCCGAGGGTCCCAATTTGTCTAGAGATGGCCCTGGGGATGAATGTTATTGGACGTTGGTAGCATGAGACAAGCCCAGATCCAGGGTATCAGAAGAAACTGACCTTGTCCATCCATTTTGAGTCCAAAACATAAACATTCAGAGTGCAGGGTGTTTCAGAGGGAAGCATCAAAACAGTGAGAGAAATCAGAGTAAACAGGTACCTTGGTCCAAACGTCTGCTGTGTGGCCATCTCCAGACTGTCATAGAGACTGATGTGTAGAGTGGGACACATCCTGCTGTCCATTGAATGAGACACATTGGTGTCTTTAACCAGCATGTGGGAGAACTGCTGCACCAAGTTCACTTTCTCTGTGAAGGAGCCAAAATATATCTGTCAGTAAATGATGGTCTAAGTTTAGCTGCAATTGAAACCCAAAACCAAGACTGTCCCATCAATTTAAGTTATCATAAGGGCGACAGATGTATTTAAAGGTGCGTTCACACCAAATGCAACTTTTGTGACTGAGAATTCTTTGCCCACCCAAATCGAGTTTCACCTCAATCATATCATGTCATAAATTTGTAGATTTTAGCTGACATTATTCCAACTGTTTCCTTTTCACTCACCTGCTAACCGTAAAACACTGCAGCTGATGCAGATGAGGAAGGATAAGGCCACAGAGAACCACCACTTCTGTTGTATCAGGCTGAACTAACATCCTCACTAACTAATGTTCCCAAATGGACATGGATTGTTAATCTGTGATTTTTTTTTTCTTTTTAAGATAGAACAAATAATGTATACATGAATATAGTATACAGGGAAACAGCCAGGGAGCAGTGTTTCCATGGGTTAAAGCTGTTACATTATGCAAATACTTTTGAAAAAGAGCATTTTTCCAGGGTTTTGGCAGCTTTTTTGTTGTCAGATTTATCAAGGAGCTGCATATATTGCTTAACATCCTTTCAAAAGCAATAAAGTTGAGTTTTTGTCACTGTATTTGCATTTGTGAATGTAAAACTTAAAATAATTATCAGGTTTATAAGAAGAAAGTGTTTTACGTCTTTCTTTGATCATTTATGGAGGCAGAATACGACATTTTCCATGATAAACCAAAGTCTTTGAAATCATAGTCAAATGATAAATCTGCTTTCCTTCCTTAGCTTTTGGGACTGTGGGCAATGCCAAAAAAATAGGGTGGTCCTCACAAAAGGAACAGCCTGTATTTATGCCTCTCTTGATCTTTGACATGTAGCAGTTGGCAGAATAATATTTATAAATGATTCTGTCACTATGTGATCTGGAACAAAAAACAATTGTGTGGGTGTCATCACACACCACCCACAAAATGCTGACCTGCTGTCACAGCCAAATGTGACGTTGCCTGATAGCTCAAATTTTTAAACCTCAGCAACTAAGTGACATGACCTGGTTATGTGTCCAAAGCGACCGCAAGAGTATCATCTGCAGGGACAAGGGTGCTGCCTTAGTCTCCCAAGATGCAACCAAGTCTATCGCATCACGTCAGTTGCATCGTGCAAGATGTGGTCGTGCCTGTACATTTGCTTTACCTGGAGAGAGGTCAAAAGTCACGTTAGTCACATACAGTGTGAATGCACCTTCAGAGGTCTGAACGCAGTTTTTTACAATTTTAAAGGTAGAGAACATTTGTATTCATTCACATTGATTAAAAATGTTCATGAATAAAGTGATGGTTTAAAGATCCCATATTATGCTCTTTTTCTGCAGTGTAATATTGATCTTTGATGTCTTCATGAAGCCTTAGTAGCATGCTTTGGTCAAAAAAATCAATAAAACAAGCACAGCCGTATCATCTCTATGCACTCTTTGAGCCTCTCCATTTTTGTGGGCGTAACTATGTTAATGAGCCCCCGCTGAAACTGGCCCGCACTTCCGTGTCGGCGCAGTCGGCGCATGCGCGTGACCATGTCAACAGAGCTCCGGTTAGCGTCTGTGTTGCTACATGAGGACCGCAGCACTGAACGCTATAACCGAGTCAGAACCCGAAAATAAGAGGAACCAGGAGAGAGTCGAGGACCAAAGATAAACCGGGATGTTTCTCAGTGGTCTGTATATAAAGTTTGTTTCTTCAATGCTATAATGTTGACGAATCAAAGTTGTTCTGCCGTTCCTCTCCCCCTCCCCCGTTGTTGTCGATGTTAGCGTGTCTGTTAGCAGACGTGCAGTGCTTAGACTGGAGTTAAATAGAGTCTAGTAAGACCTAATGTAGAGTGAGCGGGTTACTGCAGAGACGTGAGTTAACTAAAACCCCGATGTGAAATAACTTTCACTTCTAAGTAACACTGAAGGGGCCGTTGCTACTGATGGTGAAATAAGACAGAGAGAGGGGGTCTTCTCTGTTGTTGTGATGTGTAAATGTCTGGACTCTTCAGGGCCGATCAGAGCAAGAGTCTGTTTTACAGAAATAACATTAGTAATGTGACTGACCCATCAGAATACAGCATTTAATAGAGCCATAGCCTTTAGTGACAGTTAACAGTAACTGAGAACGTTTATTAGCTGTAACTGTGAGCAGCGAAGTTTTCTGTGAACCTTATTTTAAAAGGTTATTTTCTTTTCTATATGCCACACAGTAGCTGTCTTAAAAACCTCTTCACTTGCATTATTGTATGTTATGACAACTCTGTGTATATTCCTATATAATAACAGAACATTTCCTTTAGATAAAAATTCTACTGAACATCCTGTTTTCACTCTTCTCCTACATAGGTGCTCCTGTGGCAATTGTGTGAAAATTCCTACAGCCTGAAAATGTTTGTTGAATGGAGATACCAAAGGTATTGTGAAAAATTAGTGCTAAATAACAATTTAGTACATAACCTTTCCTGTACTATGTCACTGACTTACCTGTTTTAATTAAGTAGGTCAGAGGAAAACTGCAGGAACTCCCAGTCCAACCATCCTGGACTCTGACTCTGAGTGTGTTTTTCATTACAACATGCATTCTATATTTATAGAGCAGACTATGAGCCTTTACATCTAAGAGGAGTAATGCATAAGTATTTTGATATAAACACTTCCATGACTGTTGAACAAAAATAGTAAAGATTAAAAGAACTGTTTCCTCCATCTTATTTTTTTTTTCTTCTTTGTTATTTACTTATTAACATTACATGTAACATATGGAAAACTGAAAACACACAAAACAGTTCACGTAGACTTTTTATTGTGAAAGATATTTTGACATATAAAAACACCAAATGTACCAGCTGGTACTGTAGACATTTTTACATAAAGGAGGTAAAAAAAGGCATGAAAAAAGAAAAGGAATTTTTAAACACAAGCCATAGAACCATATTAATAAAAATATGAACATATAGATAAAAACACCTATGACAGTAATTTTCATTTCTGACATAATCTTATGTCCAGCCCTTACAGATGCCTGGCCTACAGAGCCTTTGTGAGCTGATGCTGCCTGTGTTGTACTGCAGAGTTTCCTGATGCAGAAGACCAGTATGAGGGGTTCAGCGCTTCCTGGTATTTGGAAAAGGAGCATATGGTCTGGTATTTTCTGCAGCTCCTTCAGGTGTGGAGCATGGTCCTTGAAAACCTTCCCAAAGACAAGGTCCAACAGTGCATCTGCATGATCTGAAATACAAGACACAAAAATATATGTTTACAAGAAATGGCACCAAAACTAAAACACTTCACTGCAGTGTTGTAATTTTTTTACATAGTCTTTTATTGTCACAATATCCTTATTGATTATATATTCTCAATTCCATTTTGATACCATTTTTATTCCAGTTTCCTTTATCTTTTCCTTTCCATGCTATGCCTATTTGCCAATGTTTTTAAATGTGTTGATTTTAATAAAGAATTGTTTAACTTACGGAAAGCTGGCTCTGCTCTCACTGGCTTTGCTGTACATCCTTCCTCCTTGGATTTTGAGAAGCTGACTGTAACCAGCGGTTCACCATCAGAAGATGCTGCCTGAGGTCGACCAGCATAGACACAAGAAAGAAAAATATTTAACCTGTTAGTGCATGAAAACACAAATAATAGCCATGCATTTTTACCTCTTTTGTTGATAAAATGTTTATTTTATGTTGTACTAAAATCTAAATAAATTACATGAGATGTTACAAATAGTTATTGTTACTCAATAGATACATTAGGTATTTCTGGCAAGTGATAATTCAGCTGAGGACTTTTATATTTATCATTTATCTTACTGTATTCATTTGGGTTTTTTGTGATATTCTTTGATAATTTTGATCAGACACATACCAAAAGTATGTCTCAAATAAGATACAAGCTTTTCAAGGGTTAATGAGTTTTTACTTACAAATGTCACATTATGTGATGCATTATAAAATGTCTATGCCCATATATTGTTAGTAAATAAAACGGGAGGATAATTGAATCAGACATCTTAATTGCCTCCCTCCGTTTTTCGTAAATCACTGACCTGTTAGTAATTGTAACTTATCCCCAGTCACACAGCTCGTATGACAACATTCTGTGGGCATTTCTGGGTGTTTAAACTCACAGAAATCTGACTAAATTAGTTTGGTGATAACGACATCTGCAGCGTTAGCGTCACACGTTATATACACTCCCTGTTGTTATCAATATTTACATGATCTGCTGTAACATACAGAAGAACAAAGCCTGATCGTTTCCCTCATCCACAGCTTAGACATGTAATGAGTTTGGATACCTTCTGAGATAATTTATCGATTACATTGCCTGTATTACAAAACAGCGAAGCTCGTTTCTTGTAGCATTACAGGCTAACACAACAGGCTAACCGCAGCTAAGCTTAGCCCCCGAGAGCTAACACAGATGCAGGGGGGAGAGGAGGGCTGTACAAGGAATAATAATGATTATCCTCCAGCTGTTATACTCCTCTACTACTGTGAGAATATTCAAACATCTAAATCTGATTAAACCTGTTGGTGATGACGATGCTGTGGCCAATAAAGCCAGTTATCACATCTACAGATACACTGTTTTGAGCCGACGTTAGCGTAGAAATATACTTTCACCTGTTATTAATATTTACATGCTGTGCTGCAAAACAGAGAGAGACACAGGCTTCACTGGTCATTTCCCATGTCCTCAGTTTAGACGAGGAATGAGTTTTGATACCTTCTGAGATAATTTATTAATTACAATGCCTCAGAGAGAGTAGCAGGCCTCTACTCACACAGCGGTACATCTCACAGCAGCCAGTAAAGTAATAGACAACAGACTAATATTATGGCCTAGAAAAGACACGATATGGTTAGAAAACAGCAAAGCTCGTTAATTGTAACATTACAGGCTAAAACAACAGGCTAACCGCAGCTAAGCTTAGCCTCCTGACGCTAACACAGAGGAATAGCTCTTACATCTGCTCCTCTTCCCTCTGCTGTTAGCAGCTCATAGCAATTAGCAAAATAACAGCACACAGCATTTGGCATACTCACATTTCCAGGGTCCGAGGTTTGCTGGCGGATGGTTGGCACTGATCCTGGATTAGGGACCAGTCTATTTGCGAGCCCCTTTGTGTACTGTCCAAAGTTTGCGAAACTGTCAGCCGTGAAGTGACTGGCACAAACATTCACATTTTTTCTTTGTTTTTCTGGCAGTTTTCCATCATAAATGAACTCCAGCCACTTAGTTTTTAAATCTTCAGAGTCAGGCAGCTTGTGTAAGGAAGTTTGTGGCTTGTTCCAGCCCACAACACTGCAGCAGTAACTCATGCTGAAGTCCGACCTCTCACTGCCGGTAAATCCATCATGGCTGCTCTACACATAGCGATCTCACCAGCAGGGAGAGAGGAGTGGGCGGGGACGGGGTGGGGGTGTCTGCTCCGGTGGACCAATCAAAAAATTCCACTGTGACGTCGGTACAACCTCAATGAAAGAATGCCTCATTGGGGGGCGGGATTTTACATTCACCAGCACCACGCAGCACAGGATTTGTCACTAAATATCACATTTTTTGGGCTGGGGGGAAAACCACAGACCTCAAAATTTCAACAAAAGACTTAATAAAGTGGTTTTTGCATAATATGGGCCCTTTAAGGGTAAATTAAATTCAAAGTTTAAGTTCTGTGCTGTATTCATTCATTTTCTATACCCCTTTGTCCTTTTCAGGGTCGAAGAGGGCTGGAGCCTATCCCAGCTGTCATTGGGCGAGACGTGGGGTACACCCTGAACCGGTCGCCAGTCGATCACAGGGCCACATAGAGACACAGACAACCATTCATGCTCACACTTATGCCTAAGGGCAATTTCGAGTCACCAGTTGACCTAATAAGCATGATTTAGGTCTATGGGAAGAAGCTGGAGTGCCCTGAGAGAACCCATGCAAGCACAGGAAGAACATGCAAACTTCACACAGAAAGGCCCTGTCCAACCCAAGAATCGAACCGGGTACCTTCTTGCTGTGAGGCACGTGCACTACCTGCTGTGGCAACATGCCACATTCCAATCTCCTGCGATTGCTACATTCTTAGCCCCCAGCTCTGTATACATCTTGTTGTTTTATTCACGGTTTTCAGATCAATTTTTGTTTTGCTGACTTTGGCAATTCAAGTCATTTTTAAGTCAAGTCCATTTAGAAGCTTTTAAGGCAATCCCATGAAAGCAGCATGGGGCTAATGAGGCGAAAACGGTGTCTTTTAATTCTTAAACAACTTTTTCCTCAACATAAAATTAGAAATATCTTTCTTTTTTTTAATTATTATTAACAAATATTGTATTTAACCCTCAAAACCGAAGCCAGAAACTCCTTATTTCAGAAAAGGGGACATTTATGTCAATAATTATCCTTTCAAGGATCATATGTTATTTTCTTCTATTTTCTTTCTTCATTAATCTTTCATTCACACTAAAAAAATAATTGTAAGTTTTTCTAAACATATTTAATGTAAAGCTGAATTTTCTGGAGGTATGGGTTCCACCTGTGGATACAGTCTTGTTTTTATGGATTTGTAGTTTTTCTGCTTCTCTCTTTTTTCTGTAAAGGGGACATTTACTTTTACAAACTGCTTCTATGAACTTAAAATACTTTCAAGTCATTTAGCGCAGCTAGGAACCTTCCTGACTGAAAAGGACGCCACAAACAGACTCTGCATCTCATTCATCAGCTTAACCCCCTGACCCCTGGAGCCCCTGGACATAGACCCAGTCGTTCACTGAGGCACAGCAGTGAAATACAACTCCCACAGCAGGAGGGGTGATGAAGGCTTTACATCTCCGTTCATGTCCAACAGAATGAACTGCAGCTCAGATCATGCAACAGCCATAGAGAAAAGAAACGCATGTGTGGACACCACAGAGGAGCTCCACAGTTCATCAGCAGCAGGGCTCCACCTCCTGGTATCTGATTTCAGGTCAGTCTTGGCTCAAACAGCTAGAGATGACTGCTTTGGTGCTGATCTATAAAGTTCAATTATGGGTCATTGTGTGCCTACATCCTGTCACAGTTATCAGTGGTAGGTTCAGGGTATCTGCACAGATAGAGCCCTTAACCAAGCATCATGTAGCAGATGTCTTAAAATAATAAAAGCACAACCATAGTGAGGCCTGCATGTTGCAGTGTGGACACCTTTGCCAAAATGATTAGAAAACTAAATGTCACCTTCTAAGATTTTTTTTTCGGACCCAGACTAAACACCACAAATAGATGAAAACCAATGTCGTAACCGATCACTGAAATGTCCAAGACATAAAACACTCACATAGAAAAAAAAAAAAAAAATTCACATACACATTTTTCTGCAAACTGAATTCAGACATTTTTAAACCTTGAACAAAAAAAATTATAATAAGTTTTGAAACTGTTAAGGATTAATTAAGGTCAGGATAAGCTCACAGGACTGAGTAGTAAATGTGTATTTTAAGGTAATGTGAAAAACAAAGATGAAAAATAACACAGAAAACAGCACAAAAGGCTTGATTTAGCTTCCAGAAATCTATCTATCTATCTATCTATCTATCTATCTATCTATCTATCTATCTATCTATCTATCTATCTATCTATCTATCTATCTATCTATCTATCTATCTATCTATCTATCTATCTATCTATCTATCTATCTGCCTGCTTGCCTGCCTGCCTGCCTGTCTGTCTGTCTGTCTGTCAATCTATCTTCTAATGCCTTTAACATAGCATTATCCAACAAAGTTATGGGCTAATGCCCCATTGTGGGACAAGATTTTTCTGCATTAAATGATGTATCAGATGTTCTTTAAGGGATGTTTATTTAACTTTGAGCAAACATTTATTTGAATTTAAGGGTATGAACTAATTAGACCTTTACAAGATGAAGTTAAGGCCAGTATGTCTCATGGTCACCCTTTGCCTATGAACACAATGTCTCAAGAAAAAGTTTGAACAAAAAAAGACAGTAATCAAAAAGTTGCAGGTTCAAGCCCAGCTCCAGCTGTCACATGGCGATCTATCCTTGGGCAAGACACGTACAGTTTTTTTCGATTGCTAACATGCATTGGTCGAAACTGAAGTCACATGTTCAAAACTCTTAACACAGTCTGCAAAACAGCAGTTCATGTGGACCAAACTGTGGGTCACTTTCCATTGCTTTCACACAAAATGCATTCAGTGACCACAGTCACCAAAATTCAACTCTTTTCTTTGTTACTACCTGCAAAACACTAAAATTTTACAGCACATTTTTCAAATGCTAACACCCTTTGTTCAAAACGGTTAAAAACACAATCAAAACAGAATGATGGGGGGAAAACATGGGGAATTTCTGCTGCAGCCACATTGAAATCTATAGAAAATTATTTCAAAATATTGACAATAAAAATAAATAAAAAGATTATGTAATTCCAAACACAGCTGAGTGTAGTTGTCAGCTGAAAACCGATTCAGGTGATCTGTGTTTTGCCTCATCAGGAACCATATACAAAGGAGTGGCTTCTGATTGTTTTTCCTTTGGAAATATGAATCAAAGAGCACCGGTTCAGGTTGGTAGAGAGAGAAAAGTGGCCAGGAGAGGAAGAGGGAGAGGGAAAGGGAGAGGAGATGAGGAAGAGGAAGGAGAGAAAGACCAAGAGCTGTGGTCTCTGATGAAATTAGGGCCACAGTACACATTGTTGGTTTTTGAGTTTTATCTCTTGTTTTCTGTTCTGCCACCTGAATTCTGAGACTCTGCTTTTTTTTGTTGTTGTTTACAGTAAAATGTTTATTTTTTTGTAAGGTCCCAAAAAATAAATTGCTGCATTCCTAATTCATTCTTGTTGCAATATATTACAATTTAGAACACTCAAAGTGCAAAGATCTTATTTTATAATAAAATACTGATTTATCTAAAAAGAAATCATTCAAATTTGAAAGATTGAATTTATATTTATGCTCTTTTATATTTATGCTCTCTGTTGTTTGTATTTTGTAGTTCCGTGTGCTAAGAGTGACAGTGTTTGTTTCCAAAGTGACTGTTTGCTAGTGTTGTGGTTGATGTATGAAGTGTTTTGTTGGTGGGAAACCATTTTGGGGATGAGATTAACTGTTCAGCTGAGATGCATGATGGAAATGCAGACTGTGTTAAGAGTTTTGAACATGTAACTTAAGTTTCGACCAATGCATGTTAGCAATTGAAAAAAACTGTAACCCGAGGTTGCTCCCACTGCTGGAAAAGTGTTCTGTAAATGGGTATGAAAGGGCAAGAATTTGTGAGGAAATATTGATGGACAACTAACATAAAAACTCTAAAACCATCAGTGAGGGAATGTGACATAAAATGGTCTGAGTAGGTACAGATCCAGTCGCTTCAGTTTTCCTCTCCTGCCAGCTGACTGCCAATCTCAAGCCTGTTAGCAGCCATTTACCAGCTACTGGATGTCCCCACACACCTCTCTCTGGTTTCTGCTTGAATTCCAAATAAAAAAAAAAGATCTATTCACAGGCAGGAGACATCCTTGTAATGATGCCTACCTCACAAGACACACACAATACAGTAGCTAACATACAGTTGTGCCCAAAAGTTTACACCCCCCAGCAGAATTTCTGATTTTTTGGCGTTTTCTCAGAAAATATGAATGATAACACAAAAACCTTTCTGTCACTCATGGTTAGTGGTTGGGTGAAGACATTTATTGAAAAAAAGATTAGTTTACTCTTTTTAAATCATAATGACAACAGAAACTTCAAAAATGACCCTGTTCAAAAGTTTACACCCCCCAGTTTTTAATACCTTGTATTTCCCCCCTTAACATCTATAACAGCTTGAAGTCTTTTGTGGTAGTTGTGGATGAGGGTCTTTATTTTCTCAGATGGTAAAACTGCCCATTCCTCTTGGCAAAAAGTAAATTCTTGGGCTGTCTTGCATGAACTGCACATTTGAGATCTCCCCAGAGTGGCTCAATGATATTGAGGTCAGGAGACTGAGATGGCAATTTTAAAACCTTCACTTTATTCTGCTGTAGCCAATGGCAGGTTGATTTGGCCTTGTGTTTCGGATCATTGTCGTGTCGGAATGTCCAAGAACGTCCCATGCACAGCTTCTGGGCCGATGAGTGTAAATTTTCCTCCAGTATTTTCTGATAACATGCTTCATTCATCCCTCCATCAATTTTGACCAATTTGCCGGTGCCTTTGTAGCTCACACATCCCCAAAACATCAGTGATCCACCTCCGTGTTTCACAGTAGGAATGGTGTACCTTTCATTATGGGCCTTGTTGACTCCTCTCCAAATGTAACGTTTATGGTTGTGGCCAAAAAGTTCAATTTTGGTCTCATCACTCCAAATATAACTTGTTCCAGAAGTTTTGAGGCTTGTCTCTGTGCTGTTTGGCATATTGTAAACGGGATATTTTGTGGCATTTGTGTAGAAATGTCTTTCTTCCGGCGACTCGACCATGCAGCCCATGTTTCTTCAAGAGTCTCCTTATTGTGGATCTTGAAACGTCAACCCCAATTTTTTTCAGAGAGTCCTGTATTTCAGCAGAAGTTATTTGAGGGTTTTTCTTTGCATCTCTAACAATTGTCCTTGCAGTTTGAGCTGAAATTTTTGTTGGTCTGCCTGACCGTGGTTTGGTTTGAACAGAATCCCTCTCTCTCCCCTTCTTAATTAGAGTTTTAACAGTGCTTCTTGGCATCCTCAGCTCCTTAGATATCTTGTAAAATCCTTTTCCTGTTTTATACATTTGAAATATCTTTTCTCGCAGATCTTTTGACAATTCTTTTGCTTTACCCATGACGCAGAAACCAGAAACTTCAACGTAGCACTGAGTGAAAGATGCACGTGTCTGTCAGGAGCTCAGAAACTCACTGAGCTTTCATACACACACACACAGTTTACAAGCTAATAGATCACAGAGAGGATGGTTACCTTTAGTAGACATTCAAACCCATTTGTGTCAAATTTTGTGCATGTTATCAGGCCAAAACTGCCAGGGGGTGTAAACTTTTGAACAGGGTCATTTTTGAAGTTTCTGTTGTCATTATGATTTAAAAAGAGTAAACTTATCTTTTTTTCAATAAATGTCTTCACCCAACCACTAACCATGAGTGACAGAAAGGTTTTTGTGTTACCATTCATATTTTCTGAGAAAAGGCCAAAAAATCAGAAATTCTGCTGGGGGGTGTAAACTTTTGGGCACAACTGTATGAACAAAGAGCAAACTAGAAACTCGGACCTGCCAAGAATCAGCCAAGACCATATTGGGGAGAGTAGGGAAGTTTAAAGTGGCTGCATAGTTGATGTGGCCTGTGATGCAAAGCTGCTTTAAGGAGGCAGGAAGACTTAAGAAGTACTATATAAGCTCAAGTTTATTTACCATATTGACAATTTATTAGCAAAAATGTGCTGTTCAATGTAACAAATCCTCTCAAATGTTTCTGGATCCACATTCATTGAGAACGTATTGAGTTATCGTGCTCACTGATTGGATGGACAAACAAACAAACAAAGATCAAACAGTGGCAAACACATAATCCCTCTCAGCAAAGGTAGTTACAGCTGCTGCATTATGGTCAGCCTTTAATGCCTTTAAAAGGCACGCATCATCTCACCAAAAAAAGGAAAGATGGCAGATCTAGCTTTGCTGGAAGAAATTGCGGGCCGTGCCCTAAGAAGAGAGCGCATTTTCAGAGACCGCAGAAACATGTTTGAGGAGAGTGATGAATGGCTTATCAGCCGATTTCGACTGCCAAGGCATGTATTGCTGCAACTCTGCAATTCACTGGGACATCAACTGAGCGCTCAAACGCATCGCTCTCATCCGGTTCCTCCTGATGTCCAAGTCCTCTCCACCCTGGCTTTCCTGGCAACGGGAACATTTCAGAGGGAAATTGCAGATCGGGCTGGGATCTCTCAGCCTTCTCTGAGCCGTGTCATCCCTAAAGTTTTGAATGGCATTGTAGCGCAAATATCCAGACTTATCCAATTTCCCTACGGAGAACAGCGCCAGAGAGAAGTTAAGAGGGGTTTCCATGGCATCGCTGGGATGCCAAACAAGGTTGGGGCAATTGACTGCACACACGTGCGCATTAAGGCTCCAACAGCAGACTCCATGCAGTTCATGAATCGAAAAAATTACTACTCCATCAACGTGCAGGTAATCTGTGATGCTGACTGCCAGATTCTCAACGTGGTGGCTCGGTGGCCTGGAGGAACGCACGACTCCTTTATTCTCCAGAACAGCACCGTGGGGATGCACTTGGAGGCAGGGGCTTTGAGAGATGGGTGGCTTGTGGGTGAGTGTAATTTATCTTTTAGGACCATAATATCAAATCTAAAAGCGTGTCCAGTTTGTGCTGATTCTTTTTATTATCTCTACCATTTAGGTGACCGTGGATATGGTCTTAAAACCTGGCTAATGACTCCGTTTGCTGATCCAGAGACCCCTCAAGAGGTGCAGTTTAATAACATTCATGCCCACACGCGCGCCGTAATAGAGCGCACATTTGGGCTGCTGAAGGGCCGCTGGATGTGCTTGGATACAGCTGGTGGTAGACTCCTCTACGCCCCTGAGAAGGTTTGCAGAATAATCCTGGCATGCTGTGTCCTCCACAACCTTTCCATGGCCCATGGCGTTCCCACACCACCTGGCGCTGAACCACAACCAGACGGGGACGGGGACGCACCGCTAAATGCAGGCGCTCCCGGCAGAGCAGCAGTTCAGGCTCGCTACGAACTACTGCAGCGGCTTGAAGGTGAGCACTGAAAGCTGTTAAATAACTCTTTGGTATTTAAGTTAAATCTCTTGGATTAATACAAAACAGAACGTCATAGCTAGCAGGAAGAGACGACTCTTGTAAGATGTTAAACTGCTTTAATTAGTAACGAGTAACTGAATAAAGTTTGTCCAGCACTATTCAACAAGTTGCACCGAGAGCCAAGATCGAGCAACTTATTAAATTGAGCTGAACAGACTTAATTCGATTACTTGGTACCACCTGAAGTGATTTAAGTTTGACGGGTTTCTTTTCAGGGTGGAACAGTCAAAGAAGCGTGAAATTGAGATAGCCTATCAATTAAAAGTAAATGACAAACGCACACCAAGCTTAACTGGAAAAAAAAAGTTTATTTTTCAACAAAAATATCCAAGAAGTGTTTCAATGTTTCATTAATGTTACTGATGCCCGTTGCTATTTCCTTCACAGCGTCCAGGAGAGCCACCTGATTTTTCAGGACTTCATCCGTCAGCATGTGGCCCTGCCGACGAGAGTCCCGAGAGGAATCCTGAGGAGTGGGATGTGTGGATGGCGGTGGCAACAGCG
Organism: Scarus forsteni; assembly: GCA_036419115.1. NCBI lineage: Eukaryota > Metazoa > Chordata > Actinopteri > Labriformes > Labridae > Scarus > Scarus forsteni. The sequence goes on along the minus strand of JAZDUH010000155.1, from coordinate 762,999 downwards.
ATGAGGACGTTGATGGCGTAACGTCCTCCACATCACAGCTATCCGGACCTTTAGATTAAGAAATTGTTGCAATCAGAATCTACTTTTTCAGTTGAATAAAAAAAATGTCTGCTTGACTTCACTCGTTCATTTTATTATTGAATTCCAAATCTAATAAAATTATTACCTTTAAGTGATGGCCGAATGTCGTCACTTTCACCCTCGTTCCGCTGACATATCCCAGAGATGGATGAGTCTCCAATTATTGCAGCCAATCGCTCATCCTGTGGAGCGAGATCAGGTGGGCCTTGTCCTCCTCCGGTTTCCTTCTTTTTCTTTTGGTCCGATATTCTCCTCTTTGCGTCCACCTTGATATCGAACCACATTTTCTTTACCTGAGCCACGGTGCGGACCTCAGGTGACACCACATTGACGGCTTCTGTGATTGAGGCCCAGATATCCTTTTTGTGCGTCATTGTTACTCCACTTGAAACGCTTTGAAAAAGTGTTTTTTTTCTTGCCTCCACCTCTGACACGATTACTTCAATTTCGGCTGCTGTGAAATTCCTTCTTTTATGGGGCCATCTCTCATAGCTTCAAACCTCCTTCCCGATCTCCTAATGCTCCAAACGGATGTCCTTTTATAGAGAAATAGGGGCGTGGTTTATGCTGATTGATAATTGCGGGCACGAGCCTGTCAATTTAGAATGATTCTGATTTACTAACATACGCACGGTGGTGCGAAGAAAACTGGCTGGTACGCACGTGTCATGAATCCAGCGGTGATTTTGCGTAAAAACTCAACTTGTGCGCAGAGTAAGAACATTTCTACGCATTTATTAGTGAATGAGGCCCAATGACCTCACAGCCCCACTTCTCCCTTAAACAGTATGCACAAACCTAAAGACAACAGAAACAACGGCAGAAAACAGTGTTGTGCTCGTCCTGCAGCTATTCTGAGCTTTGATCTTCTGCTCCTCTACAAACACCAAGAGCAACAAGAGGACACAGAGAACAGCAGACGCCAGAGTTCGTTGACATTTCTCATGATGCATGCACATGCCCCATGTCTTCTCTGGTTTTAGTGTATTTCTGCTGCAGCATCACAGCGCCACTCACAGGCCTGGCATATGTGCTACAGTGAATACAGTGTTTTCATGAGGATAGGCAAATTTACTAAAACAATACAGTCTCAACAGAGAACATTTTCAGTTTATGTGTAGATTAAATGCTTCTCAAGCTCAAGGCCTTTTATTGTTTACCATGTAGGTAAGGATCTGAGGGAGGGAAATAAGCGGGTAGGGTCATTGGAGCATGGCCCACTCCGGGGCCAGAAGGTGGCGGTAATGGCCGTTCTAAGGAGGCCAACCGCCGTTAAACACCACAAAGAAGAAGAAGAAGAGGATCTGAGGGAGATTTCAAGAGGCCTTTTATGGGCATCACAGAGGGGTAACGCTGGCTGTTTATCCCCTCATTTAGCTGTTGAAACATACAGGATGTTGATCACTATTCCATCAGCACCAATATGCATTGTGAATTCAACCTTGGGAAGAGCAGAAAGTACAGACAATTAGCCAAGTTTGTGCTGTTTTCTGCCATAATCCATGTCTTGTCCATATGGCCATATGTAGGCCCGATTTTATTAATTTTTACCTTTTTAGATGAGCTATGGAGAGCTAGATTGGACCGCAGGCCACAGTTTGGACACATTATGATGAAAAACAAAGCTGGGAGTACTAAAACATAGCAGAAGTGTATATTTCTGCCTTTGACTGTTCTGCAGGATTCCTCTCCTGGTTCAGGAACGGTCTGCTGGCCACCGTGTGTCAGGGATGGGCAGCTTCTGTTCTCAAGAAGGCCACATTCATTCTGTCCTCAATGTAGGAGGGTGGAGTTGTTGCAGTTTGTAGGATACTCTCTGCTGCCTCTTTGGCAGTGTTTTTTCTGCATTTCTGGAGAAGCAGAATTTTATGAGTGTCATAGGAAAACTTGTCTAAACAATATTTCAGCATGACAGACGAATGAATTAAACAGAATTATGAGCAAGTGTAAACAAAGCAAGTATGGAGGTAATTGATATACAGGAACCTGGGAAACATAATCCCACTGCTGTTTAGACATAAAAGTTGGCCACTCAATTTGCTAAAGCTAACATCACATTTAGGCAAATGTCCAGCCTTTGATTTTGTGCAAACCTCTAAGCTGTCTAAGAAAAATGCACCTGATTGGTTCTCTTATCTCTGGCCCAAGCTGTTGTTGGTTTATGAGAGATTGAGAACATCTAGGACAACTGTTCTAATACCAAACCTGCTCATGTCTTGACTAAATGCATCTCCTCGAGTCTGCATGCTTGGTCAGAGCCAGTCTTGTCTGTCCATCTGCAGCCATATCAACTTCATCACTCAGTGTCTGGCCTCCTCGTCCTCTCTGCATCATGGCAGAGGTAGTGGCTGCCACACATGACTGAGCTCCGATAATGTGATGAAAGGTCAGCTGTAAACCCTCTGCTGCATTCCTTTGTCATAAAAATATTTGAGAAGACCAATTACAGCTCAGTGAGAGAGGCAGATGGAGAGGTGTTGGTTTTCAAAGCAGACTCTCAGACTGGATGTGTGCAGGTGAAGTGCAAGCCGAGCAGCTGGCAGCTTGACTCCATGTGTGCAGAGAGGAGCAGAGGTAAATCTGGACTTAACTCTGTCCCAGGAGGCCGGTTGATCCCAGACAGCTTCATGGCTGCAGACTGAGTGGATAGAAAGCTTCAGAACACATGGAGAAACTCTGATTCTCAAAGCTGCTGTTCAAGGTAGACCAAGAAAAGATCTGGTTCCCATTTGCTCATGAGAACTTCTCAGTAAAACAGGGACCAACAATTAATCTGTGTAAGTGTCTCATTCACAGGTATGACTGTAATTAAAGTCCAAACATTCAAGCTACCATGTATCCATCAGTGTTTACCTGGAACAAAGCATGATGATACGAGACTGAAGATTTATGTGTTTTTAAAAAATACTGTTAACATCAAAACAGTTAATTGAAAATTGATTAAATACAAAAACAACAGCAACAAGTGACTGATTTGAAAAAAGTGAATTCATTCATCATCACCTTACAGTTTCAAATAAAGAGAACCCCTGACCTGATCCTCCTGTATTCCCACTCAGTCTGAAATGCTCTGTTGGAGCTCCAGTATGTTTAAGGCCCACTCCTCTGATAGGCCAACTGGTCTAGTCTATGATCAAGATCCTCCCCAACAGTCAGACCAAGCTGCTGAACGACAGAAACACCACACAAAGTGGCAGTAACGCCCCAGAGAGCTCCACAGAAGAGGAGGCTCATGGGTAGTGCGGTTGTTCCCGCCCCCTTTTCGCTCCATTCAAGTAGAGTTTTATTGTTTTATTTACTGATGAATCATCACCTTACAGTTTCAAATAAAGAGAACCCCTGACCTGATCCTCCTGTATTCCCACTCAGTCTGAAATGCTCTGTTGGAGCTCCAGTGCGTTTAAGGCCCACTCCTCTGATAGGCCAACTGGTCTAGTCTATGTAAATTGGTCAGGTTAAGAGTCATGTTTTCAATGACTCTTCATTCTTCCTACAGTCTCTGGTCTGCATGACTCATGCCCTTAAGCTAATATGCTTGAACTACTTACAAACAATGGTATGATGTCACAGTGTTAATCTGACCTATGTAAAGAGGCAGAAAGTCTTCAGACTGTGCTTGCTGGATCATTCTCTGGCTTAGTCCTGGTCTGCTGAATCCCTTCCTTTAAGCATGAATGCTTGAAAATCAGTTTATCTAGTGAAATGAGAACTTCAGTTAATTTGTTTAACCTCTCCACCTGTCTGCGTCCTTTAGGTGTTCTTCTGACTAACTGTGCTCAAGTCTTTTTGAGGAGGGTTGTTCTGTAAGGCCAACCAAGAACACAAATTTAAAGATGAACACACAAGAAATCTGCTGGCCATGAAAAGAAGCAATGACACCTAGTTGGGTAAAACAGGGTAACAGATCATTTCTTGAAAAAGAACGAGGGTAGCATTTACATTTAAAGAAACAAATTATTTTGCCAGAAAAATGAAAATGAGACCCGGCAGCCCTGCTGACTGGGCCATTCCTTTAAAACTTTGTCCCACACTGAAACTATGTCTCCACAAACAGCAGGGATTATGATCACTCTGAAGACTACATCTGTCAGTATTAACACTCCACTGACGCCACCATTTATTTGAGCCAGAGTATCCTGCTCAGAAATTCGCTCGCAGCCGCTGTTCACCCTCGCCTGTTGGCCCTCTGTTGCTATCCTCGTTAGCTCTTGAGTTTGGAGTAGCCGTCTCAGATACTCTGGCTCAAATAAATACGGTGGCTCAGAATGAAAAGGCTCGCTTTCACCTAAATCTGGTAAATATTCAGCCATGATACATGCAGTAAAACTTTCAACTGTCCTCCCGATAAGTCACTATGAGCGCGCTGCATGGCTCTCTGTTTTCTTCCGCAACAAGCTCACAGATGACGCCACACAGGTCAGAGGACGCGGAAGGAAAACACAATGCTTACAATGCTAATTAGAGAGCTAAGACCGGCGATCGCAACCGGGTCTGTGGCGAAATAAACACTTTTAATGCTCAAACTTGTACGGGATGCAGTTGCCCCTATTCAGCTTTCAAGGCTTGCCGCTGCATCCGCCTCCCCTTGATACTGAGCCAATTTTAAAACGAGTTGTACCCGTCAATCGTATACACACATACACGTGGGGCAATAAGACCCAGGTTGAAAAATACCGAAGTTGCCCTTTAAGAATTCAGACGTTACATATTTACTAAGATTCTGTTATGATCTATTTAACACACAAGACAGCAAATAGATAGTAATAAGCTAAATATATACAAAACCATCATTTATAGTGTACTTTCTATTGGGGAGTGGTTGTCCCAACCCCTAAGCCCTAAATTTCGACCTATGAAAATAATACTTAAGACAATTTTTTATTTTTTTTCAATGATGTTTTTTAAAATATCTTGTTGATTTCTTTTAAACAGCATTGAAAAGATTTGGATGTATTGTGGGTTTGTTTTTTTAATTTAAAAAGAACATTCAAAAAATGTTGTCCCACGCTTTCATGTCAAAATCAAACTCAGATAGTTTTACCACATAGGTTGAGCCTGGTTTTAGCCACACCCCTGCATTTTTGATCAGGCAGAGACTCAGCATCCCTCTACCTCATGGCATCATGGCGAGTAGTTACCTCTCATCATTTTGGAGTAAATGTGTTCCAAAATCTGAAAATCTGTCTGGAACATTTTTAATTGCAACTACCAAACACATATTCTCTGCAACTAGGTAAACTTTTGGAGGTTTAATGCAACATATTATATTTTTATGGGTGTACACCTGTTCAAACATCCATTTGGTGGCCATGTGCCTAGTAGCATTTTTTAGTTATTAGCTAAAATTAGCTTTAATTGTCACAACCGAAACAGATGGTAAAGTTTCGGTTGTGACAACATGTAATGATCCACTTACTTAAGTCAATGTTTGATCATTATTACCTCTTAAAACATGTAGATAATGCTGATTCATGTTTTAAACTATAAATCATCAGGAGAAAGCAACAGGGAGAAATGAAAAGAACACCAATATGGCAAAACAAAATATTTGAAAAACTAGACTTTTAGCCCAAGGGTGTCGACCACGTTATTCTGAAGAAGTTCTTTGTTTTGTTTTAAGTTCATTAAAGTTCTTGCATAACACTTTCTGGTGTGTGTATTTTTAAAAAAAGATGTTTTAAAGGGACTGTGAGGAGTTTCTAAATAATTACAAAATGGCTCACTTTTAGATATATGCCTGATAGAAATACATACTTTAAGATGAGTTTTATAGCGTCAAAATAGGTTATCTATAAATGCTATTCCTTAGCCTTCCGGTCGGGTCGGACTGGCCTGGATACTCAACTTCAGGAACAAGACAAATAAAACTAGAGCAAATTTGTATTATTCTGACACGTCTTAGAGCACCAAGCTGTAAGTAGTGATATATGGCCAGCTAGAAAACTATGATACTAAGTTTTCTAAAAATTGCTTGTTGTCACACATCAAAAACTACCGCTACGTAACTAGAAAGAGATACATTACCTCATTGCTTTGCATCCTGTAAGTTGTTAAAAAAAGAAGTTGTAAAGCAATGCAGAGTTCTGAGGGAGGTCCGAGTTTCATTCATTTAGCATCACAACAAACACACGCTTTGGCTTGTGGTGCGTTCCAGTTGTAGTCGGAAGTTGGAATTTCTGAGTTTCGAGTAGGAGACTACAACTGAAACGTCCCCCGAAGTGGAAATTTCCTGCTGGGAACTCGGTGAAACCTCGCCACCCCCGAGTTGACAATGGAAGATGGATGCCCCCAGTGTGAACAGTTATTTAGCTCCTGTAATAATCAATTTATTTCCACTTCTGACTGGGGTGTGTTGCTCGAGATAAGCTGTATAGAGGGGCTGTGGTCGAAAAGTCATTTTTGAGTTATAATTATTGAACATTCTGGTTTAAAGGTGTTATGAGGAGAATCTATTACTGGCGACACGAAGACTCTGCTACTCATGAGCACGTGCGGCGAATGTCGTAATGCTGCATTCCAGTAACCTCGGAACTAGGAGTGACATCATCTCTGACTTATCGGCGTTCAAGTTGAAGTCGGAAAAAAACATGCCGATCTACCAGGCTATTGTTAGCTGTTCTTAGCACGCCCTGCGTTGTTGTATGAAGAATGTGATTATCACTATGGCAACATTTTTGTAAATATAAGTCTAACAATACTATGGCTGCGGTCGAATAGTCACCTCCTAAGTCCTTTCCTATCTACTTTTCCTTAACCCTGATGGAAAACGTCATGAGGTTAAGGAAAGGAGAAAGGAGAATTCAGAAAGACTTAGGAAAGGAATACTGCCATACAGAGAGAATCCGACTACACTTTCACTACGCTACGTCATCATGTGACGGCGGATGTTACTGCTGGGGTGAAACTACAATTTTCTGAAGGTGGACTACAAAAGATGCATCATTGAAGTGCTCAATAATCATGACAATGTTGTTCTTTTCAGACAACATTGAACATAATAACCTGGTAAAACTTACATCTGCATAACCCATGTTGGAAGTGAGGATTTAAATAAATCTGTCCTCTCATTATCAACATGAACACCACTCAGTGCACGAAAATAAATGAACTGAAGGAAAGAAAGGTAGAAATTGTTAAGACTGCAATCTAATAGTGTGCAAATGATTAATATTGAACCATGTTTAAAACAAACTCAACATCAAATGTCTCATATCCTGCTCTCTTCAGAGAATCAGACTACTGGAAAGTTTAGGCAGGTTTTGGTAAACTTTAGAAAGGATGAACAGCAGTGGAACTCACATGGTCTGTGTGATTTGTTCGTCATTATTCGGTTGAATTCGGAAGCAGTCGGAATACGTACTGTTTATAAAAGCTGTTGCCGCGGTGAATTGTGGGACAGAATAATCTCCTCTCCTTTCGTAAAGGATGGTCCGGTGTATCCTATGCTAAAGGAGATAATAAAGGAAGCACTGAGCCGCCTTTCCTATGCATTTAAACTATTCGAACAGCTCTAATCACAAACTACTTCCGGTTCATTTCACTCCGTTAGGAACCTTCCTAAGCAAAAATGACTTTTCGACCGCAGCCCCTCTATACAGCTTATCTCGAGCAACACACCCCAGTCAGAAGTGCAAATGAATTTATTATTACAGGAGCTAAATAATTGTTCACACTGGGGGCATCCATCTTCCATTGTCAACTCGGGGGTGGCGAGGTTTCACCGAGTTCCCAGCAGGAAATTTCCACTTCGGGGGACGTTTCAGTTGTAGTCTCCTACTCGAAACTCAGAAATTCCAACTTCCGACTACAACTGGAACGCACCACAAGCCAAAGTGTATGTTTGTTGTGATGCTAAATGAATGAAACTCAGGCCTTCCTCAGAACTCTGCATTGCTTTACAACTTCTTTTTTTAACAAC
>JAZDUH010000155.1:655000-750000 GCA_036419115.1 Scarus forsteni | reverse complement strand
AGTTGTCGGGAATTCTGAAAGGGGGTAATAAATGTTCATAGTTTATTGGAATATGTATTGTATTGTAGACTCAGTATCCTGGAAATACCCATCCCTAATACATATACATGCATCTAACAATAATAATAATGATACATTTTATCTAAAAGCACCTTTCAAAACACTCAAGGACACTGTACAGGATAAAACAACAACAATAATAAAATCAACATAACAATTAGGGATGTCCCGATCCGATATTGATATCGGATATCGGTCAAAAAAACAAATATCGGATTATATCGGCCTGCATCCTAAATCTCTGATATCAGCACTCCGATACAAGCAGTCCATTCTAATATATTTATTTTTTATTTAATTCAGTAGTAGAATATGCTTATGTTTAAGTTCAACACAGTGGTTATTTTGCAATTGGTGAAATATGTTTTTGTTTGATTTATTGAGGTCACTTTTCAGGGTCTTCTAATATTTTTTATTCATGTTGTTTTAATTGTAGTATATTCTTATGTTTAAGGTTAGAATTTATTTAACCTATTGGTTAATAACAAATGGGTCAGTTTTTCTCATACCTATTGCTGACTACTGTTCTCTGTTTGAGTAATCTAACCTGATCAAGCCTTTTCTTACAGTCCATACTACAAAATAGGTAATAAAAGTCTGTATGATTCCTGCTGATATCGTATCGGACTGATATCGGTATCGGCCAATACTCAAGGCTGCAATATCGGTATCGTATCTGAGGGGAAATAGTTGTAACGGGACACCCCTAATAACAATACAACTATAAAATCAGCAAAATAGAACAGACAATCATGGATATGTGGACGAGAGTGGAATATTCATGGTAAGGAGTATGCAGTCCGGAACAGGTGAGTTTTGAGTCTTGATTTAAAAAGAGACAGGGAGGTCAGGTTTTGAATGTCCCGTGGGAGAGAGTTCCAGAGCGAGGGAGCAGAACGACTGAAGGACCTGCTCCCCAAGGTGCTGAGGCCAGCAGAGGGCACAGGGGCCGTTTACATGGAAACTCCTGACTTGAAGCCGCAAAGATTCTCCCTTTCCATTTTCGAATTCTTCTGCGTTTACATGACAACGCTCGGAGACGAGTTAATCCCCTGTAAATCCGCTGTAGTGTGCATGCCGGTTCAGTAGATGGCGGTGTAGGTCTGCAGAGATGCAGCGCTGCTACAACACACGAACGAAGAAGAAAACCTTTCACAAACAACAATGGCGAACAGACGCACAGAGAAGCAGGAGTTTCTTTTTTGGACAACAAATCAGTTCGGACAACAAATCTGTCTGGATAGTTTTTTCTGGATAACAAACCGAGCACGGTAAGACGCTCACACGTTACCCGGCGGACAGAGGAAGCTGCTGTTGTTCCTGGTATGCGCGCGCAGCCTCCATGTGAAAGAGTACTGCGCATGCGGTGACGTCAGCGTTTCCCCCTGAAACGCTCTGCTCTGTGTTTACACGAGGCCGGATAGAGGAGCGGAATCAAATCTTTCCGCTCTGGGGAGCGGTGTCAAAAGTTTCCGTTTTCACTGGAAACGCAACATGGTCTCATCTAAACGGAAGGCCAAAACGCAACGAAATGTTTGCGGAATCGATCGTTTTCGGCGTCATGTAAACGGCCCCACAGTGAGGTGGGTGGAGGAAGAGGATCTGAGGGAGCGGGCTGGAGTGGCAATGTGGAGGAGATCAGACAGATATGGAGGGGTGAGGTTGTGGATGGCCTTAAAGGTGTACAGGAGCAGTTTGAATTCTATCCTATGCTTGACCTGGAGCCAGTGGAGCTGCTGCAGGATGGGGGTGATGTGATAGTGGGACAGGGTTCTGGTGGTGAGGTGATTACCCAAAAGGTAGAGCTGGGTGTCATCCGCGAAGCAGTGCAAAGATATATTGAATTTGCAGATAATATGGCTGAGGGGGAGGAGGTAAGTGATGAAGAGGACGGGCCCCAGGACAGAGACCTGGGGCACACCTGTAGTGACTGGGAAGGGATCAGAATGAAAGGACTGTAACTGTATGAACTGAGTGCGGCCTTTGAAATAGGACTGGAACCAGCTAAGGGGGGTGTGGGTGAGGAGGATGGGGTGTGAGATGGTGTCAAAGGCCGCACTCAGGTCAAGGAGGATGAGAATGGAGAGTGAACCAGAATCAGCTGCCAGTAGGAGGTCATTGGTGATTTTGAGTAGTGCTGTGACGGGGGAGAAAACCGGACTGGAAAGGCTTGTAGAGGTTATTGTGGGTAAGGTGAGAGTGAAGTTGGCTGGTAGCTATTTTTACAAGAATTTTGGCGATGAATGGTGAGTGAGAAATGGGGCGGAGGTTATTTAAGTCATTCGGATCTGAACCAGGTTTCTTAGGTATGGGGGTAACGGCATACCTAACGGCTCAAAGTTTGTAGGAGATGCTGGCGGTTAGCGGGACAATGATGAGCGGTTGGTGAGAAGATGGCAAAGAGATAGCGGGCAACTGATGAGAAAATGACGAGCAGGCTGACAATGGACGACCCTCGGTTTTGGAAATCTTCTTTCCCTCATGGTGTCCGGGAGCTCAGACAGACACTGCTCTCACTATTCCAACAGTCACTAACTCAAAACAGGAACCAACTTGGATGCATACCTCAAAGCTGAATAGGTAGCAGGTGGGTAATGGCTGAACGGGACGACAGTCACAGGAGGAAAAACGGCTTTCTTCCCTTGTGGTCTCAGAGCGTAGCGAGCCACTGCAGCTCGCATTCAGAACATCAAAGTCCACAAACAAAGCTTTAATTTCACCTGTTCCAATGTGAGGCAAAAACAGTATAAAGTCTAAATCTGTTTCCTGACCGAGCTGGTCGCAAAATTAACTTTTTCTCATCTCTTTCTTTCTATCCTCATCTCCAGACGCTTTTTTTTTTTCTCCCGTCTCGAACAATCTGACTAACTCCCGCCCCATTACCAATCAGAAAGCAGAACAACAAACATTACATGTGAAAAGCAAATCATAAGATTCAGAAATGAAACAAGATGGGTTGCACTCGGTCAAAAACACATATTCACTGCAAACAAACTCCTTAAAGGAGTACTCCGACTATTTTGGACCCACGCCCTTTCCCTATCATTGACAGAGTGAGACAAGCTCAAAAATACCTTTTTTGTGTCTCTGCGTCCAGTTGCTGTTAGCTCCGTACGTAGCTTAGCTCAATGGCTGGAAGTCAATAGGAGTCAAAGCCGGACTGACAAAAGTGGACAAAATACTCCTTGCAGTGGACCAGTGGAGGGCGTATTAGCAGGTGAAGTAAATCCAGATGGTTATAAAACATTTTAAAAGACGTGTTTTCTTTCTTAAATCCGTTAAAATAACGTTTTGATAAACACAGAACTGCGCATGCGCAGAGCTCCGCGGACCGGAAGTAGGAGCCGGACTGAGTACTGCGCATGCGCAGGTCCGTGTGTGTATCAAAACGTTATTTTAATGGATTTAAAAAAGAAAACGCGTCTTTTAAAATGTTTTATAACCATTCTGATTTACTTTAGGTGCTAATAAGCCATCCTCTGGACCATTGTAAGGAGTATTTTGTCCACTTTCGTCAGTCCGACTCCTACTTCCGGTCCGCGGAGCTCTGCGCATGCGCAGTTCTGTGTTTATCAAAACCTTATTTTAACGGATTTAAGAAAGAAAACACATCTTTTAAAATGTTTGGATTTACTTTTGGATTTACTTCACCTGCTGGTCGCTCTCCACTGGTCCACTGCAAGTATTGTCCAGTCCGGCTTTTGACTATTGACTTCCAGCCATTGAGCTAAGCTACGTACGGAGCTAACAGCTGGGAGCCAGCCACTGGACGCAGAGACACAAAAAAGGTATTTTTGAGCTTGTCTCACTCTGTCAATGATAGGGAAAGGGCGTGGGTCCAAAATAGTCGGAGTACTCCTTTAAAGTGGCTGTAACAATTTTGTAATTTAAGTAATGACATTAACACATTGTGCATTTTTTTTCATTTAGAACTAATTACTGTCACTTCTTTACTGAACCAGAAAAGTTATTATGACCGGTATTCTAATTTTTGTGAGTAAATTAAAATACTCAGGGCTACACCAATATTGTCAATCAAGTGTGCCCAAATTGTTTGAGAACCGCCATCCAATGTAAAAAAGGGTTTTAATAATGTAAGGAGAAGGGCAAAAAGAAAGCTGTCAGATTAAAGAAGGCAAACAGTAGCCACCTCACGACGAGCTCAGCTGAGTACCCCGGGCCTCCACCATCTCCATGCTAAGCTCTGAGTGCTTTGGTGGGGTTGAGGTTGGTATTACGGTTAAGGCAACAATATTTTTCTTCCATAACAGGGGAAAACGGAGAAAGCAAGTAGTCATAATTGCTTTCTCTTCTAAGGGAGAAGAGGAAGGAGAAGTGCTGAAATTCAATAAAAAAAAATTCTCATGAATTTTGTGTATCTTCAATATGACTAAATAAATTGTTGCAAAAAACATGTATAAGTGGGAGTAGGGCTGTAGCGATACAATTATTTTCCGAGACAATACGATATACCATATTCAGCTCATGATGCTATATATATCATGATATTCAGCCAACGATATGATACGATTCGATACACTTTGATACACTTACAACATTTTCTGCAAGATTTTAGGGGGAAAGGGTGATTTTGGTGACATCTTGTGATTGTTCCATTGACTTGGATTAATTTAACTGAACTGAAAAATGAAAGCATTAAATACATAATATATGGCAGAGACACAGTCTACAGCTTGCAAATGCTGGACAAAATGAATCAAAGAAGTGGTGAGAAAACTGGTTTCTTTTAATTGAAACAGTGCAAACTGTAGCCTTCAAGTCTTTGAGAAGTAAATAAAGTGCATTACAATGCACAATAGAGTTGAAAAGTGCAGCAAGTGGCCTGTTCTGAACAGTTTCTTTGACAGCTTTTTTAGCTTTACACATTTTGAGGGGATCCTTCTAGCTACTCAGTCAGTAAACATAGTACCTTGGCTTCTCTAAAACAGCCAGTAATTGAAGTCACAAAGAATGCCATTTGAACACATTTAACTCCAAATGTAACCATCTTAGTGGAGCAGCTTAAGGCTTGTAGGCCCTGACCTACAAGTGAACACTAACCAGAAAGTCTGTCCAACTACAGACCAAGTGACCTACATTCTCCTCAGATGTTTGTTCAGGAATAGAATCTGATCAACGTGCTCTGGGAGAAGAGCACTTCTTTGAGCAGTGATGATACCTCAGGCAGTGGAGAAGACCCTCTCTGAGGAGATGCTGGTGCCAGGGACACAGAGGTACCTTTTAGCAAGATGTGACAAGAGTGGATACTCATACTGGTGCTCCTTCCACCAAACCAGTGGGTCGTCTTGTACTTCCAAGAGATCTGCCTCCTTGTAGCAGGTCATCTGCTCCCTGGCCTTGTGCTCTAGGGAATTTGCCTTGGGTCGTGCTGCACCACAATATCGTTCACCAAGGACAGCCAGTGGACAAGATGGCCTTAGATTCTTCGGTGGATGATGCTCACCTTCAAATAAATAAACAATAAAAATGAAAACACATTATTTATAGTTAAGTACATTCCATAATTCCAACACAAAGGTTCAGATAATACAGTGTGTCTCACAGGATGACAGTGGGTGATACGAACTATGACTGCTCTCTCCTTCCTCAAATTGCTCTCCATCACCTACACCCTCTTCTCCAGATGCCAATGCCATCCCCTCATCATCACACTAGGGTTTGCTGTCCCATCTCTTTGCTAACATTCCAGAGTGACAACTAAATTAAATAGATCAACATAAAATTTAATTCATGAGCTTTTAGTGTAATAAATCTTTAAATACTATATTTAATATCTATGCCTTCAAATCTGTTAACATAATAGTATTTATGCTTTTTGAACCATTGAATATTTATCCATTTTAAACTGTCAACATTGTAGTATTTGCCTTTTAAGTTTGAACAATGTTTTACTTCGGTCTATGCTTAATCTTGCCAGGAGATGGGGGATAGGATACCTATTATGACATAACCTAGCAGTGCCATAATTGTCTTACCTCTGATGGCTGCATGCCCAATCTTGCAGCCTCTGCAAACAGTCCATCATAAACTTCCTGTCTTTTGTTGTCAGTCAGGAAGGGAAGACTACTGAATCTTGGATCCATTGCTGAACATGCATTAAGAGTTGCCTTTGTCGATGTACCTCTTCTGAAGATCCTCAGCCATGGCAGCCTTCATCTCTTTTATGACTGCAGATTCACCTTCGATCGGTTTCAGACCATTTATCAGCGTGTCCTGAAGGGGTGCTACGACCGACAGCGTGGGGTCTCCTCCTTGGACATGTACAGTGTGACCTCCTTCATGGGCTTCAGTGCAATGACTACTTCTTCAGGTGTTGTCACGTCTGACTCGGTCAGTGTGCACAGATCCTTCTCTGACTTCCTCACCTAACTTGAGAGCAGTGCTGCACAGATGGCGCTCAAGGAATCTTTCTAACATGTCGTGCGCACTATTCCACCTGTAGTTAAATGAAAGTAAAAGTTTATATATAACAGCATGGATGCAAAGAATGCTGCTCTACTCTAATTAATTTAGGTATATTTTTAGATATCAATATGGACTAGGACAATATCAACACATTGAGTGTTACAGGACAGTACATGAAAAACTAGGAGTTTAAATGTTCCAGACTCCAAAGTTGTTCTTTATCAGGACCACGTAACTTTGTTAGGTATAGTAAATGTTATTTATTTTTTTTCATGAACTTTATTTACAGTTTTTCAAGTATTACAAACAGATAAGAGAACATACCAAAAAGAAAATACAACAAAACATATCCCCCCATCCCATAAACCCATATCAAGACACCTGACAAAGACAAGAAAAAGGAAAAATAAATAAATACATAAATAATAATGATAATAAAAATTATAATAATACAAAGAAAAAATACACATATATACGACGGAGGATTAGGGCCACGTTGAAAACTAAAAAAAAAGGAAGGTTACGAGAATAAAGTCGTAAAGTTACGAAAATAATCTCATAAATTACGAGAAAAAAGTAGTAAAATTACGAGAATAATCTCATAAATTACGAGAAAAAAGTCGTAAAATTACGAGAATAATCTCATAAATTACGAGAATAAAGTCGAAAGGTTACGAGAATTAAGTCATAAATCTTTTTAGATCAAACTAGGAAACATCGTATTCTGAAAGGTTTACCAGAAGGGCAGCCGTCCGCTTTGTCAAGAGGATGGAATGAGAGCGTTTTCTGGATTGAGGTATGCTTATACTGATCTAGTTTTGACAAATAGCCTTCTTAATGTCTTTTTCAATACTTATGCAATAACCTGGAGCTTTCGGACGAAGCTTGCCGCGTCGCACCGTTGACGACCACACACATGGGTATATTTTTAGTTCTTCGTGTTTCACGTGTATTCCTCTGTTGCATGCTTGTCAGCTACATTACATTTAGACATATTAACCCACGCTGAAAGATGGCACTATCATATCAAAGAGAGGGCCAAATCCTTTTGCCCCCAGAGGGCTACGGCTTCAGTTGGTTTTCACACTTGTTGGGTTATTTATCAATGTTATAAAATACATGCCCATTCATCAAACAGGAAAGTTGTCCAATCTTATATGAAGTTCCTCTCTAACTCTTTTTTTGCCAGTGAAAATCAGTGGAAGGGCGTTGATCTACATGACACCTACCTGAAAGAATTATAAGAAGAAGGGGACCTGTCACAGTATGGTATGAATTTGGTAAGGTGTTCTGGTCTTAAATACACCTGTAGTCATTTTCTAATCATACTTTATTTGGGCTCTCCGGTCATGATGTGCTGCTAGTATTAAAACAGTACCATTCTCTCCAGATAAGGTGTACTGCCAAACATCTCATTAAACAAAGTTTTGTGAAATACAGCACAAAGAAGAGCTAGAAAGCCTCTCAAGGTTCCTATTGTTGTAACTGTGACATTATTTGCCCTTTTCATTATGCTATTTCTTTGTTCTATTAAAATATCTAAGTTGAATACAGTATTTGTATTTTACAATACACTCTGTGGAATTCTGATTTTTTAAAAAGTAGTAACAACATTGTGGCAAATTTGTGTAATCACAGCATTAGGGAAAGTTATATCCAGTAATTGGACTTCATTTTATTCAAATAAACTAAGCATATGCAAATACAAGTTTTTTTGAAAGGATCAATTCCACAATTTCTTGCTTCCTGTCTGTTCATACTTGAGGTTCATCCAATTCACACATGGTTTGTCTTTGTTGTACTCCACAGGTCTACCATGGCAGAGGATTTTGCAGATATTCTGACCTTCTTGAGAGGTCGAGGTGTCTTACAGGAAACCATCAATTTGTTTCAAGAGCAAAAGGTATTTTGATATAAAAATGTGAGAGTATTTTAAGATTTATTTCTTCTAACATTAATATTGAACAATACTTTTCTTTATAGTTTTAGTTCTTTACCTAGACAGTGTGAGTTGAATTAAAAAATAAAGTTATGATTTGTAGATTTTTATGACAATAGTATTTATGCAAAAATCTCAATTAATTAAAAAGTTTCTAAATCCATGTTATACTTTTTTGTTGTTATTTACATTAACGCAAATATTTCCAACAGTTATCAATGCAAGATAAATGTGTAAACATTCTCTTCCTCAGGTCCATCTCACCCATTCAATTTCAAATCAATTCACTTAGCTTCCTTGGCATGAATGTAAATATAATACCAAAGCATATCTTTAAAAAAGAATAATAATGATGATAATAATAATAATAATGATAATAATAATAATAAAAATAATCAAATAAAATGAAACAATTTAAAAGTAAAAATAATAGCTAGTTAACTTACTAACTTTGTTTTTAGTTTTGGTAGAATACGACACTTCTTACCGTCCCAAAAGATGCACAATGTGTGTGTTATGCCTATGTGTATGTCTTGTCTTTTTGCCACCCAGTGGGCATTACCATGGTGACTTCTGCTTCTGTGACGTCACGCTCGTACAGTAATAATCTGTAAACATTGAATATAAACATTTTTGTTTAGTTCCATAGCATGTGGCTGTATATGAGTAACATGTTTATGTGAGTTTATGCCTTTGTATGTGTGTGTGTTTGTAAGTTTAATCTGTATATGCGTGTTTGTGTTTGTTCAA
The DNA here is from genome assembly GCA_036419115.1 of Scarus forsteni. Lineage (NCBI taxonomy): Eukaryota > Metazoa > Chordata > Actinopteri > Labriformes > Labridae > Scarus > Scarus forsteni. Next base: position 740,825 of record JAZDUH010000155.1, on the reverse strand, counting down.
TTCTGTTGTCCCCAGGTTCTGACAGACTGTGTTGAATTTTGCAGTTATATGTTCTCAGTTTAGTTTTTCTCTGCAGATATGGAATTTTTGTGTGTGTATGTTGAATTTTATAACTCAGCAAGTACATGTATAATGTTGGGAAAGTATATCATCTCATAGCCTAATAGGGAATAATGTGAGAAAGTGGAGCTCTGTCTCTACCTTTAAGACATCACAGTGGGGCAGAGTCTGTCCTCCTCTAGGAGCCAGCTCTTTTTGTAGCGATCCTTCTCTACAGCCAGTCTATGCTCACTGAGTCTATACATTGCCAGGACTGTTCTTAGTGTGGCATTTTTTATCATACTCAGGTAATCTGCCGATGTGTAGTCTAAGTGTCATTCATCTTGACTAGGTTCTATTCAGAGTTTGTTTAGTCAGGAGCAGAGACAACTCCCATGATTCTTCGCCAGCCTTAACATCACCTTTTTGGTTTGATTAAGCCCCTGATGAACAGATTAAGGATTGCACAGAATGGGGAATTGAGATGCCTTTTTAATTTATTAAGGTTAATAAAGTTATTTTCAGTAGTTTTCCTCTGAATCCAAAAATAACAGTCATGCGTCTTCTCTATCCACAGATTGACAGAGAAGTCATCCTGCTCATGGAAGATTCTCAACTGGCTAATTATCTTCCATCATACGGAGACAGAATAGCCCTGTTCAGCTTTTGCAGACGTCAAATAAGATCATCAAAGCGAAAACATGGTCTTTTTGAGAAACTAAGGGAGAAACTCAAACTTAGAAATGAAAACCACTGTGGGGAAGAGATGTCAGACACGTCTGATGAAAGAAGAGGAAAAAAAAAAAAGAAACAGTCAGCTAGAAAAATTGAAATTGGATGGATTCACACTGACAATGATGTGACAAAACAGGTCAGGGCAAAGCAAGGTGGGGGAACAAGGAAGATCACAGTTAACACTCAAGCAGGTTTTGAAGAGATACTAAAACAAGGGAAGTCCCTTGTCTTTCCAGGAGGAGAATCTAGCAAAGGTCTTGAGTCTGATTTGGAATTTGATGTTTGGGACTTCAAGCAAAATCCTTTCCCCAGGGAGCTTTCTATTGAGACTTTACACAACACTGTGAAACTCCCAGTTTTGCGCTTCTATATAGCAACTAAAGCTAAACCACTGCTGAGTGATGTGAGTGATGATGACCTTGGCTTTAATGTTGATCTCTCTCAGTCTGAATTACTGTCAGCAGATGAAAGTTCATCACTGTTTATGCTAGACACAAATCATTTAGATGTAACAGATGAACGACATGCCCCCCTCCAAGAAGTTTTCATCATTTCTGAAGAAAGCCTTTCAGAGTCTTCAGTACCCAGAAGCCCAAGTTCTGTCCCAAGCACATTTTTGAGTGTTGTCAATGATCTGATCAATGATGTGTCTGTAAATACAAACTATGGTCTTACAGAGGTAGGTCCACCAAATGTACAAGCAGACACCTCTGACCCAGAGATAATAATTGGTGCACAGCAAACAGTGAATGATGATTCTCTCAGTGACACACTGATTTATCAACATGACAGTTCCCCTGACAGCCCTCTTCAGGTTTCACCTGAAATAACTCTGGTCTTACACCACTCAAACAGCTTCAGTGAAATGATAGCAGCATTCTCTGATCCTGACATAATAAACAAAACAGTGAAAGTGAGACGTATTCTTCCTGACAACTCAGTAGAAAGAGGCACTGGATCTGGTATGCTCAGAGATGTCTACAGTAGCTTTTGGGAAGAGTTTTATGAACGATGTACCCTAGGAACAACTTTCAAGGTGCCCTTTCTCATGCATGATTTCAGTGGTACTACATGGAAAGCAATTGGTCGAATCCTTCTGAAAGGATTTAAAGATTGCCACTACTTGCCAATCAAGCTAGCTCCACCTTTCCTAGAGGAAATATTTTTGGGAGAGGTGCACAGTGACCTGAAGACATGCTTTCTTCAGTTTGTGAGCTGTCAAGAGCAGGAAGTCATCAAAAATGCTCTAGAGGATTTTTCCTCTGTGGATTTTGACGACCTTTTAGAAGTGCTCGACACTTATCGGTGTCGGAAGAGGGTCAGTGCTTCTACACTGCCAGAAATTTTGGATGAAATTTCCCACAAGGAACTTGTGCAAACACCAAATTTTGTCATTGATTGCTGGAGAGAGATCATTCAGCCCCAAATGCAGTTAAGTTCTGGGGAGCTGATCAAAATGTACAGTGACCTCAAACCATCTCCAAAGAAAGTAGTAAGGGCATTGAGCTTTCCAACCGTAATGACGGCAAAAGAAGAAGAGGTGGCCCAGTACCTCAAAAGATACATCAGGGAACTTAATGAGGAAAATCTTGGAAGATTTTTGAGGTTCTGCAGTGGCTCTGATTTGTTGGTCTCTGGGCCTATTAATATGGAGTTTATTGTCCAAACTAGTTTCACAAGAAGGCCAATTGGGCGAACATGCGGGATGGTCTTGCAACTGTCTGACAGCTATGATCAATTTCCCGATTTCCAGAGTGAGTTCAATTCTGTTCTGGAGAGCAACATTTGGGTTATGGACATTGTTTAAGAAGGAATCGTGATGTTGGATGATTTCGGTCATTGTCATTGGGAAATGTAGTAACACAACCAGCATACCTCTGTACTAATTGGAACAAAACAAGAATTCATTTAAACATTCATGAAAATGCATTTCTGTTATTTGATAGAAAGGCTTTTTTGAGACACTGCTCTGTAGTATTTTGATTACAGATAAATTGACCTTTCAGTTATAATCCAAGCATAAAATGTTAACGGTTAAAGCAAGATGATTCCAATTATTTGGAAAGGATTTCAAAAGGTTATGATCTTGCATATGGAAAATTTCACTCATAATGTTATTGCTATTCCTACAGTTGAGCAATGCAGTAAGGTCAATGTTGTTTTTTTACAGAAAATGTTTGAAGTTTGTTTGTTATTGTCTGTTATAGTCATTTCAAATATATGTCCTGTTAAAAGTGGAATAGTTGTGTCACAGTGTGACACATGACACTCATTGAGCTACCAATAACTTCAATCTAAAATAATCCTGATGATTTATAAAGGAATTTTACAGAAGTATCATGATTTTGTCACACTGCTAATGGTTTAAACTGATGGATTACTTCCCTTGTTAAGGAGTTAATATGCAGTTCTAAAATAAGTATTCCCTTACATTTGCGGCATTGTTGCATAACAAAGTTTTATTCTGTCTACATAAATAATGCTAATAATCACACTGTAGCACTTTTTTTGCTCCTTTCAAGAGTGGGACTTTTTTGGGTTTTACACTTTTACTCAGGATTTTGATTTGAGTCATGCACTTTCTTTGTTTAAACTGTGCACTTTCACTTTTTTCAATGTTCTATCTACCTCACAAGTTTGAAAAATAAAAATGTCATATCATCTTTGTGTGTTAGTATTTTCCTTACCAAAGAGGGCCTCAATCAAAGATTCCCCTTTTTTCCCCCATTTGTTTCTTTCTTGTACTTTACAAATGATATGAGGAAAACATATAACACACCAGGGGCATTTTAAGAAATTGGTGTTTATGTATACTTAAAAAACATATTGTGCAATATTGTAGCTTATAAATTTACAGCATATTTCATTATTATAGCCTAAAACTACAGTTGATTTTGAAGACTTTTTCTGACAGATCATCAAAAGCATCAGCCATTGTTCATGGTGCAGGAACTATTTAAAGACAATGTTCCTGTTGCTTGAGGTTTTGGCCATATGGGGTTAAAAAAATGACTCATATATACTTAGCCCTGGAATTATGCAACACCAACGAAGACCAGACTTTCTCTGTTGTGTTCTCCATTTTATTTCAATTAAATGATCTAAATGAAATATTAATATACTGATTCCATTGTTTATGCTCACTTACATGAAAACATAATTTAAAGAATTATGGTTCTGTAAGAACTGTTAATTCTTCATGTATGCACAGTTTTGCACCAAAGCGATATAGAACTGCAACTGAGTTCATATTGTGGGAGCCTTTGAATGAACTCATACTGAACTGTCTTTTCTTGAAATCCAAAAAAGGGTGGGCACTGTAAGGACCTACTTAGATATTGTCAAGTATTTCTCTTCTCAAGAGTGAATACAGTTGCACAGCACTATAAGCATCCACAGGAGGGTTCCAACCATTTTCATCTATTAAAATAGTGCAGAGCTCAAATATCGTCTCGTCACAGGGGTAAGGTCCTTTGGGAGTGCACTCCTCCTTGCAAACAGCAACTTCTTCAGGATGTACAGTCTGGAGATTGTCCTGTGATCCATAGAGTTGTGGCATAGAGAACATCAGTATGGGACGTCCACTTTGTAAGCCGTGGCCAGGCCTTGATCGAATGTGGTGTGTATTCCATGTCCTCACAACCTCGTCAAGTTCATCCTGTGTGAAGAATACAATTGAATTAGTACAATGTAGCAGCCCTGAAGTAAAAACCACAATAAAACCCCCAAATTAATTCAGAAATAAACAAATACCACATTGACTTTGAATGGAAAAAAGTTTCTGCAGATAACATAAGTCCCCTTCATATTTAACTTTTTCTCATGTCTCTTCTGTTATTCAGCTATTCAATGTCATATACGCTTTATTTACATTAAAAATAAATGTGTTATGATCAAAAGAAAAGTTAAAAAAAGTATAAAAATAGGCTATTGAAAAAAGGGTATGTAATACATACACACACACACACACACACATATATGTATATATATATATATATATATATATATACATATATATATATATATATATATACATATATATAGAAATAGAGAGAGAGAAATATAGATAGATAGACAGACAGACAGATAGACAGATAGACAGATAGATAGATAGATAGATAGATAGCATTGGAATTTGTAGTAAAACTTGTTAAAAAGTAAATGATGTTGTTTCAGTTTTTTAAAAGGTATCCTTCCACAATAACTGCACACTTTCACCGGATAAAAAATAGGCACATTGTCTCATAATTTTAACAGTGTATGCTATTGTTAACTAATTTGTTCCCCAAGAACTAATATATATATATATATATATATATATATATATATATATATATATATATATATATATATATATATATATATATATATATATATATATATATATATATATATATATATATATATATATATATATATATATATATATATATATATATATATATATATATATATATATATATATATATATATATATATATATATATATATATATATATATATATATATATATATATATATATATATATATATATGAATAGATATATAGATATATAGATATATAGATATATATGAGATGCTTAAGAGATGGGGTTATTTTTGGCCCTATGTCTATAAAACGGTTGGCTCACCTGGATCAGGTTGAGAAAGCAGAACTGCATCAGGTTTTTGTCCAGAAAGTCACCACTGAAAAGTCCATCATCTTTGATGGCTTGAAAGATCTCAATCCAAAATTGCGCACTTTATCTGCGCAAGACTCCCCACCAAGACTCAATCCTCTGATCTGCCGTACTGCATCCATATATGAAACTTCTCTCCCCTGCGTAGTGATCCAAATGGTTTCTGCGCAGGAACAGTTGCATTTCCCTGACATGACAGTTTTCTGTACCTGGGTCAGCACGTAGCCGCTGTGGACAGCCTTCAATGCGAGTTACTGTGTTAATGAAGTAGTCTGCGATTATCTTGGGATCACTGTTAGTAGTGTATGCCTCCATCCACATTATGTGTCGACTAAACCCGTCAATGCAGCCATTGATTCCTATGCCGTATGGCTTTAGTTTATCTTATGAATCCATGTGCCACAGGTTGTTGGGACCTCTGATGTTGTACTGCCGACGTCGCAGACGCCGAGCTCGCCGCAGCTGAACGCCTTCCGGATCCAAAATCTTGATTATCAATCTAATAGTCTCCTGAGAAACTACGAACCCTCTCTGGATGGCACGCAGGTGTAACCAACGATAGCCTTGCAGACGTCCGCTGAGAGTCATTTCTTTTTCCAAAAAAGAGACAATTTCCTCCAAGTCGGTGTGGTTCTTTCTTCGGAAAAGTCCCATTTTCTTGCAGTATCTTTTCAGGGTCCTAATACTTATGATAATGCGATGCTGATGTGCCAAAAGGAGAAGTATTTCCCTATTTGTGAAACCTATACCAAAGTATAACTTTACTAGACGCTCGACGTTTCTCATTTTCGAACTGTACTTCTGATAGCCTCGACTTGAAATGACGACTTTATTCTCATAACTCTGAGGTTTATTCTCGTAACTTTTGACTTTATTCTCACAGTTTTTCGACTTTATTCTCGTAATTTTTCGACTTTATTCTCATAAATTTATGAGATTATTCTCATAAATTTACGACTTTATTCTCGTAATGTATGAGATTATTCTCGTAACTTTACGACTTTATTCTCGTAACCTTCCTTTTTTTTTAGTTTTCAACGTGGCCCTAATCCTCCGTCGTACATATATATAAATATATAGAGAAAATTATTTATATCCCTAGATACAAGAATCCTACAATAAGAGGGGCTATCGTTCACAGAGGACACCATTGCTTGATTATTCAATACAACACATTGAAGTGGAATTCTATCCACACAGCACTCAGCTACCAGGTTCATACAGGTTTAAGTTCATACAAGCACCAATAAACAGTAATATTAAAAAAAGTAATAGTAAAGAGGAGGCAGACTATTCATTCAGCAGGAGGGAATGAAAAACAAATAGTGAATTCTAAAAATGGAGACCAGGTATTAATAAATTTCTTTCTGGATTTAAATCTGTTATATCTAAGTTTTTCCAGTGGGATAAGAGATAACATTTCTTTAACCCAGGATATAAAAGAAGGGGGCTTTTCAGATTTCCAGTTTCGTAGGACAAGCCTCCGAGCCTGGAGAGAGGCAAAAGCCAGAAAGTTAGCCTGAGAGGTAGTAATGTTTAAGCCCTCATCTGACACTCCAAATACAGCCATTAATGGGTTAGGTTCAATTGTTAAGTGGAAGATGGTTGAGAAAGCATCAAAAATGCTGCTCCAGAATGAATGTAAAGATGAGCAATCATAGAACATGTGACCAGTTGATGCAGGTTTTTGGTGACATCTGATACATGTTGGGTCTGTATTAGCATAAAACTGAGATAGTTTAACCTTTGTGAGATGCAATCTGTGTAGAATCTTAAATTGGATTAAACTATGCCTCACACAGAGTGAAGCTGTGTGAATGCGTTGGATGGCACATTCCCAAATCTTATCTGTAATCTTAATATTTAAATCCTGCTCCCATGCACTTTTAGTTTTGTCCAGAGACGAAACAACACTAGCCTGGAATATTTTATATAGTTTGGAAATGTTACCACTAGCTGCTGGGTCCCAATCTAATATTTTGTCAAGGATATTGGCAGTAAAATGTGGAAATGAATAGACAATTCTGGCAAAACTCCGGGCCTGAAGATACCTAAAGAAATGTGTTCTAGATAAGTTGTGATCTTGCATAAGTCTATCAAATGTTACAAAGGTACCTTCTGAGAACAGATCATTAAAAAAGATCAGACCATTGCTGCGCCATATCTGAAAACCTATGTCATCAAAGGGTGTAGGGAAAAGATGGTTATCAGTTAGAGGCATGTGACCACAAGCAGCACTGAAGTTGAAATGTTTTCTGAACTGAGACCAAATTCGAAGAGAATCCCTGATAACAGGATTTTTTATTTTATTAATAGCTTTGATGGGCAATGAAGAGCACAACAAAGAGATAGATGAGGCAGAAAAAGCTTCCATATGTGCCCATGAGGGACCCCTCTTGTGTTCAAACACTGATATCCAGTAAATTAATTTTGCTACATTTGCTGACCAGTAATGAAATAAAAAGTTGGGTAAGCCTAGTCCTCCCATGGATCTGGGCATTTCCAGGAGAGATCTCTTAGCTCGTTGATTAGACCCATGCCAGATGAATGAGGTAATATGAATATTAAGTTCTTGGAAAAAGGATTTGGGTAAGAACAACGGGATCATTTGGAATTTATATAAAAAACGAGGCAACACTGTCATTTTTATTATGTTAACTCTACCTGCCAAGGAAATAGGTAAGGGTGACCATTTTGTTAAATCTTCTTTAGTTTGATCCAGCAAAATTTTAAAGTTATGGGTATATAAATTTGTAAAAGATCGAGTAACTGATATTCCTAAATATGTGAAAGAATGGAACTCTACTTTGAATGGGAAGGTGTCATAGTTCTGATTTAAAGCTATCTGATTGACAGGGAACACACTTTTAGAAAAATTCAGTTTATAACCTGAAATTTTTCCAAACTGATTAAACATTTCTATTAGACGAGGTATGGATGACATTGGGTCAGATATATACAGGAGAAGGTCGTCAGCATATAAAGAAGTTTTATGGACAGACCCCCCTCTTGTAATTCCATCTATGTTTTGTTCTGTTCGAAGGGCGATAGCCAAAGGTTCAATTGCTAAGTTGAAAAAATAAGGCAATAGAGAACAGTCTTGTCTCACACCACGATGCAGGAGAAAGTAGTTTGAAATCATAGAGTTGGTACGTACTGAGGCCTTTGGGCTAGTATAGAGAAGCTTAATCCAAGAAGTAAATACTGGGCCAAAACCAAATCTATCTAGAACAGCTATAAGGTATTTCCACTCTATCTGATCAAACGCCTTCTCGGCATCAAGAGAAAGCACAACTTCTGCAACCTGGGATGAATGAGGAGAGTAAATTATATTGAAAAGTCGACGCATATTATAGAATGACTGTCTGCCAAGTATAAAACCTGTTTGATCAGGGGCAATGATATCAGATATGACTGTTTCAAGCCGCTGTGAGAGAATTTTTGTTAGAATTTTATAGTCCGAACAGAGAATACTAATTGGCCGATAAGCAGCACAATCCAAGAGGTCTTTACCCTTTTTAGGAAGGACAGAAATAACTGCTTGGGACATTGTCTCCGGTAGTTGATTTCTTGCAAGTATTTCTTGAAAGACTAAAACTAAAATAGGAATTAGTTTAGAAGAAAATGTTTTAAAAAATTCAATAGGAAATCCGTCTGGGCCCGCTGCCTTTCCACTTCGCATAGAGTCAATAGCATGGGAAATCTCTTGACATGTTATTTCAGAATCCAGTTGAGTCTTAACCTCAGAGTTAATGTTTGGGAGGTCAATCTTGTCGAGAAATGTATTAATATCTGACATTTCTATATTGGTGTCATTTGTGTAAAGATCACTATAAAACTTTTTAAAGGTGTCATTAATTGTTTGGGGATGGGTGGAAACAGCACCAGATGAGACCCGAATCTCAGAGATGGTTCTGCCAACTGCTGCTTGTTTGAGCTGGTGGGAGAGCAGCCTACCTGCTTTCTCACCGTGCTCGTAGAATGTTTGTTTTGATTTAAACAAAAGTTGTTCCATGTCTCTAATTGTTAAATTGTCATGTTCCATTTGTAGTAGAAGTCTGTCTTTGTAAAGTTCGGGATTATAGTCAAACGAAAGTTTTGTATCAATGTCTTTTATCTGTGTAGATAATTCAGTGAGACGTTGTGTTCGCTTCTTTTTTTCAAACGATGAGAAGGAAATTATTTGGCCCCTCAAGTAGGCCTTAAGGGACTCCCAGATTGTAACATATGACATACCTGGAGTCTGATTTAAGTCTAAAAAAGTATCAATTTGATTATTCCTAAACTGGATAAAGTTATTACTGGTCAGCAATAGTGGATCCAACTGTACGTCTAGGCATCACACTATTCGGAAGGGACAGATCCAATTGTACTGGGCAATGATCTGAAATAATAATGCTATGATATTGACTGTTGTTAACATATTGGAGACATTCACTGCTAAGCAAAAAAAAGTCAATTCGTGAGTAAGACCAATGAACGGGTGAAAAGAATGAATATTGTTTCATTGTAGGATTTAGCTTCCTCCATGGGTCAGTGAGGTTGTCTGATTCCATAAATGAGTGAAGGACCTTTGCAGCTTTCGATGTTGAACGACCAGATCCTGGTTTAGATCTAGATCTATCCAGATCCAGGTGTGGCACGCAATTAAAGTCCCCTCCTAGGATCAAATGATGCGTGTGTAGGTCTGGTAGTTTTGAAATAAAATCAGTAAAAAATTGTGGGTTGTCCCAATTGGGCCCATAGACATTGGCTAAAATAATTTGTAAGCCAAAAAGTTTGCCGGAAACAATAATGTATCTGCCGTTCTCATCTGCAATTATAGATGCTGGAACAAAAGGGACTTCTTTATGCACTAGAATGGCTGTACCCTAGATCTATCATCGTATTTTGAGCAAAATATGTGACTAATCCAGTTTTTCCTAAGTTTGGTCTGTTCACTGGTGCGAACATGGGTCTCCTGTAAGAAAATTATCTGAGGTCCAAGAGATCTCAAATGGGCAAAGACACGACTGCGTTTAATTGGATGCTGAATTCCTTTTATATTCCAACTGATCAGTCGTATAGAACCCAGGGCGCTAGAGCTAGGTGCTGCCATAAGGGTTAAGGAAAAGTATCAAAGCATCAAGCCAATATTTCTGAAATAGCTTATAGTCCCTCATATGGCGTTGTATGAAAAAAAATGATAAAATAAGATAAATCAAGACAAAAAAAGAAAAACATACATTAAACACATTAAACAGGTGCTTGATGAACATTTGCAGATCCCCCCCCAACTGGGAGATCGCAATGGATCCCTCTAATCTAGGGACGAAAAGGCACATGACACTTGGGTATAACCAGAAAAAAAAAAGACATTTAACTAAACCTAGCCAGCAGAACATTACCTTAATATAAATCTTATGGCAGATAAGAATGCTAAGAATTAGCTTATATGCTTGGTAGTGGTAGTTTGTATGCAGAACTATACCTATGGTGAGCAATCGTAATACAAGAGGTAAAAGCATAGTACAAAAATAAAATAAAACTGAATACAATAACATAAAAATATAATTTTAGTATCAAATTACACAAGCTGAATCATTGAAACAAAACAGTTTTCCATTTTAGGAATATTCAAGGGCCCCAAAATTTTAAATTATAAATAAGGCACTGGGCACCGAACACTGCTGGAAAAAGAGAAAGCAGCGATCACGATAAATAATAGATAAATAAAATCATTAATTTTCTGAAATAACAGCAAGTTGAGAAAAAAAAAAAAATATATATATATATACATATAAATGTAATAAGATAAATAAATGGAGCGAGTGAGGACCTCTCAAAGGTTGTTAACTCAATAACAATGTAGGTCTTTCAACTTAAAAGGGGGAGCAGTCCTCATCTAATTATTAAGTAGTGAAGAGTGCAACAAAAGATCCTATAATACCATGATAAAGCCACGGGATCTTTTTTTTTTTTTTTTCCCCTTTCATTCTTCTTCCCCTTTACCTCCTCCTTTCTTCCCTCTACCCCCTTTTTCTTGTTTCTTTCAACTCAATATGCACAGTGTGCATTTATAACAAAATACTCAGCCTGATTGGGTTGCAAAAGGGGCGATTGTCTGTGTGATGTACGCTTCAGCTTCCTTGGGGTCGACAGAGGTCTTTTCTTTGCCGTTGAATGTGATGCGAAGTTTGGCAGGATGGAGGATGCCGAATCGAACTCCTTGGAGGCCCCTGAGCTGCTGTCTGGCAGAGTTGAAGGCTGCTCTGGCTTTAGCCACCCGCGATGTGAAGTCAGGGAAGACTGAGATGGACATGTCGTTCACCTTCATCCTTTGTTTTTCTCTGGCAAGACGCAGTATATTAACACAGTCTCTGTAGTAATGAAGACGTGCCACGATGGTTCTGGGATGCTGCCCTGGTTTTGGTGTTGGTTGCAAAGATCTATGAGATCTATCTACCAGAGGAGCCTCATTCAGGTCAAAGGCTTTTTGTAGCAAGCTAGAAACAGACGCTGGAGAGCAGCTATTAGGGCCCTCTGGTACTCCCACGATCCTTACGTTGCACCGTCTAGATCTTAGCTCCAGATCTTCACATTTATCTTGAAGAGAGTCAGTTAAGGCACCCAAACGTTTAACTTCTCGTTTCAGAGTCTCCACATCATCCGAACAGGCAGTTAAGCTGAGCTCTGCTTCTCCCAGTGTGCTGCGTATGGCCGCTACTTCCGTGTTTATGGTAGTCTTAAAGTCGTCAAAGCCCGCACGTATAGCATGGACATCAGCTTTAATAGAAGCCATTTCGTTCTCCAGGACGGTTCTTACTTCACTTTTCATCATAGTACCAAAGTCCGCTTGCAAGGAGGACAGAAACTCACGCTTGAAGGTGTCCGTGTCGGCCGTGGGGTCCATGGGGCGGGGTAGACTTTCCTCACTCGAGGCCGAGGATGTAGCAGGCGGGGTAGGCCGCGGCATGGATAAGGTGGTTTTACGTGCTCTAGCGCTTCGGTGGGCCATGGAACGAAGTCAGTATAGTATAAAGTCTCTTAGAATGTTTCGAAACCACTTAAAGTTGAAATATAATGCCTTATAATAATTAATAATACAGTTGTTCTGCAGAGCCCGGCCACAGCACTTCCTACTCCATTACCTGGCTCCGCCCCTCCGCCAGTAAATGTTATTTTTGTTACACTTTTGCTTTGTTTACATATTGATTGTACTGCTTCATGTTTTTGGTTATGTAGAAAAAAAGAATCATTCGTTTTTTAAAAAATATTTTCTTATTTACGTTTGTTAGTCAATGTCATTTATCTAATTTATTCCATTCTTTAATTGTAAAAACAAAAAAACATGTAATTTTTAATCTATATGTTGACATGTGCAACTGGGTTGATAATGTCTTTGTGTCAACTGTCATTTAGTTCATGTGGATTTGACTTAAAACTTAAAGGAGACATATGCTTGTTTCTCCTTTTCACTATGCCAGACTAGGATGCCTGTAAAGCATTTTTGCCCTCAGTACAAGTCATTTAGTTCCTTCATTGCCCCACAATTGCGTTCTCAAAATCCTCATTTTAGGCCATTATCAAGCTATTGTTGAAACACGAGGATCTCAGGATGACCTACAGTTACCTTGCAACGTCACAGCCCTTTGTGCTCTGATTGGTCAGTTCTATCGGGGGTAGAGACAGCCTGTCCTTCTTCTTCTACTGTATTTTCCGGCAGGCTCAAAGCAGCGACCGCGTATTGAGTCCCCCTACAGGCCAGAGCTGGTAATGAGTGAGTGTGAGCTAGGGATCTATATACTGCTGCTGATGGATGTGTTCCTCGGTGACGGTTTTGTGGCTAACGGCCATCACAGAGGAGGAAGTGTTTTATCAGATTACTCCAATAAAAAGAAAGGTACCTCGTGTCGTCACGACGATTTAAATCTCGCAATGACCTATTTTCAGAGGCATCAAATCTCGTTGTAGGATATCAGAAAAAATACAATATCTAATTTTTTTAAAACTGAGGGGGTGTAAGGTCTTGTTTTCAAATTTATTATATTTTATGTAAGTATTAAATCATGCATCAGCATGATATGTCTCCTTTAATGTTTTTGTCAACACTGATCCAGGGGCTGACTCAGGAAAGCCAGAATTGTTAGCACCTGTAACCATTACTATGCAAATAATCTTGGTGTCCAGCTGAGAGTAGTCGACCTAGCTTTGCCCAAGAGATGGGACTGGTTTCCTGGGCTGTTTGAGTGTGTTTATATTGCTTCTTTACGAGAAATAAATCGATTATGATGAGCAGAAAAATCCACATATACTATACACTTTGTCCATATCGCCCAGCCCTAATCGAAAAGTAAAAACACACAAACCTGGTGACCACGTCCGTCATCAACTTGTGCTGTGGTAGTTGTAGCAGTCTCTGTTTGGCTTTCGGCATGTTGTTGGCTGTGGCGCTTCGTCTGAAGAAGTTCACAATGTGTCTCACTCGTCCCAACAGGCGTGCGACTGCTGGGATTTTGAGTGCACGTTGTGCTGCCACATTAAGCGTGTGAGCGAGGCAAGCAAGCAGAGTGCCAGACGGAACAAGGGGGATTTGAATGAGACTTAATGTATCGATACTCGCGGCTGAAAGATTGATACTTTCCGGAAAAAAAAAAAAATCTATTTGCATCGCAGAATCAATAAAATTGCTCAGCCTTTAGCAGGATGCATATAAGCAAATGTAAGGACAGAGCTGTGTGATCTCTCTGAAATTGTCCCCAGCCAATCACCAGTGTTGGGGGTAATGCATTACGAAAGTAATGTGATTACTGTAATGATTTCCTTTTGATTGTATCATAGTAATGTAAGGCATTACAAAAAACTAAGACTCATCAAAATCAAAATCCAATCTTTTCTTGTAAAATGAATTCCACTGATTATATAGATCTCAGAGTTAATGAGTTATGAAATTGAACATACATTTAAAGAATAGTCATCATAAAATGTTAGCTGATGACTCAATATCCTTTATTTTTTACAAAACACCTAGTGTTTCGGTTGTGACTGCACCGTTTCGGTTGTGACTGCACTATTTTGGTAGTGACCACTATTTTTTTGTTTGCAAGGTTGTATCATATTCCCTCCACCTTATTGCTTAATAATAACTTCAAACATGTCTTACATTGGGAATATTATGAACACAAATGTTTATAATCAATCAAATGACATTTACTTTGAAGGCCAGCGTTAGCCTACTCAAACATCACAACGCATCTACTGTAACATTAAAAAGTAGTTTAAGCAGTTAAAGCAGTTTTTTCTGTCACAAATAAACAATGATTTTTTTTTTACACATTAAACATTCCTGAATGTATTGACTTCTGCCAAACAGTTGAGCTGGGAGTTAGAGGGTCAAACATGAGTTATAATTATTGAACATTCTGAAGATATTGCTTTTAAAGGTGCTATGAGGAGAATCTATTACTGGCGACACTAAGACTCTGCTACCCATGAGCACGCGCGGCGACTTAGTTCCAGTAACCTCGGAACTAGGAGTGACATCATCTCTGACTTATCGGCGTTCCAGTTGAAGTCGGAAAAAAACATGCCGATCTACCAGGCTATTGTGAGCTGTTGTTAGCACGCCCTGCGTTGTTGTATGAAGAATGTGATTATTACGGTGGCCGGGAAGGGCAAAACAACATTACAAATTGTGAAACACTTTTACAATGGTTGAGACAAATTTACATTTTAGAAAACAATTTTACATTCACAAAACAAAAATTAAATTACCATTACACATTTACAAGTCCTGAAACAACTTTACCTTTCGGAAAACAAATTAACAAGACGTGAAACAGTTTTACAAACGTTGAAACAAATTTACAAGTGGCGAAACACTTTTACAAGCTCAAGCATTAACCGGAAAGGGAATGTACCAACTCCCGGGATGAACCGGATGTGATAATGGGGAGCGGCAGTCACCCAAGATGGACGGAGTCCAGGTGAAGTTTTGTCCGTTTTGTGGACAACATATTATGCGCTTAACGCGGTTTTGTTTTTCCTGTGGTCGGTCTTTTGAGTTTTTAAATGCCGTGGACCAGACGGAAGGACCAAATGCACAGGGGACATCTCAGCAGTCGGACCATGCTAAGCAAAGTAAGTGTAGCATTGCTGTCAACTTGAATAGCGCCATTGGTTAGCGGCTGCTAACTTTCTATTTTGAAACGAAACTTAATTTCAGCAGAAAAACCTTGCCCATCATACAAGCAGTTCATGGAGTACAGAAGGTCCAAATCAAAAGAGCGTCAGTCTTTTAACTACGGGCCGAGAGGAAGACATCAGGCTAAAGAACGAAAACACGTCCAGGTAGGTTACAAGCTGTCTTTACTTATGGATACTTTACTGTCTGACTCGAGATGACTCAGAAGGGTGTCTGTATCATGGCGCAAATCAGACCATGGAGGGACACAACATTCTTCATAATCAATGAGAAACACTAATGCAGCGGTCGGCAACTAACGGCCCGTGTCCAGTAATATCTGGCACGCCAGATGAAACTGAAAGCCTAACATCAATCATTATGCTCCCCTGCCCTTCTGCCCCTCTGCTCCGCAGGCGCGCTATGCAGCACTCGGCTGCGCGCTGCTCAACGGCGCGCTCCGTAGATGCACGCTCCTCAGCTGCTGCGCGCTCCTCGGCTGCACGCTCACCTGCAGCACAGATGAATGGAGTTTGTGAAATCAGCGGCGTGTGCCGAGTTCTAGAGACAATAGATGCAGAGTATCAGTCATTTGGCTTGTGAGGAGCGAAGCAGAGAACGCAAAAGTTTCGAGGTGCATGGAAAGAGGACGTTTCAAACCATAAGGGGCTACCGGCAAGAAGCCATCTCTCTGGTTTCTCTGCTGAAAAGGGAACATTTGTGTTGGATTTCTGGCATTGGGTTTTGTGATCTTGATGTGTTTTTTTTAGAAGGTTAAAGTTGGGTTACTTCTGAGTTAATCGAATCTAAAAAAAAAAAAGAGTATTATTTAAAAATATCGAATTTTGCTTTATTTAAATGCAATTCAAAATATTCAATGTACAAAATAGTTTCTATTAAATAGAATTATTAAAACCTACATTAAATCTGGTTTAATAACTTGATGTCATGGTACTTAAAAAATATTTCATGTTAGTTAAAAAAATGTTTATTGTTAAAAGCTTTAAATAAGGTTGATTTAAGTTTAAAATCAGTGTAAATTACTGGCTACAATAAAAAGTAAATGTTTTTTTCAAACAAATGGTTCAAAACTAAACAATATTTAATAATTTGTAAAGCAAATGTTTGATTAAATGTTCATCTGCTTGTTTTAAATATTGCTGAAATATTTAACATTGATTGTAGGTTTTTCACCCGCTTGATTCCTGATGAAAAATTAAATGGGGATTGAGTGAAAAACTGAAGTCTGGTTCAGTCCTTCCTTTATCAAGTGTGTCAAGCCATGTCACAGTAAAAACACTTGACAACCAGCCCAATCCTGAAAATCTTTTTTTTTTAATCTTTATTAAAAATGCTTTAGCTGGACTCAAAGAAGTACTTATTTTCAAAATGGAATTACTCACATTTTTATTAAATGTACGTCGGGAAAAAAATATAGTTGGCTATGGCACATTTATAATGACTTAAAAGACAGTCTGTGAGTCACTGATTAAAGACAACAGCTTTATTATCACCAAGTTACTATTATAAGCAGTTTTATAACGCAGCCACAGTGGAGCTAAAGCAGTAATAACACACTAATAGTCTGAGAAATAAAGTTACTTTATTTAAAACTTTCTTAAATTAGACTACATTTTGTATTCACATGATAAGTAGCCTATAGATAAGGGGAAAACATAAAAAAACAAGAGAGAGGGAGAGAGAAAACATGTTTCTGATTGATGTGATGCTTGGCCCATCATTCAGTTGCTCAGAAAAATTTTGGCCCCAGGCCAAACTTACTTGCCGACCCCTGCACTAATGGATGTATAATCTTTTATACTACCGATGTATAATTCATGAAATTAACCTTATCTTTGCCATTTTTTTTAGATAAACATAGGATTGATGGTGCCAAATGGAGCTGATACAACTGATTTGAAACCTCTACGAGGGAGAACACTCCCGTTATTTGTAGACCCAGAAGTAGAAGCATCTGATGTACTGAAGCAAGCTGTCCAGAAAATGAAAACATTTTACAAGGACATGCAAGAAGGACCGTATGTCCTTTTGTATCCAGACTGCTCAGAGGTAGTCCATGTGCCTGGGTCAGAAAGGCCATTCAAACTGGCTGAATATAAAAAGGAACTAGGGAGGCCATATTGCAGAATCACCTTTTTCATTTGCCTTGAAACACATTTTAAAGGAGGTTAGTGGATCTCATGATTCAACATCTTCACATATTTCACATATATTACATTTTGCTGACAGATACATCTAAAGTATATACATGATCTGTAGATTTTTTTTTGTTTTTACAGCAGTGGATGATACCTCAGACTCTGATTCTGAAATTATCATCACATCAAGGAGGACAGCTGAATTCAATCGAGCTGACACTGTGGTAAACCAATTATTATTATTTTTTTCTAATTCTATTTATGTATGAATATATTTTTTGATTAATCCGTGACACTGATAACCTTTCATCATTGAAATGGTAAGGGAACAGTTAGGAAAGCTATCACAAAGTGTTGATAAATTTATGTGTTTCCTCTTAGGTTTTTGAACCACAAAACCAAAGTACTCCCAAACACAAACCTGAAGATGAAGGGTCAGTGAATTTTTGCATCCAGCCTTTCACAGGGAGTCAAACAGATGTAATGAGATGTATTTCATGAATTTGATAAATAATGTAATAATTTTTAATTATTTTTATCATGTTTCAGAGATGCACCCGGACATTCAGCAACACTTCAGTCTGGACAGGTAATGGGGCAGACTGGAAGTCTGACAGTTCTTACTTTCAGTGTTGTTTCAGATATTATATTTGTTTTTCAGATAGAAATATCTGATGCTGAGGATATGGATTCACCTGAAACAAATCAGGCCAGGACTTCTTGCTACAGGTAAGTAAAAAAGTAGTGGCTCACAACATTTCTGTTTAATTCATTGGGAAGAAATCTGTGTTTGTAAGATGGAACAGTAAATACACGGACCTCTATGCACCAGGTGTTGAGGAAGAGGACGAGGAACTGGTTGCAGTCAATGTGGAGAATTTCCATCACACAGCAGTGTAACATGAACTTCTGACCCTGGCATTCCAGTTTTTTTTTATTATGCAGTATTGCTGGTATCTGAATAATTGTTCTAAATGTGTGCGCTGTCTGGGAAATCCATTAATTAGATCACTTTCTGTCATTGCAGGGAGGAGGTGAACATTACCCTGCCTGACATTGTGGCAAACCTGTTGCTTCCTATTGATCACAAAAGGGCCAGCAGGTTCAATATCTCAAGGGCTAATGTTTGGGATGGCGCAGTGAGAGGTTTCAAGCGTACAACATATTCTGAAACCTGTGACATGCTGGTCAGATTTACGGATGATGCTGGTGTTTCTGAGGAGGGAATTGACACAGGTGGTCCAAGACGAGAATTTTTAACTCTGCTAATGAAACACCTGAAAGACCGTCCCATCTTTGATGGACCAGAAGGACATCGGTTCTTGGTCTACAATGCAAATGGTACGCATAGGATTAGATGTGTACTGATGTGTCTGATTGGTCCAAAAGACCAATGCTTTCTGAATACTTAACGATTATGTTGCTAAAACTAATGCTAAAACTGTTACTAAAAATTGAAACGTATGCCAAGGTAAAATGTTGCCACACTGTGTAACCGTTTTATAAAAGCAATAGCTCACTTCAGACCACGTTAACCCTCTGCTTCGCGTCGGCCCAAAGCACAATCGTCAGCTGTGATATAATGACAATATACCACGGCCTGCCGTAAGCTATTGCTTAAATATATATCACATGGCATATACTTTTTCCTAGGGCTGGACAATTATGGTAAAAATAAGAATTCCGATTATTTTAAGTGATATTGAAATCACAATTAAAATACACAATTATTCATTTATTTAAAAACTTCAGTATTGATTTAAACACAACTTTAAAGAACCAGCGAGTGGCACATACAGTATTATTGATCCACATAAGTCACACACACTCGCTGTGGCTGCACGTGGAACACAGAAGTGCTATGAAGCGCAGGAACTTGGATACACTGCACTCCACACTGTGTGCCATATTAATCGTTTTTCTTCGGTTATAATGTTTTTATGATTGTCAGATGGCAAAATTGAAATCACGATCAAAAACCAATTAATTGTCCAGCCCTACTTTTTCCCTCAATATCTCAAAGTATATAATGTATTGTATGTTTTAATTTTGCAATATGAATTCATTCACAGCTGTAAGGGAGGATGAATACTTCCTGGCAGGAAAGATGGTTGCAGTGTCAGTTACACGGCGGTCCAGGACCCCATTTCCTGTCAGAAGATCTTGTACATTATCTTGCTGGCCAGCCTTCAGTCAAATCAACAGTTGATTTAATAACTGATGAGGAAATAGGGAAAGCTTTGCGAGAGGTGAGAATAGCATGAAGCTACTGTGTGGTAGGACAGAGTTTTACAGAGGTCCTGTAGTATTTTATGACAATTTTACTTCGTATATCACATACACAGAATTGGTTTTATTTATTAGTTTTTGGTAGGGCATGGTTACATTATGGTATGTATGAACTGAATCACTGAATAAAAATGTGCAAGGACATACATTACATAAAGCTTTTTATGTCTTTCAGATTGAGAATGCTGCTTCTTTGGATGCTCTGCAAGACTGTATCACGAGACACAGCACAATGTTACAGACAGCAGGCTGTCTGAGACATGTGGCTGCTGTGGAAGAAAAGAAAGGAATTGTGGCAGACTACCTCCGATGGTACGTTATTGACCGCAACTCCTCTGTAATTGACAGGTAAGATCATATTTTTATTGATGTACCGGTAATTTTCTTTGTATACATTTTTGGTTTGAAATGCCTCATGACATCTATACATGTTAGCAGTTAGTCACTGTGGCAAAATTTGTACTATAATGTGTTATAAGTGAACTGATTCTCTGCCTTGTGCCAGTGTATAAATACTCCTACCACACTCCTTGTGTCACTTATCCAGGTGACTGTGTTTATGTGTGTAGTTTGTGCATTTTGTAACACTTACCTTGCCATGTGCAAACCAAAATAATGTTGTTTTTTCTTTTTAATTAATGCATAACCAACCCCATATGTACATTTGTTTAGATGGTAATAGTCTGGAAGAGAACCTCTAACGTTTTCTTCAGATAATTGAAATGCAGTTGACACTACACAGTGGTTAAACAGTGTTTGTGTTCACTTTGCAGATTTAAAGATGGCCTTTCAGCTCTTCAGTTTCTCACTGCACTGAAACAACACCCATCTTTGCTGGCCCCTGTCCTGTGCCACTCTGAAAAGCAACTCTCTGGCTTTGAAGTTGAGAGACTCTTCAAACCTGACCTCAGCCCTTCAGGAAGTAACAGGAGACTAAAAGAAAGTCAAACCTTGGCCTACTGGGCAGACTATCTCCTTGATTGTGAAGGTTTGTATGTTTTGTGTTTTGTTACAACTCAGAAAACCACATTACCATGTTATATATTAACATTTAACATTTTTTCTTTGCAGAAGGGGATGCGGCTGTGTCTGTGAAGGATGTTTTGATGTTTGCAACTGAGCTGACATCGCTCCCCCCTTCAGGCTTTGAACCATTGCCACAAATAGAATTCCTGGATGACTCTCCATTCCCAATGGCAAATACATGTTCAAACCTGTTGAAATTACCACTCTTGCATTCATACAGCGTGTTTAAGTCACAAATGGACTTTGGAATTCAAAATAGTCCAGGATTTGGCTGTTTGTAAGACATATGACTAGAAGACCTCTAGAGCTCTGACTCTAAAAACATTGCTTGTTCTTTGTTGCTGTTGTGCAACAAAGGTGCAGTTTCCTTTGTAAAAATTTTAGAAAAGGTTAAAGGGGAAGTTCGTTATTTTTCAACCTGGGGTGTGTTTTCATATGTCCTTTCACACATGTGAGTGATAGAGAAAGGAGCTGCTCAGCTAACAGAAAGAATGGGGCAGCTGGTCCCCGGGTCAAAGTTCGCCCCAACATGCTTTTTTCCCCACACTGACGGGCTCAGATAGTCTCAACGAGTGTCCTACAACATACATACATTCATTTCTCCTCTCTAGTATGTTGTAGGATACTTGTTGAGACTATCTGAGCTTTCAAATCAGTGTTTCCAAGAGTTAACAATATCTAACTAGGTTGCCTGCCCGGCTAAATACTGGAGCTATCTCAAAAATTCCTTACTCCATCACTCACATGTATGAAAGGACATATGAAAACACACCCCAGGTTGAAAAAAAACAAACTTCCCCTTTAAGTATGTGAGCATTTTTTTTGTTGTTTTTCAAACCATGATTCCCAAACTGGGTTCTGTTGAATCACTGGTTTCACTGGTTTAGATTTAGATTGAAAAACGTATTTCAAGAGAGTTTGTTTTCTATAAAAAAGTGCAACAACTGCTCTTTACTTTATTTTTTATTCATGTGTTTCTCACTTTGAAAGAATTAAGCTGTGGCTGACAAATTCACACTTTGTGTCATGTTCCATTACAATAAACCTCTCTTCCATTCACAGTTGAGCAATTTCTTTTAGTGTAAGATAAAGTTCAGTTGCAGACTGCCAGTTCCCTGGCTTCTGTAAATGACAGTTCTCCACGGCTGAGTCGAAGTACTCCTGCATGTTTGTGTCCAAACATGGCGCTCTTGTCAACTCGGCCTCTAGAAAGGCATCCAGTTCAGCCTGTTCAATTTTAAATCCACAGTCTCTGGAGCTGAACCTATTTTAGGCAGAAAACATAATTACATGTATTAAATTCAAGATAAAAGGAAAACAAATGCAAATATCAATCTATTACTAAAGTATTACCTGTGTGGTAAGTAGTAGAGCTCATTGGGCACGCCTCCTGGACATGATGCTGTTCTGGAGGGACGAATCCTGTGACTGTTCCACAATCTCACACACTCATCCAAGTCCTTCTGAATGACATCACCAAAGCAATATCTCAGCAGACACTGATGCTCATAACTCCCATTGAAATGTCCAGCATCTCTAAGGTCTGCAAATAGCTCCACCCAGAACTGAGCCCTATAGATATGGATTAAATAAGTTATAATTTTCAGCATATCAATATATGAATGAAATCAAAGGTTACACATAATGAAATGACTAAATGAAGGCCACTTACCTTCCCTTTCTGAAGATGGACCACCAGGACTCAATCCTCTGGTTGTTTGTGGATGAGCCATACATGTGGCTGGACGCTCCAGAGTAGTAGTCATCGTGGTGGTGGCGTAGGGTGCACTGAGCTGCGGCCATGATCCCGTTCTCCGTGCCGCAATCAGTCCTCAGTCTCATGGGAGTGACTCCAAGGTTACGTACACATGACAGAAAATAGTGGGCGATCACATGCGGGTCATTATTTGTCGGTCCACATGCAAGCCACAGCACTTCACGTGAAAATCCATCGATACAGCCAGAAAGAGCCAAACCGAATGGCTTAAGTTTATCGTAACCATCCGCATGCCACATATAGTTCGGTCCCATTGAGTGGTAGGTCCTTCTGATGAACCTTCTGGATGCTCTCCTCTCACATCCTCGAGGATTGAGCTCCCGGAGCAAATTCATCACATTATGCCTCTTCACTCGTAGATTGTACTTTTGTTTGAGTACCTGCCACATCATGCGATATCCAAATAGCTGTCCAGGTCCACGAAGTTCCAGTCGGATGGCCCTAATTATGGCATTTGTAGAGGAGTAATCCTTTCTGCGATATAACCCCGCTTCATTCAGTTTGCTTTTCAGAGACCTCAAGCTGATGTGAACACCATGTAAACATGACATCAAGTCCAGGATTGCAGAGTACGAGTGACCCTCATTAAAATATCGGATGCACTGCTGTAGCATATCTGGTCCTTCCATCTCGTCCACAGTATTTAAAAACTCCAAAGACCGACCACAGGAAAAACAAAACCGAGTTAAGCACATATGTTGTCCACAAAACGGACAAAACTTCACCTGATCGCTGTCCATCTTGGATGACCTCCAACAAACACTATTGGCCTATTTGCCGCTCCCCGTTATCACATCCGGTTCATCCCGGGAGTTGGTACATTCCCTTTCCGGTTAATTCTTGAGCTTGTAAAAGTGTTTCACCACTTGTATATTTGTTTCGGCGTTTGTAAAACTGTTTCGAGTCTTGTTAATGTTTTCCGAAAGGTAAATTTGTTTCAGAACTTGTAAATGTGTTATGGTAATTCAATTTTGTTTAGTGAATGTAAAATTGTTTCCTAAAATGTAAATTTGTCTGTAAAAGTGTTTCGCAATTTGTAATGTTGTTTTGCCCTTCCCGGCCACCGTAGATTATCACTATGGCAACATTTTTGTAAATATAAGTCTAACAATACTATGGCTGCGGTCGAATAGTCACCTCCTTAGTCCTTTCCTATCTACTTTTCCTTAACCCTGATGGAAAATGTCATGAGGTTAAGGAAAGGAGAAAGGAGAACTCAGAAGGACTTAGGAAAGGAAAACTGCCATACAGAGAGAATCCGACTACACTTTCACTACGCTTCGTCATCATGTGACGGCGGATGTTACTGCTGCGGTGAAACCACAATTTTCTGAAGGTGGACTACAAAAGATGCATCATTGAAGTGCTCATTAATCATGACAATGTTGTTCTTTTCAGACAACATTGAACATAATAACCTGGTAAAACTTACATCTGCATAACCCATGTTGTTGGAAGTAAGGATTTAAATAAATCTGTCCTCTCATTATCATCATGAACACCAATCAGTGCACGAAAATAAATGAACTGAAGGGAAGAAAGGCAGAAATTGTTAATACCGCAATCTAATAGGGTACAAATGATTAATATTGAACCATGTTTAAAACATAATCAACATCAAATGTCTCATATCCTGCTCTCTTCAGAGAATCAGACTACTGGAAAGTTTAGGCAGGTTTTGGTAAACTTTAGAAAGGATGAACAGCAGCGGTAACTCACATGGTCTGTGTGATTTGTTCGTCATTATTCGGTTGAATTCGGAAGCAGTCGGAATACGTGCTGTTTATAAAAGCTGTTGCCGCGGTGAATTGTGGGACAGAATAATCTCCTCTCCTTTCGTAAAGGATGGTCCGGTGTATCCTATGCTAAAGGAGATAATAAAGGAAACATTGAGCCACCTTTCCTATGCATTTAAACTATTCGAACAGCTCTAATCACAAACTACTTCCGGTTCATTTCACTCCGTTAGGAACCTTCCTAAGCAAAAATGACTTTTCGACCGCAGCCCCTCTATACAGCTGATCTCGAGCAACACACCCCAGTCAGAAGTGGAAATAAATTGATTATTACAGGAGCTAAATAACTGTTCACACTGGGGGCATCCATCTTCCATTGTCAACTCGGGGGTGGCGAGGTTTCACCGAGTTCCCAGCAGGAAATTTCCACTTCGGGGGACGTTTCAGTTGTAGTCTCGTACTTGAAACTCAGAAATTCCAACTTCCAACTACAACTGGAATGCAACACAAGCCAAAGTGTATGTTTGTTGTGATGCTAAATGAATGAAACTCAGGCCTTCCTCAGAACTCTGCATTGCTTTACAACTTCTTTTTTCAACAACTTTCAGGATGCAAAGCGACGAGGTAATGTATCTCTTTCTAGTTACGTAGCGGTAGTTTTTGATGTGTGACAACAAGCAATTTTTAGAAAACTTAGTTTTGTAGTTTTGTAGCTGGCCATATATCACTACTTACAGTTTGGTGCTCTAAGACGTGTCAGAATAATATAAATTTGCTCTACTTTTAATTGTCTTGCTCCTGAAGTTGAGTATCCAGACCAGTCCAGCCCTGTCCGACCCGACCGGAAGGCTAAGGAAGAGCATTTATAGATAACCTATTTTGATGCTATTAAACTCATCTTAAAGTGTGTATTTCCATCAGGCATATACCTAAAAGTGAGACTTTTTGTAATTATTTAGAAACTCCTCACAGTCCCTTTAAAACATCTTTTTTTAAAAAAATACACACACCAGAAAGTGTTATGCAAGAACTTTAATGAACTTAAAACAAAACAAAGAACTTCTGAAGAATAACATGATCGACACCCTTGGGCTAAAAGTCTAGTTTTTCAAATATTTTGTTTTGCCATATTGGTGTTTTTTTCACTTCTCCCTGTTGCTTTCTCCTGATGCTTTATAATATAAAACATGAATCAGCATTATCTACATGTTTTAAGAGGTAACAATGATCAAACATTGACTTAAGTGAGTGGACAATTACATGTTGTCACAACCAAAACTCTACCATCTGTTTCGGTTGTGACAATTTTAGCTTATTTTAGCTAATAACTACAAAATGCTACTAAGCACATGGCCACCAAATGGATGTTTGAACAGGTGTACACCCATAAAAACATAATATGTTGCATTAAACCTCCAAAAGTTTACCTAATTGCAGAGAATATGTTCCGTAGTGACAATTAAAAATGTTCACGATAGATTTTCAGATTTTGGAACACGTTTACTCCACTGGAACACGTAACTACTCACCATGATGCCATGAGGTAGAGGGATGCTGAGTCTCTGCCTGATCAAAAATGCAGGGGTGTGGCTAAAAACAGGCTCAACCTATGTGGTAAAACTATCTGAGTTTCGGGCGTGACATGAAAGCGTGGGACAACATTTTTTGAATGATCTTTTTAAATTAAAAAAATAAACCCGCAATACATCCAAATCTTTTCAATGCTGTTTAAAAGAAATCAACAAGATATTTTAAAAACATCATTGAAAAAAAATACAAAATTGTCTTAAATATTATTTTCATAGATCGAAATTTAGGGCTTAGGGGTTGGGACAACCACTCCCCAATAGAAAGTACACTATAAATGAAGATTTTGTATATATTTAGCTTATTACTATATATTTGCTGTCTTGTGTGTTAAATAGATCATAACAGAATCTTAGTAAATATGTAAAGTCTGAATTCTTAATTGTTTTGTTCCATAGTGTTTTTAGTGTGGGACCACAGTTTGGACAAATTCGGCAGAATGGCCCATATATCAGAGGCTAATACACAGTAATCGTTGCGTGTGTGTGTGCATGTGTCTTAGAGAGACACACTCTGCACTGTTTTGATAAACAAACAGCCTCCTCTACTCTGCTTGTTTGTTTCTGACAGATCATGATTACTTACTTTGAGCAGAAACTGTCATTAGGTCCTTCATGTTTGGGTCGTTTTTTCAGTTTATCTTCTTGAAATTGAAGAATGTCCACAAAACTCCAGGATTTAGAAGAGCAGGGAAGTTTGTTTGATGAGTAATACTGCCGTCCGTATCACCTGTTTCCTCTGGCTAGTTCTTACATTCGCCCCACTTTTTATTTCCGACTCTTTCTTGATGTCCAATGTCCGTGGATGTTTTCCTTTGTATTTTTTTGGTCTGTTCGGTCTGCATCTTCAGCAGCTCTTCTTCTGTAAACTCCGATACATACAGGTACCCTCTTGACGCCAAAGTGAATGGAACTTCGTCGGCACTGTCATAATCCTCCCTGTTTTAATTTCCTGCACTCTCTTCCTCACACCGCTTAGGTTAAACACAAAAGAGTAACGATACTTCATAAAAGTTATGCAAAGCTACAACCGGCGTCTGAAGCCACCGGCTTGTATGATCAGCTGGGGGGGGGGATTCAGCAGCTCACAGCAGCACTGCACGGAGGAATACATGACACCTACATGAAGCTAGGTCCGGATAAACTTTATATTTCCGAAAGGTTAATGCACTTAAAACACTCATAGCGTACTCTTAAACCGTGGTAAAACTTTTTGATTTGAGTTCTTGTAGGCAGAGAATATACCCTTTGTTTTTGGTACAGTACTTTCCTGTTAGTATCTATTTCTTCGTCACAGACCCTTACAGACTGTGGCTTACTGAGAGAGAGGAGAGAACTTTTTAACTGTATCTAATGTACCTAGTGGCCACATGGAGCTCATACAACCCCACTTCAAAAAAACTGATCCCTTTAAAGGGACAGTTCAGTATTTTTGCAGTGGGGTTGTATGAGCTCCATGTAGTCACTAAGGACATTAGATACTGTAGAAAGTTCTCTCTTCTCCACCAGAAAGCCACAGTCTGTAAGATAAGAAAAAGACGCTTAATGGAAAAGTACTGCATCGAGTTAAAAGGCTATTTTCTCCGCCTACAAGAACTCAAATCAAAAAGTAATACCACAGTTTAAGAGTACGCTACATAGACAATTTTTGAAGTGCATAAACCTTTCGGAAATTTAAAGTTTATCTGGACCTAAGCCAACTCACGTCTGTATCCTTCTGCTAAATCCCTCCGCCGTAGTTAGCTCTCGGAGAGCTAGCGGCTTTCAAACACCTTTTTAGAGTTATTAAAAGCACATTATAAGACAAATATTTCTGAGATGGATTTTTGTGATGCTTCCCTTGATGCAGAAACAGATGTGCATCATCTAGAACTCAGCTGCACAGAAATCGTTGCGTGTGTGTGCGTGTGTGAGAGACACACACACTCACTAGTAGTCTGCACTGTGATATAAACAAACAGCCTCCTCTACTCTGCTTATTTGTCTCTGACATATCATTATTACTTACTTTGAGCAGAAATTGTCATTAGGTCCTTCAGGTCTGGGACGTTTTTCCAGTTTATCTTCGGGAGGTGAAAGTATGTCCGCAAAACTCCAGGAAAGGAAAGTCTTTTTGACGAATAATACCGCCGTCCGTGTCACATATTTCCAGGTCAAACATACACCCCACTGTTTATTTCCGACTCTTTCTTCATGTCCAGTGTCCGTGGATGTTTCCTCTGTTTTCCTCTTGGTCTGTCCACCTCCATTTTAGCAGGTCTTCTTCTGTGAACTCCGGTACATGCAGGTATCCTCTTGACTCCAAAGTGCATGGGACTTCATCGGCTCTGTCATAATAATCCCTTTTTTAATTTCCTGCATTGTCTCTTCCTCACGCTGCTGACAGTCAAAACAGAAGAGTTATGATACCTGATAAAAGTTACACAAAGCTACAGCAGCCGTTAGCGTGCTATTGTTTTGATCAGCTGAGAGGTGAAGGGGCGGACTGAGACACTCCGCCCCTTCCCCTCTCAGCTGATCAAAACAATATATAGAGAATATACCCTTTGTTTTTGGTACGGTACTTTCCTGTTAGTATCTATTTCTTCGTCACCGACTCTTACAGACTGTGGCTTTCTGGTGGAGAGGAGAGAACTTTCTACAGTATCTGATGTCCTTAGTGACTACATGGAGCTCATACAACCCCACTTCAAAAATACTGAACTGTCCCTTTAAGTCACAGTATGAGCAGTCTTGAACAAGAAAATGAAAATTCAGTTTGGAAAATGTATTAATTATTTTAAATATGAGTAAAAAAAACAGCTTTATTCTGAAAATGAAACACATTTCTGTTAATCCATTTTAATTTTGATTCTGGTACTTCTTCGCTTCCATATTTTATGAACGTGTGACATTGCTATTTTCATGAGGGTCTGTGGCTCTCCGGGATCACCCCTCTTTCGTAAGGTGCTGAGCGCCTCGGTGCTGCATTTAGAATGCCAAATCCATATTTCCAATCATTTTAATGAGAGTAACTTCAAAGTAATGTGATAATAGTGTAATGCCTTACATTTCAAAAACAGTAATATTATAATGTAACCAATTCCAGGGAAATCACAGTAACAAGTAATGAATGATGCCTTACATTTTTGAAGTACCTTGCCTCTTCTGTTGACAAAGGTGTTCTTTTGAAAGGTTAATCATTTTTAGGCCTTTTTAGAATGGCCTCAAACATTAAAATAAAGCTGTCTCTCTGACCAAAACCCAAGGACGAGGTCCAAATACAACAAAGGTAAGCAATCTAATGGAGATTGTCACCATGAGACAAGTTGCCCCACCAATGGGTAAGTTGTCACACTATGTGGGGTAAGATGTCACACTGGATTTTACAACCAATAAATTAAGGACAAAATTATTGTTATTTTTTAAAAAATAAAGGTGAATAAATGACAATAATTCACTTTTATTACTAGTGAAATGACATGAAATATTATGCAACATGCATTATGAAACTGACACTTAAACTGGTCCTGGAAAAAAAGACAATCTCATTAGTCAGACTCCTCGTCTGAGTTGCAGTTTTGTCATAGCTTATGTATATTGAATTTCCAGGAGGACATGCATCTTATAAAATAACATGAAATAAGCTGAAATTTTATTAAACTGTCACTTAAACTGGTCCTGGAACAAAAGAAAATCTCACTCGTCAGACTCCTCTTCTGAGTTGCAGTTTTGGGGTATGTAGAATGAATTGCCAGGGGTGCATTCTTCATGTGCTCATCCTTTGCATATCATGCACTGCACCCATGTTTCTCCTGGGTGGCTGTTTCTAAATGGCTCTTTACAGACCAGGCACAGGGACTCATATTATCTTTTCTTTTTCTCCTGGGTAACTTTTTTCTTGGACCAGCTTTTGGGTAAGGACTAATATCCTCTGGAGTTAATGTGTTGGTGGAGGAGGCTGGGTTACTAGGGCCTGGAATAGCTTCTTGGTTGGTGCCTGGGCCTGGAGCACATGTGACAATTTACCCCCAAATGACTGTGACAAGTTGCTCCATACGACCATGTTTGCTAATGCTAGCTCTATCTTACAGTTAGGTTAAATCAGAACAATGACTGAGGTATGGCTGGATGCCTTGATATCTACTTTAACAAGTCCACATGAATAACTTCTAGGATTTTTATCTGAATTAAGCTTATTTAAAAAAATATGGAGTTAAAATTTTTTACTTGGGTAGTGGAAAATGGTTAATTGG
Organism: Scarus forsteni; assembly: GCA_036419115.1. Lineage (NCBI taxonomy): Eukaryota > Metazoa > Chordata > Actinopteri > Labriformes > Labridae > Scarus > Scarus forsteni. The sequence continues at coordinate 710,402 of JAZDUH010000155.1, read as the reverse complement.
TGCTCATCTCAACTTACAATGTGTTGTCCTCTTCTCACTCAGTCCATGAGACCTGACCATGCAAAGGAAGAAAACTAGTATTCCAATTTTTAGTTGTGCCCTCTGGTTGAGAAGATAATTGCAGTGTGACAACTTACCCGTGTGACAACTAGCCCCGGTCTCCCCTACAGGAGCGACAACTTACCTTTTGCATGAGCGTGTTGTACTTCCTTCTGCCCGACAAGTTCATTCACTGGTTTCCCGTCTTCAATGAGGTGAACATAAACCACTTCACACTCTTTTGTTGAAACGTCCGTGTCTCCATCTATCATAATGGAGAGGTAACGCGCGTGCTTGATTTGACTATGAAGTTCATATTTCATTCCGTCCGCTATTTGCCCTATCATTTCAGCACAGCGCACATGATTATTGTATGTAGGACTTATGTTTATGCCATTCTTTCTGTGTAGCAATATCAACGGGCCAAACTTGGTGAATGGCAGCTCCTCCTTTGCAATGCAGTATGCGATATTCATCTTCATTTTTACTTCACTCAGCATTTCCTCGTTCATCTTGACAACTTGTTTGTTGACAGCAGCGGGGACTGTCCCTGGGCGAGACCGAGGTGAATTTGGGCGAGCTGGCTGACTAGAGGCAAGGTGTGCGTCTCTACAGGCAATGTGCCGTCTTGTCGTGCCATGTTTTGAGACGTTATCACGTTTAAAAATAATGTTACCAGTAACGTAGGGTTCCTTCCCCGCTAATGCTTCTCCAGCCTCCACACAGTACTTGCAAAACATTGCCTTCTTGGTCTGATCAAAGATGAGCCATGGAAAGTCCTTTAACCACTGCGGGTTGAAACGGTAAGTCTTACGGTTGTCCGAAGCGACGGTACCGTAAGATGAAGCTGATGAAGCGGTAGTGTCCATACTTCCTGAAGCGACAGACGACTCCTCCGAAAGACGTCGTCTTTTCTCTACCTTGTCATCATTTTGGCCGCCGGTCGTATTTACAGATACCACCTGAAAATATCGTTTCATTTTGCCCTCCTTGCTAGCGTAGTTTGAGACGGAGCGCGGAGCATACTGGGAAATGTAGTCTGTAATAGTTGGATTGAGGCGAGTGTTTACATATTTCTCCTCGCACATAATGACTTTTATTCGCAAATGCGACGAAAACTGTCGCACTGTACAGGCCTGTAAGAACATGAGACGTGTTCTGGTCATCTTGGATCCAAACCTTTGCCGCTGTAAGATTAGATGGCCCTGTGTATCTAAAATTCATTTCAAAGTCAAGAAAAGTTAAGTTCTGAGCCCTCTATGGAGTGAAGATGGTGGCATTGTTCAGAGATTCATTGAATTAACCTTCCTCAGACAACAAAGTTTTCTGAAAAACAACCCATAGTCTTCATTTTTAAAGAAGTAAAACCTTTTTAATTCAATTTGTGTTGTTAATTCATCAAAAGCTGGAATTTGAAATTATCTTCCCAGGTTCTGGCTGCTGGCAGAGCTTCACGCTGCCAACACTTTTGCTGAGGTGCCAGGACTGACCCCCTGCTGCACACAGGTGCATGGAGCCAACAATCAGAGCTGCCAACTGAGCACCATGGGAGGCTGAGGATCACCGAGACATGAAGCCTCCTTCCTGCTGTCAGCTCAGGATTCAGATCTTTTCATTTTAAGACAAGAACAAGTCTCAGTTGTTGGTACCTGTTTTTGCTGTCATTTTGACAGACAATGTTGTCACTAACTTCATGCCATATTTTTTATCCATCATTTTTAATTCAAATCTTTTCTAATTCCGGGGGGGGGGGATGTGGCAGGATTAAAAATATTATGTAGATCTTTTGTGAATTTAACTTAAAATGTTCATGATTGCGTTTTTTTTCACCATATTTATGGCCCTTTTCCATTAGCCCTACTCTACTCGACTCTACCTGACTTTACTCGCCTTGTGCTGCTTTTCCATTTGCCCCAGTTGCCTGCCCAACAGAATGCAGTAAACAGCTGAGCGGCACTGCCGTGACGACATTTTGAGCACGACACAACAATCTGTGGCTTTGTGTCACAAACTGAGTAAAAAAGGAAAGCAGGAGAAGGCTGCAGGTGGCAAGAAGAAATACCCCTTGAGAAGCACAGGAGAGTTGGAAGCCATACAACAGAATGAAGCCGAGGACGAGAGCAATCAAGCTGCAAAGAAAAGACATATGAGGGTAAGCTAATGGTAGCTACCGCTACCATACTAGGTCGTCACGCTCATGAGTCATCGATGACGACATTGTCTGACCAATCAGTAGCCGGCAGTTGGTGATGTCATCTTTTAGTATTGACTGAGCTTGCTTGGAACCAGAGCAGAGTAGGTACTAAAACTAGCTTGTTTTAGGAGGTACCAGGCCAGTGGAAACATGCTGCAAATCAAGTAGGGCCGAGTAGAGTAGTACCAAGGTGTGCTAGTGAAAAAGCCAATAGTTAACAATCACATCATAAGACTGACAAATAAAACATGAACAGGATCAGCTCAAACACAGAACACATTCAGTTTCAGTTTGATGAGTCAAGTTGTGGGTGCTAAATGATCCCATTTGCATCTCCTCCCAGTATTCCCAGTATATTGTGCGTGCTATTTTGCTCATTTGAGAATCGAAATCCTTGGTGCACCCTGTTAACAGATCTGCTTTCTGTGCGCTATCATGTTTGCACGTGTTTTTATACCAGTGTGCCATATTACCCTACTAAACATTATTATCTATAATAGTAGTATTCAGACCTCTATATTACAAACAGCTCGCTATTTATCATGTTTTAAGGACATCTACCCCTAAATCATGCCTCTGTAGAGCTGGTTATGTTATCTGTCTTTACCTCTTCACAATAAAGCAGCCAGAACTGGCACATTCATCTCATCCACCTGTGTGACATAAATGCTCCATTTGAGATCATATGATAAGGATGGAGGTGTTTGCATGAAGAAAAGTCGGTGCCAAAGTCATCCATCAGAGGGTAAAAGAGACGTCTGTCCACTTAAAGCTCTATTCAGTGCCTGCTGTTGTTCTTGGATGTCCCCAAACCTCAAACCATGAGCCTCAAATGAAAAGCTACAGCAGCTTTTAGTAAAAGGTTCCCCTTCTTGTATTTGTGAAGTCGACTCACTGACGACAGGATGAAGACCAAATACACACAGTGACAGCAGCGGGATCCAAGTGAAGGTTTAAACAAGGACAAGCAAGAAACAAAGAACTTCTCACACTGCAGTTCATGTTTGCAGAACCTCAGTTAAAGTCCAAAAGTCCACCACATCAACATTGTCAGTTCATTTATGTCCAACTGACAGCTCACACAATTATTCCTGTTCAATCCACAGTAAAAATCAGCGCTATTTCTTCTTCAGGTCTTTTTTTAGCACTTTGTGTTACTGATCATGACTTGATGATACACACAGTCATCTGGTAGATATACAGAGCAGCCCAGTCGGATGGCTCAGCTCTAGAAGGTGAGTGACATTCATTATCGACTGACTGCTCTTCAAGGCTGCTTGCAGACTTAGAGAGATGCCCAGCCGGCTGTCAGGGGGCATCACAGCGGACACTTTGAAGTGAGATGAGAGCAGGAGACAGATCCTCTTTCTCCCATGAGCTCCTCAAACATTGCATCAGATCAAACAGAGCCAATAACGACACGCCGTCTGAACACCATGTACACGGAGGTAAGGAACTTCTCAGAGGAAATAAAGCAATGTAGTCTTTTACAGCATAAGAGCACTGCTGCATCCAGCTGTATACCGGATACAGGCTGTTTAAAGCGATACAGCAACATTTTTTTTGTTTCTGTGTCTTGCTTCACTGCTTCACACAACAAGCAGATAGACTCCACTCTTTCAACCATGCATGCAATAACAAAGAAGAGACGGGCAGAGCTCACGACTGCTATTAGCTTAGCTCAAACACTGGAAATCAATGGGTAGTGTTAGTCTCCCTCTGACCCCAGTCATCAGATAAACTCTTCAGCAACTCTAAACAGTTATGTGTGCTTGTTGTGACTCATTTTTTAACTGTGTTATATTATTTTATCTTTTGCTACCATCACGTTATCTTCTACCCCTAAACAGAGGCATTGTTTTATTGACCTACTTCCGCGGTGGTTTGTGCTAGAGACGTGACGTTCAGGAACGAGTCGAGTCTTTTAATGGCTCTTTTAAGTCAACAATGAGAAGCAATTTTCAGTTGCGAGCGAGCTGTTTGTTTGCGAGCCATTCTTAATTGCAAATTCCCCACAAATTTAAGAAAGGCTCAACAGAACTGAAGAGCTCTGAGGTCCAGAGAAGTCATGTTTCTAAGTCACACTCATGACAGCAATGGACCTCCATTTGTGGACATAGGCTCACATTTCATGCATTTGTACTACCAGGTATCCCGTGATCGAGTCAAGATGGCTCTATTAGTTCAGCTGATGGACGAGAGAGAGACAACTGCTACATTCAAAGAAGGAGGAAAAGTTAAATTTTGTCAAGAATCTCACTGTTTCTTACTGTCAAGCCAACCTAGTTTGGAGTAGTTTTAGCCTGTAAGTTTAATTACGAGGCCTTCAGTGGCACCATGTACTGCTATGTACCACGTAGCGTCCGCCCCTAATACATGTATCTCCCTCTAGGGACAAAGCTTTGCAAGTTCCTTATTGGCTCTCATTTTAAATAAAACAACAGGCTTCTAGCGACCACACTTTAAAAAAAACTAAGTCCCCCTTCAATGTGGGTAACTGCTTGTTGAGGTTTCTCTCTGAGTTAAGACAGGCAGATTTAGCTTTCCCCATGTTGGAGTATGTTTGGAAGAAAACATTTGGCAACCAAGGCTCTCACTGTCCAGGGGATGAAGTTTGAGTTTAGTTTGTTATGTGGCATGTGGCACGGCTTCATCCAAGCCTTAAAGCGATATTCCGGGATGGAACAAGTTGGGTCCTATCACAAGGTTTAGGGCAGAAATTCCCCCTACAGCAGTGTTTCTGTGCAGCAGAAGCCCAGCCCCCCCCCCCCCGCTCCGAGCCTGCTTGTTTGCCGAGTTCCTCTGCACTCAGACTGCGCTGCAGAGCCACAGCGCCGCAGTGGAGGCCGTTTTACGCCACGATGAGAACTAGAGCCTTATTTAGCGGAGTTTTTGTGTGAAAGTAACGCACTGAAAATTCTCTAAATAAAGCGTGAATGCAGACCGATATCAGATTTTTTTGGTGAGAGTCCGTTTATTTGTGTTTTTGGTCAAGTAAAATATGGCCCCGTCTGAGTGCAGAGGAACTCGGCAAACAAGCACGCCCGGAGCAGGGAGGGGGGGTTTGGTGCGGGCGCCCTGGGCTTCTGCGGCACAGAAACACTGCTGTAGGGGTAATTTCTGCCCTACACCTTGTGATAGGACCCAACTTGTTCCATCCAGGAATATCACTTTAATGCAGCTGGTGGTCCAAGCATTGTTTTGTCAACAGTTTGTGCCCATTGGCTCGGACTAGTGAGCCATGTGCAGACTGCAGAATAAGGACAGAACCACTGAAGTCACTTTCTACAAAATCATTTCCACAAAGTACATCAAGTCTCCAACACAGTGTCTGAGACAGACTGGATCTGTTAGGACAACCCAATGAATATTCTAATTCTCTAAAAGACTGCCTTATTTATGAGGGTCTTCATGAATCCATAACAGACCTGCACAAGGTCCTTCAAGAACTGAACCATCAGAAAAATCCACAATTTTGAAATATTCACTCTTCATTTCAAATAATATCCTCGTTTGCGTCAGTTATAAACAAAGCACCAACCTCACAGGCTATCAGCTGCACATGAAGCCTTTTACATTCCATAAAACCAGGGGAAAATCTTCAACATGTGAACATGATCTGAATAAAGTGTTTACACATTCCATCTGTCCAGAGACAAGGCATGAGGAAACAAGCATGAAGCATTAAAGCAAGGAGACACCTTTAGACTGGTGTGCAAGCTGATGTTAAAGTGAAAATAAAAACATAGTGACTGCAACTTAACAAATACTTCTGGATATAAAACACTCAAACTTTCTCAACAGGTTCATGTAAGAGTGGATTTCAGTGCTAAAACAGCGCCTCCCAGTGGAAGACGCTAGGACTACAGGTCACTGTGAACAGTCTGCAGCATCTGCACTTTGAAAACTTGTTGGAGTCCAACTAATAAGAGGATCTGTGAGAATCTACAGCTGAAAAAATAGATTCAAAATCGTTCTGATGTGATGGACTGTGAGTGTGGACAGTGGGAGCGCACTTAAGTCATCAATAATCTTATTACTTGAATTATTTAATTATGCCTTTGGAAACTCGTGAGGATAAGACAATGTACCGACTTTCTTCTGAATTCTCTAACTTATGAATATGTTTAACGTCTCCTGGGTTGCATTTTAAAGGTGTGTCCTACCTGTCCTCTGAACAGTCCGCGCGTCCAGCGCAGTAATCACGTCCACTACGCATCCAAAAAAGTAAAACTTCAACAACAAGTCTTGAAGACTGCTATTTAAAATCATTTTTCAGTATTAGTCTCCAGGATGAAAAGTACTCCGGAGTGTGAAGAGCAGAAACCGAAAATAACGGTGCTGAAATGTTTTACCCAGTTAAAGCTGGGGTTTGCGATTTTGGAGAACTAGCTGTCTGTCTCTAGTCTGAAGGGGGCGGTAATGCTCCAAAATGATGGATGCCAACCACCGAAGAAGAAGAAGTCTCGCGAGAACTGCCACCTGCAGTAGCATGGACGGCAGTTCTCGCGAGATTAGAGCCAACAGCGGAACAAACTTAGAAAAACAGAGTTTATTTTAGATTTCTTGTACATCTGTCTTAAATGTGAGGGATACTGGAGCTTAGTTGGTGTTGTGGGACTGCTCACAGCGGACTTCCCTTATTTTCAAAGACAAAACTTGAAAGGTAAGCATTCTCCAGTGGAGTCTGTTCCCTACACGCTACACGCACTGTCGGTGCACGCCGGGAAAATGCACGCGCAGCAGGCACGCAGAACGGCGACGGGATTTGATTGGTGTAAAAGAAGGTATCCCGGCAAGATTATTGGTTGGTGTTTTCCCTGTTTTAGTCCTGCTGTAGATAGCGGATATTTTTCACTCTGTTTTAAGAACACGTTATGAGTTGATTACCATCGGGTCATAAAGACCATTTTAACTGGTATTACAAAAAGTGTATCTAAATCAGATTACCAACCCCAGCTTTAATGTGTTTGTTTGGTTTGATTTATTTCGTCCGAGGAAGGGATTTCAGGCGACTTCCTGCCATGAGTTTCAAAACAAAAGCCCTAAATGACTCAAAAATAACATTTAATCAAAGCAAAGACAATGGGTCCAACCTGTGCCATTTTCGGAAATGCTCAGAATTCAATTTAAAAAAAAAAAACATAGACCGTGTGTGTGTGTGTTTAATTCTGTTGTCTATCCATTTCACTTCTTTAAATCAATCTTGACGCCTCCCCACCTTTTATTGCATTTTGTCACCCACCTGTTGCTCGCTTGCCCCGCCCACACAGCAGAGCTTGACGATGGAGATGTTTCCTGTCTTAAATAGATAGATAGATAGATAGATAGATAGATAGATAGATAGATAGATAGATAGATAGATAGATATTCATGTCAATGTCAATCACTCTACCTTTCAGGTCTGGTGATCAGCGCCGTCGTAAAGGGGGTAAAAGTGGTGATGATTATAAGGGCCCACAGCCCTCTAGGGCCCACACACAGCCCCCAGTAGCTTCTATGACAAAATTATTATACATACACTGAAATAATATATATTCATATGAATGAATCCGAATTAAAACAAAGCCACAAGGCATGCAATTTTCTAATTTTAATTATTTCAATAACCGCCTTTGCCCTTTCTTACAAAATGGTTTGGTCCACACCAAGATGCGTTCTTCCTCAGCGAAAGTAAGTGAGCGCGAGCGAGTTTAGCAAACTAAACTCAAAGAACACAAGTCTGGACACCAAAAAAAGAGTTGAAAAGGAGGCCAGGAGTAGAAGCAGCAGAGCAGGGGCCCAGGACATCAACAGCTTTTTTTCTAAGAATGGTGAGAGTAAAACTACCGAAGGCGGCTGAAACACTGCCTACCTGCCTTGATTCATTTAATGTCTGCAACATTAGCTTACCTTTGAGGGGGCGCAGGCTGGAGCCCACGTTAGCTGTCATCTGGCCGCGCTACACTCTGGACAAGTTGCCAGTTCATTAAAAAAAAATCGCCAGTTCCTAATTACTACTAATTCGTTACTACTAATTCAGAGGGTACTGCAGTAATTGTGTGTTTCACCCATATTGTCGGACAGTGCTCCAGTATGCGCCCACTCAGAGGATGCATTGAATTGTATTATGATGCATTCAGGTTCTGCTCAGTAATTATGAGCATCTGACGAAGGTCCATTACGTTACCATGATGTGTTCAATGTGTTGTAAATGTGTTATTAGTGGGACATTTGAGTAGTCTCAATATTAAAAAAAGAATGTTCAAAGTTTTGTTGTTGTTGTTTGTTTTCATAGCAGCATAAAACAAAAGACAGCATAATAGCTGACAGCAACAAAGAAAAAGACTATTTAGAATTTTGGACAGTTAACACTGACTTTTGAATTGTTTAAAAATATTTTTTCTCTGGGAAAGTGAAGCTGTCCACTTAGAGCTATGGTACTAAGAAGCCCATTTAGATTTTTTCCATGAATAGGTTAGTTCCGCATCAGGTTTTCCATGAAACATAATATTTAATGTTTATTTAATGTAATATACACAATGGAACAATAAACCTTTATGCTTTGCTGCTCTAGAATCAGCGGCTACCTATTTGTTGAGTGGTTCATTGAAAGTTTATTTGCAATCAGAGGTGTAATAGCATGTTGCATGTCAGTTAAATGAGAATAAGACAACCAATAACACATGATTTACATAATAATACTCTGGCTTGTTAAGACGCTACTTGTTAAAAAGGAAACAAATTGGGTGTTATTACACCAGGCACCGTCAAGAACACTGAAAAACAGGAAAATCGAAGGTTGTAAAGAATGGGGTAGAGGGGCCCACACCAATATTCTTTCAGGGGGCCCAGAATTCCTAGCAACTGCCCTGCAGGTGATACTCATTTACAAACTAAAGACTGGTCTCTTTGTTGTCACAAATCTCAAAACTCTAAAAACAACAAACTGGATAAATTCATAGAGAAAAGCAGCATTTTAATGTAAAAGTCAATAAGGATTCACATCAGCTAGACCCGCCTGGACTTAATGGAACTGATAGAGAAAATACCCACAAGTCTAGACTCAAAGAAATACACACTTGGAATATTTGTTGGCTTGAAGGTGTTCAACACCATTGACCACACCATTTTACTAAAAAAATATGGAGAAGTACCGTTTAAGGGAGTGGCTCGAGACTGACTGAATCTACATGAGCAACACAGTTCAATTTCTCAGGTGGGTCGCCATGGGTCAAGTTATTTAGACATTACCTGTGGCATCACAGGGGTTAGTACTGGGCCCTAAATTGTTTATTTTGTATATCAACGATATACAAAGCGTGTGATTTACTGAAGTGTGTTGTGTTTGCTGATGACCTCTATATTTTATGTACTGGAGATAACCAGGAGCAGTAGTCAAACATGGTTTAGAAGGAATTGTGTAAACTTAACTGCTGGTTAGACAAAAACAATTAAAAAAAGTTTAGATAAATAAAAAAAGGGAAAGACCAAAAAAACCCAGTTGTACTGCAAATTGGAGGTATGACTGGAGCTGTTTCTTAATTTGGGTCATTGTGGTGTGGACCAATGTGTCTGCCTCTTATGGGCCCACAGCTCACTTTGGCGACCCTGCGCAGCACAGTATACTACCATAATCACCCTAAAACAGAGATCAGGCAATAATTGTATTAATATGACATCAAAGTTAATGCAATTGTCAGGGTTAAAATCCTGCTATAGGCTCAACTTTGGATAAAAACATGCAGCGATAGCTTTTTCATACCTGTGGTGCACTTCAGGTTCAGTGTTTTTTCATCGGTGAGGTCTTACTTGACTCTTATTTGGATTTAAATATTTAAGTTTCCTCATGTCAATGCAAATCATTTCAAGAGCTGTGTTCCCCTATTGTGTCATATTTACTTCTTTACTTTGCTTTTAAGTAAAGAAAACAAAACTTATAATCTGTCTTCTATAAATGTTAAACAGACTTAGTGTGACTCGGTTTTCAGTCATGTTTGTTAACTTAGTGTCTGAACCAGTGCGCATGACTGTCTGTGCATGCCCGGTGTACCAGAGTCCAGAATCTCCCATCTCAAAGCTCACTGGTTTAACCACACAGCCTGAGTGCTGCTGCTGACCATGTCCACAGTGAACAATCCTCTGATGACAACAGTGGGTTCACTGGACTCCTTGTCTCCACAGTCACCAGATCTCAATCTACTAGAGCAGGGGTACCCAACAAGACGCCCCTGAGTACCTGGTGGCCCACAGCAAGCTGATGAGGTGCTTTAAAACATCACACAAGCTTCCATCACAGAACTAAAAAATACTTTTTAAATTTCAATTGTATGTTTTGCTAGTAAGTCACACTTAAATCCAAAAATGCATTGCATTTTAAAATCGCCTAATTTTGCTAAATTTTGTCCTGCATGGGGTCAAAGTTACACTGATGCTGACACAGAAAAATAAATAAATAAAGATGCATGTGAGTGTATTGTTCTCATATAATTTAATAATCTGTAAATATTGTTGGGAATAAATCAGAAAAGTAAGAGTAAACACAGTGTGTATGTAGTATATCAAATGCACAATATTATTTTTGGCTATAATACAAATTTTATTGAATCTTTATTGATCTGACTCTAAATCCTAATCATGGCCCTCACCTTTGGCATCATGTCAGCATGGACCAAAATCTCTGGGGAACATTTCCAGCACCAACAATGAAGCTAAAGCAGTTCTGAAGAAAAAAGGGGTCTAACCTGCTACCAGCAAGGTGAACCTATTGAAGGGACCATGAAGTGAATACTCTTAGGGTTATGATTTGTCAAATTTCTTCAGAGTCAGCGTAAGAATCTTTATCAGTTGAGATGTAACTCGTTGGTCGGTTCCTGATGTCTACAACATGACAGTTCAAGAACATCGTCTTAACACGATCCATTGAGGTGGAGTAACAGAATGATCCACTCAGTGTTTAATTTAATTCTTTTTTATTTCAATGAGCTTTGCTTCATACAAAATGTTTAATGTAGAAACAACTGCAGAGTTCAAAGTCTGGCTGAGGAACATAAATTCAGGCAAACACATATTTCGGTGAATCTCAAGCAAAAGAATGTTCCAGCTCTGCTGCAAATAGGGGGAACCGGCGACAACTTTCAATACTGTTTTTATAGAAATCGGTCTTTTCGACAAACCCCATAGTTTATATCAAATATTAAAAATCAGCGACAAAATAACACATGGTATCTAAAAGTACTAAGTCTTCTACATGCACATACATCATTAGAACATGCAAACATTGTCATTTTCTCAATAAAAAGCCACATCTACACTGCCGATGGAATGCAGATAAAGAGACTGATCACTGTGTAATGATAGGTGGCAGATAGGTCCACACCTGGGCAAAGGTACCGTTCCTTTGTCACCATACAGAGGCCGCATAGTTGATAAGTAAAGGTATTTGTTGATTTTTTTTTCTTTTTTTGCCACAACAGAAAAATTTAAATGCATCTGCAGAAAAATATGTTTAAAAGAAGTTCACCGTGGGTAGATAAGAACCCCCCCCCCCCCAACCCACCCCGTTTGAGTCATCTGGAGGTGCTGCTCCAGGTAAGTATGCTGCATGCAAATATATGTGTTACGCTGCTGTAGTTGTCTGCTTGTTGTCTACACTTTGTGCCTTTTTACTTTTTTTTTCACAATTTTTAACTTTTGTTCACAAAAAATTTGGTCACAATCATGCTGAAGCCTGAATCTAAAGAGCCCAGCATATAAAGCTACAGGACAGATGGACGAGAGATGCGTCTGCTGTGTTGCAAGCCCGACTCTGATGTCTCCAGCTTGAGTCTGGACCCTGCAGTGAGTGTGTGAATGTGTGTGTCACTGAGGAAAACAAGGTCCCTGTTTATCCCTTGCAACCCACAAATGCCAATACAGCCACACAAAATGTAAAACTCTGCTCTGAGAGCTGCAGATCGAACCTGAATCATAGTATTAGTGATGGATGTGCACAGAAGCAGAGGAGTGACTACACATGATTGGTCACTGAAGGAGGCTTTTAAAGTTGATTTGTGGTTACTGTGCAAAAATGCTCTAAAACAAACTTTCAGTCAATCTAGTAATAAACAAAGGAGTAAGTGAGGTGGAGCTCTTCACAAACAGCCACAACACGCAGGCCTGTAGTCACATGATCAAGCCTCTCAGGTCTGGTGCACATAAACATCTTGAAGCAGTGAAAGCGATTCATTTACGAAGAAGACAGTGCCTCTGATTGCACAGCTCGAGATCACAAGTGACTCTGATGTGAACAAGCACAACTAACGTCAAGGGGCTAAATGAGGCTAGCATTTAGCTTCCTAACACATGCTTGGCGGTTTTGATTTCTGTCCAGTTTTGCTTCTCATCAGTTTGTTTCATATAATTTACAGGTGAAGCTGTTTAGATGTTTGAGGTAGACCTTCATTTTGACGTCCTGAACTGTATTAACTGGCATATATTTTACATCTATTGTAATATTGCAATGGCTATATGTGCTTTCTGCTTCAGCCAGCTTGCCCTGGTCCATGTGACAAAACACAGAGGATGTGCTTGGCTGTCCTCGGTGCACAAAATGGACCCTTAAAGCTATGGTCTACGATTTGGAAGCTTTGTACATTTTAATAACACCGTTTATAAGGCTGTTATGGTCCTATGGTCCTATCTACACAGTATAAAGACCAAAAAGAACGAAAAAAATCCATTCAGTATATCCGCTGAAAAGCTGCATACTAGCTGACCAATCAAGCCTAGAAGCCTGTAAGGTTCAATTGGTCCGTGAGTTGGTCCGTGAGTCCATCCAATCCCCTGTCTCCCTCACTACGCAGCGTCATGCGTAGTGCGTCATAATCCCGTCTCCTCCCTCTACCTCCGGTGAGCAGCTAGCAGCGTTAGCTACTGAACTATCATGGAGCCGGAAAAAGCCTAAGCGCAGAAACCGGAAGCCGCTTCCCCTCCCGCGGGGCCCAACGGAGCTCTGCCCGCGGGTCGAGGCCTGTTAGCGGGCTAACGGCTAATGAATGGCCTCAGCCGGCCGTCAGACCTTCAGCATCGGCCGTTTCGCCCCTGGTTGATCAGGTAACGGCTTTGTTTACTACAGTGGGAGATGTCTGCTGAATAACTCTGGTTAGTCTGTGCCTGGCCTGGCTAATGACTTGTAGCGGAGCGGGTTAGCCTGTTAGCCGCTAATCGTTAGCACTGTAAGCTGAGCTGTGGAGGACAGGCCGAGAAAGATAAATCCTCCCCCACAATCGGCTCTGCTCTGGCGGCATCAGACCTGCATTGCCGCCAGTCCAATTGAAATGGCTACCGCTGTGTGTTACAAGGGAGATGTCTGTCGTGTTTGATACTTTCAGTTGAGCTGAGCTGTTTTTGATTGAGTTTGCTGCTGATATATTATGCTAGTCGCTCAGTCCGAGGGGGCTTATATGAGGTGCCACGAGCTGGGGGCGGGATCTTGGAACACGGAGGGGAGAGGTGAGGGAAGGGGGGGCAGGCTGCGGTTTCAAATCGTAGACCACAGCTTTAACAAGCAGGATGATCAGGTGAGATCAACTTTAGGACCACTAGATAGGTGGGCCTTTGCTGAGTTTGATCGGAAGCGGAGACCCGAGCTAAAAATTGTCCCGATTGTCGTGTTGTGTGTACTCAGCTTCACAGCATATCTCCAATCTTGAACTATGCATGATCTCCATTATTAAATAAAGAAATTATTAAAAAACAAGTTATAAAGGACTGGATAAAGTAAGGACAGAAGAGCACTTTGGTATTTGTATGCCGCGCTGATGCAATTTGTGGGCCGTGCCTAACTGGAGGCATAAACACTGCCAGGTAAAGCTTGTGATTAACCCAAGTCCTGGAGAGCTGGAGCAGACAGAGGCATTCTCTTGTGATTTAAATTATTTTGTCAGCAGAAGTCAAATTGTCTCACAATGGAAAGCTAACCCTTCACAATAGGGGAAGTATTTTAGCTACAAGCTAGTATTTCAGCCAAAAGTCCAGTTACAGAGGATGGACATCTTCATGTAGTTTGTAGTAAGCGATGATGATGATAGAGACAGTTCAAAAGTGCACACATACAAGCATACCATTGTACCCTGCTTGGATGTCCAGGTCACTAAATGCTAAGATTTATCAAATATTTTTGTGGAGTGATCTGAAGCTTTGACAAGGTTTAAAGAGAATGTGAATGATCTGCTGACTGAAGCCGAGCTTCCACTCCACATTTACTTTAATAGAAACCTGAAAAAAGGCATTTGTGATGAATGTTTGCTTCAAAGTCACCGGTGAAACAAAATCCTTACAGCAACACTGAGCTTGCCGCAAGAACATAAATAGCTTTATTAGACGTTTGCCATAAACATTTCAAACATCGATATGCTGACAGCATCAGCTTATATGAGCACTAACTCTTGATCATTATTGCACTAATAGTTCCATCAATTGTTTTACAACATAAAACACCAACATAAATGTCTGTATTTTAATTGAAGGAGTTTTGTTTGTGAGGGAGATTTTCAGAAATGTTTCTACACTCCAACACAGACATCTTGTCACACATTAAGAAACTCTTCCCTTTTAACAGTATTCCAAATGGCACCTCCAATGTTTTCCCATGTGTTTTTACGACATACCGTAACTGTGACAAAAACTCCAAAATGCTCTACATGTAGTACAAGGTGAGTCTATTTTTCTTTAGGCTGTCTCTGTATTATTTATGCTTCTAAAAATGTATGGACATTTTTGCCTATAAAAGATTTTTGAAAAACAATATATATTTCATGTTGCTCTAAAGCTCCACAATTATTAACAACAAGTAACAAGTATTAACAAAATCTACTGTTGTTCAGTCATGGTGAGATTTTTCTATCCAACCACTTGGCAGTTTTAGAGCTGACAGAAACAAACAAACAAAAACACAAACAAAAAGTGAAGAAGTGACTGAAACTCCAAACATGACTGCTGATAAAACCAGTGGCCGTGTCTATAGGAGGTAACACTTTCAAGTTGGCAACTGCAAATAAACTGTTTCTGGATTAATAAGAAATGGTGAGAATTAATATTTAAAAGTACAAGTGATCCTATTCCACATTTAGGATGGTCTTTACTAACCTACATGACCCCATGCATATCCTTGGCCCGCCTATGGGCTGCCCTGTGCAGCATATGCTATATTATCGAAGTATGAACCATTAGTCTGTGGTTTAGTTTGAGATGTTTAAGTGTTAAAAAAAATTGAAAAAATGCACCAGTGCAAGAAAAGGCAGGATAAACATGTTTCTATAGCCTGATGCTATAAAATATTTTGGACACACACCAAATATAAGCTCTGGCATAAGTAATGAAAGTATTAGGAGCACGGTTGATTTGTGTGACAGGCTTGTTGAGGCCTCAGCTTCACTCACTTGGTTTTAGCTTGACTGAAAGTTTGTTTGAGACAGTGTGTCTAATAAAATGACCTTCAGTTTTAGTCTTTTGAGATGTGCTTCAGAAATCAGTGGAACGTCATGGAGAGTCCTTTGGTAAGGCTATGATGACCTGATGTGCATGTAGATTTATGCTGTGTCTTGCTGAATAACCCATATTGAAGTAAATTGCTGTTAAATTGAATAAAACAGTTTTTGTTTCGTCTACCTTTACAGTCCTCTACTCTTTGAGAATAGTTTTTTTTACATTTACTTGAATGGATGCACAAAAGCTAAAAAATGTGTTGATTTATTATTTTAATACTTTGTCTAGCAACAGTGTGAAAAAAGAGATTCTGCTTTTACAGCCTCAGCTAATTCACAGAGCCCACTCCGAGCATCATCATCATTTTTATTAATTTTTTTATTAAACTGTGAATGCACACATTTTGGCTGTGTCCCAAGCCATTCCAGCATATTGAAAGTTACAATGTACAATAGAGATATGATGTTTGATATATTAGGTTATTGGTACCAGTTTCAGTACAGAAATTATCAGTGCGGAAATGCAAAAGACTCACAAACTCAGTCAGAAACAGTCAACAAAAGAGAAGTTGTACCCAAGAAGAGAGTCAGTATTTACATATTTAATGATGTGCTGAGTGCATATCCTGGTTGTATTTTTTAAAATATATATAACCATTCCTTACCAACACAAATTTAGCTCTAATGATACCCATAAATTCAGTGATATTTTTTGCAGATGATAAACCAGACATCAGTAAATCATTTTAAATGAAAGTGTGTGAGTGATATGGCAGGACTGTATATATATATATATATATATATATATATATATATATATATATATATATATATATATATAGATATATATAGATATACATATATATGTATATATAGATATTTGTGTATATATATATATATATATACACATATATATATTTATTTACATATATATACATATATACATATATACACATATACATATATATATACATTTACACATATATTATATATATATACATACATATAAACATATACATATATATACATATACATATATATATATATATACATATATATACATATACATATATATATACATATACATATACATACATATTATATACACATATACATACATATATACATACATATATATATATATATATATATATATATACATACATATATATATATATATATATATATATATCTATATCTATATACATGTGTGTGTGTGTGTGTGTGTACTGATTTTATGGCAGTTTCTTAAAGGAACCATTTTGTGAATAATCCAAATACATATGATTGTTCTATACCAGAGCACAAAGAAAATAAATGAATAATAACTTGTTCAAGGAATTTAATTATTTTTATGTTTTTTATAATTTAAAAAGTCAGCCAACCATGTTCTAAAGCTGAAAAAAAAAAATTATAATTTAAGGATAAAATATAGTAGTAAAAATAATTTGTGAAAGAAGACAATGTAATTAATCAAAAAACTTTTCTTTGTGGCACTTCTATGACACTACAATATTTGAGACTCAGTAAAATGTTGCAAGTATTTTTTAATTGAACCTGAGGATTTAAAACCAAAATGAGAAAAAAATCTGAACTTATTCTTGGCCTTCCTATTTTGAAGCCCTTTTGCGTTTCTCTTCTTCTGTTTACATCTGCGTGATGTCAATGTAGAGATGAACAAAACAAAACAAAAAAACGTGAACCTTTGGTATTTTAGCTATGTACCAAACATGTCATAGCCATTTTTAAATTGTTTGACTTCACAAAAAGCACAAAAAGAAGATCAGATTAAGTCTCCATGACATCTTTGAGTATAATATGATCATTTGTTATCCAGTGTAAACAAGCTACATCTACCTGCATAGAGCGAGTGTGCAGTATGAGTTGGGACAAGGCTAAAAATGCTGTGACGTTGAATTTAAACGCAGGTAGCCCCAAAATCACAACATTTGACTGTGTGCACTCACTAGCTCTGCTTAATTTGTTTTTTGATTGGCCTGCAAGATTTAAAACTAACTAAAGCTAAGATGACCACTTTTTTATCGTAATTGAGTTAAAACAGATGCAGAGATATTCAGATGAAAGAAAGCAGAAATAAGTGTATAACAAAGAAAAAATTGGTGTAAAAATTTGTAAATATACATTAACAATGTTCATTTGATAAATTTACAAGATTTTGAAAATGAGATGGTGAACAAATATAAAGATAACTTTATTATTTTTAAAAGCATGAAGATTTTTGTTTTGCCATATATTTTCATGATTAAAGTCTGAAACATTTAAAAGTTTTCACACTCACAGCTTGGTTGCTTCATTTCACCTTTGAAGCAAACCATCAAAAGGCTGCAGCTGGTCCTATGTTGGATTTGTCAATGCCAGTGTTGCTATGACCTCCAGTCATGCCCTCCTTCATGAGGCTAAAAAGAAAATTAACTCTCTTATTAACAGCAGGTGTTAAATGTAATAAGATTACACAAATGAGCATATTTATCAACGTGAGACTCATGATATAAATGTAAAGAAACCCAGAGCATGAGCTCAAGGTTAAACACCTACCTATGACTAGAGTGGACCATAGAGGACACCAGATAGCTCGTTAACCTATAACAGCATAACACCGTAGACATGAGAGTCAGTGATGCTGAAGGGCAGAGAGCAGCTTTAAAAAGAATAAATTCTCCAGCTTGAATGAGATGAACTACAGTCTGATAATCTTAAGGACTTTGTGAATCAGTTCATGTTCTGTGTTCTGATGATCTGCTGTAGCAACGCTGAGTGATGTTCACTGATTGATATTTTCATATATGTTTTGCCTAAGCACAGAAAGTGACGTTGTGAGATCAAAACATTAAATTTAGGTTTATCATCCTGGTTACCTGGTAGCTGTAATGCAGTTACTATCACTGCTGATGCAACAACAGAGGTGTTATGAGTTAACTTGTCACCCTTTTTGTGCCTGCTGGGTCGAGTGTGACCTCACAGCAAACTACCTGCTCCAGGGGATGATTGGAGGCACAGCAGCGACCACCTCTTTCATGCAAGCTTCGCGCAGTTGTTTGGGATCAATAGCTGTTTAATTTATGTCCAAGCGAACCAAGCAGCACGCAGGACACCTTAGTTGTATCTGAATAATCCTCTTAAATGATAGAGGTGTGAAAACAAGCACATTTCCTTTGTCTTATGTCAGTGAATAACCTCACTGACTTGTGTTTTATTTAGGTGGAAGTTCACATACAGTTGCTTTAAAGGAACACTACACCCAAACAACGATTTGGCCTCATTTTCTACTCACCCTCATGCTGAACAACACTCTGGAGCACTTTTTTGATGTCTCAAATGCAGCCGGGGGTCCGGGGGGATTTTCGCTGTCAACAAACGTCCATTTAACAGGGGACGACGGAGCCCGAAGAAAAAGGTCCATAAAAGTCCACAAAAAGCGTGCCTATTTTCCTTCATACTGCTTTCGTCGCTGTAATCAAGTGTCCTGGGTAGCGTCCATAATTAATTGAAACAAAGGTCATTTCGTGCACTGCGATGCGCTATAGCACTGTTTAGGCTCGAAAAATGTACTAAATGACCTTGTTTGAATTAATTATGGGCGTTAGCAGCTGGAATTTATGCTAAACTGTGGTTGCTACATCCTAACAAATGCTCTGGCTGAAGGGTTATTATTAGTGTTGTGTTACTTGAGATCACATTTTGAAGGTCTTGGTCTTGTCTCGGACTTGAGAGTATTTTTAAACTGTCTTGTTTTGGACTTGGACTGGCCAGACTCGGGATTTTTCGTCAAGACCGATCAAGACCAGCACTGATCTGCTGTTCTTCAACTTGAGAATTAGGTGACTAAGAAGGAGCACTTAGCAAAACACAAAAAGCTTCAGTTCATGTGTTATTTCTCCCTGTGATGACTGCGATCTTCACGGTGTTGTGACTGAGGGACATCCCCCTTAACTGTTCAATCTTGTCATGATTTTTAAAATTGATCTTGATGGTCTTGGTCTCGACTCGGTCTCAGCCCCCAAAAGTCTTGGTCAACACTAGTTATTATGCTTAAAAATCTGACAGTGACACCTTAAAACTCAGGACATAAGTACAAAATATTAAACCATGAAACATCAAACCAAACAAAAAATGCAAATCCCTAACAGCAGAAACACATCAGTGTTTGTTTCAATCCAAACATCCACACACTCACAGAGGCCCTGTTTGACTTATGGCGAGGTCAGACTACAGCATTGTAACACCATTACAGTTCAACAGTCTTGTGTGTCGGAGCCTGTCTAACCGGGTATTTTCTTTAAGAAAGTTTTGTCATGTGGAAAGACCACAAAGGTGCAAACTGGACTGCCTCTCAAGGTCATGACAGAAAGGTTGATGTTTGTTCTCCCTCCTCAGAGATATACTCTGCTGGCACTGAGCAGCAAAACTGGGCATTGATGAAGTTGCTCCAGAGAGATTGTACTATTAGACAGAAATAATAAATGACAAAAGTAAACACAGGGTAACAAAAATATCCTGATGAGAAACAGAAACCCAGTAAGTAACTAGTGTAACCATTTAGCCTCAAGCTAGTGCTTTAAAAACAGCATTGGCAGAAGAGACTTTTTGATGTCTTTCTGCTTTTAGTGGAAGAATATAGTTCTGGTTGCCATGATTTCTGAATGATTCTTTGGTGATTTAAAGAAAACATTTAGTATATGGAGCACAACCAACCATCCAAGTGCCTCACAAATAATAAAGAAGGGGGCGCCAGTCAACTTTTGAACCCAGCATTGATAAGAAATTCTCTTAATCTGAGGCACAGGCCATTACTGTACAGTTTCAGTCTGTTGTTTAATTTCATGGCTCTGCGATCACCTAATCTGAAGTCTGTAGTCTGACCTCGACATTGAATATGCATAAAAACTGCCTGGATTCTTCATTGCTACTCTGGGTCCTGAATCAGAAAGTGCACACTCTCTCCAGCCTTGCGTGTGCATACAAGGCACCAGATTGTACTGCCTCTGTGAAATATAAAAAACCTTACAGTAATGTGGCAGCATGTGGCAACATTTAAAACATGCAGTGTGATACTGGCATTAATGTTACTGGACTGATATATTTATGCAGTTTCAGAGTTTCAAATGCAAGCAAAGCAGTTCCATGAAATTGATTCTTGCTCCCCGACCCTTACTCAATTAAAAATAACTAAACAGAAATAAGAGTGACTCTCATGAGGGTATTTTCCATGGTAAATGTGGGTATCATTCCTCTGCTTGCAGATAAGGCTTTCTGTACAACATGTTTTCCTGCAGAGCTACAAACAGAAAGAACCAATATTGACTCCAGAGAGGATGCATTAGAAAACAGTTGACCTTGCATCTTTTTTTTCTACAGTATATCTAAAAGGAGAGGCACTTTGTTTTAAAACATCGCAAAGAAGTTTGTAAGAAACATCAGACCTGAAACGATGGCAAACCGTAAGCAGTTCACACTAAACACACCTTTGTTTTCATGTCGTACAAAAAGAATGCATTCAATGAAAAGAGAACATCTACAGAAAAAAAACTAATCAGTCAGTCTGATAATTTTCACTAACATGCATCATTTTTCTCTTCAAATCTGGAAGAAACGTAAAACAATCAGGTCCATCTCTGAGACATCTTGTTGTCCTCCCGACCAACACAAAGGGAATGTAGTAAAGGAGTAGGCATCGTCATGGAATGGTAAAGTCCTAAAGTAAAGAACACATAGCTGTTTGTGCATGGACTTAATGTTGAACTTCCTTAAACTACCACCTGTTTCATTTGTCACCTGTTGACGTGGCCATGACAACTCTCAGACAGTCTAGATAGAGAAGCACCATATCCAGTCCGAAAATATGAAAGTGAGTTAATATTTTAGCATGTGGTTCCTAAGTCTACAGGATTTTTGAATATTTTTTATTTTATTTTATTGGGTAGATTGGTGTGTTCAAGCTCTATGGTGAACACAAGTAATGGAGATGTTTTTTTTTTTTTACTGCAACATCTGCTTTGGGTTGCACCAGTTTTGTCTGCTCAAACGTAGCTACAGTTGATCATCTACTCTAAAAAATTTAATAAAATAAATAAATAAATAAACAAAGGGGTTCATGTTTGAGGTGTTTTTTGTCACCTTTCTTAAAATATTGTTCATATTTTTTAATTTTATGGAGAGGTTCAGACATAATAACAGCTCCTGATAGTATAATTAATCTGTGAGTGTCATTTCAAAATGTAAGATTTTTTATAAGTAATTTTACATTGGAAAAATAGGGGAACTGACATGCCATCAGATAGCTGTTTTCATTATAAATCTGCAGTGCCTCTTACCTCATTATTTTTATTAAACAGAATCAAATAGCTCATTATTTTAAAAGGCTTTAGATGACATCTTTTTTTGGTCATGCACAGTGTTGAGCATAGCAAGTTCATCACCAGCTTGGTGTTGCTTAATATCTCTAACCCCAGCTCAATGAAAGTCTGAGTTTGTTGAGCTCATTTTGTGAAATACTCCTTTAACTGTTGAGAGTCATCATGGCGATGTCAGCAGATCTGCAACTCAAACCAAACTTCTGAAAAACTCCTGATATCATAACAACTCCTGTGCCCTTTGATTTAGATGCTGCTTTTTGTTCACATTCATATATTTCCTCTGCTGCGTGTTGAGATGTTCTCTCTAACAAACCTCTCCATGTTTAAATACAGCATTGACACACACAGTGACTACGTAAACTACAGCCTTCAAACAAGATGATAAAACTCATCACAATTCCTCAAAATGCATTACAAAAGTTGGTTTAAAGCCATGCTAGCACCATTCGTCCTCCTTTGCCTCCTGGTAATACCTGGGTGACCTGCTGCCAGAACCCGGGCTGCTGCTGCCCCCAAAGCTGAAGTGACACCCGTTGGGTACCCCAAGGTTCTGCTGCGGAGCAGGAAGCAGGGCTCCCATCGTGCGAGGCAGTGCGGTCCGAGAGGAGCGTCCGGAGCGAGGGCTTGGCAGCAGTGACCCTGCGTCCTGGAAGACGTCCAGCTGGTCCCGGAGGTTGCCGTAAAGGCTGTCCAGGGCCTCACCGTTGCCTCGGCCTAGGAAGGGCTCGGAGCTGATACGTGTGACAGGGCAGGGGAAGTGGCGGGAGCCGCTGTGACGGAGGGCGTTGTGCTCCGACAGGCCGCGACTCAGCCGGCCGGGACTCAGAGAGGCCTGGCTGGACACAAGGTGCACAGGGGAAGAATTGGCAGTCTTGTAAGCCACCCCGGGCCGCGGGGTGAGGGGGGTCTGGGGGAGCTGCCGACGTCCGCGGCTTGGCGTGCTAGAACTTGAGCTCAGAGCCACTGGGCTGCCTTTAACCCAACCACTGCCCTGGATGAAAATTGGACAAGCAATTTGAAACAATAGAACAATGAGGGAAACATGAAAGAGGAAAGGAAAAGGAAACAAGGCCGTCAGGAGGGAAAGGAAGGACACCAACATGTGGGAGGAGGAGAGCCAAAGATGGCAGAGAACCAACAGAGCAAGGACAGAGACAGGACGAAGGAACAAGGCAGATAGAAATGTGATGACAGACAGATGAAATGGATGGACAATGATGAAAGACAACAGTGGAAAAAGAAGTGAAAGGCCATGAGAGGCTGCAATCAAGCCGACAGAGAAGATAAAGCTGTCACATGCAGAGAAATCATGTATTCTTATTCTGCTTAACTGTCTCTCATTAAAAACATTTAGCCTACTGCTCAACTTCCATGGTCTAAGGTGGAGCCCTAGAGCTCAAAAAAAGTTAAGATTAAATGAAACCCAGAGGCCTCTAGTTTCACAGACTGTAATGTTCAGTTAATATGTTGTTTAGTAAAGAGAGGTTTGTGTCCTGCCATGGCTCAGCCATGCTTTCTGCAAGAACTGATGCATGGACACAAACTTCTGCAGGATCATGACATGAAAATGCTTGGTAATTAAATAATTTCTGTGACTTTCTCCCAACATCAGAACAACGTTCTCCCCAACTTCTTACAGAGTGATTATAGCATGGTTTATCAGAAGTTAGAGAAAATAATATTCTTGTGTAGAATTTGCATTTGCTCATGTTACTGAGACAAAAAAGGTTAAAGGGAAACTCCGGTTTTTTGACACCTGGACCTTATTTTTAGGTTTGTGCATGCTCATATACTCACTCAGACAAACATCGTGCAGCTCGGAGTCCTTCAGAGGTTATTTAGATCCAATTGATTTAGCCGCACTTAGCGGGGGCCACGGCAATGGAGCTTCAGCGCGGGACATAATCGCTCGTCTCTACCACAGCCCGGTTTGTCATTGCAGAGAAATCCTCCAGAGTAGTCAGATATGGATAGATCCATACGCTTGTCAGCCGGTTTCAAGTCCCTCTGAGCAACAAACACACTCCTCTTCTGTTGCTATAGGCGAACACTGTCCACAAGCGCACCACCAGTTAGCATTGAGTCATGGACGTGCTCCTGTTTGTTGTTCTCGAGCCAGCTGTTCGTCTCTCTCCCTCCGCATTCTTCTTTCATGGAGCTCCTCGTCCGTGTACTCAGACTCAAACCGATTAAATGCGTAGTCTGACTCTTGACATCAGATAAATATTCTGCCATGTTGCTCAGCAATGCGGCTAAAAAGTAGCTGTACCTTTGTGTGCTGCTATGGCGTCATCAAAAGTTTGTTTACCAGGTCAGCTGACCCACCTGAAGGCGCTAGAGCGAGCTGACTTTATGATAACACTGGCGATGGATGAAAAAATGTAGCGAAATGGCGATTTTGCAGAGATTATGTTCGGCTCTGCAAATCTCTGCCAAAATCGCTCATTTGACGATATTTTTCGTCAAATCGCAGTGTTAAACAACGGTAAACACTGAAAGATCAGGATTACAAGAACCGAAGCTAAATCTAGAGAGGACAAGATGAGGGGGGTTATAATTCACCTGTACCAGAAGATAAATTAAGTACCAAACTAGGCATTGCTGTCTTGTGTGATATACTGTATTTATATATACCTATATCTATATCTCTATATATCTATCTATATCTATATATATATATCTATATATATCTATCTATATCTATATATATATATCTATATATATTTATATATACATATATGTATATATACACACACACACACACACACACACACACACACATATATATATATATATATATGTATATATATAGATATATATAAATCCTACTGTAGGAAATATATAAATCCTACATATATATATGTATATATATATATATATATATATATATATATATATATATATATATATATATATATATAAAACATCCTTTTATATATACAGAAGTGAAAGGAGGGGCTGCTCTTATTTATTACTCTGTTATTGCTTAACAGTCTATCTAACCTTGATTTTGTAACCAAACAGACATGTCAGGTGTTAGTTGTAACTAAATCCTCTAGAGCTTTTTTAATAAAGAAAACAGTAGTAACTACATTAGAAATCAATTTAAATCTGGCTATAAGGATTTATTTTAGGTGGAAACGCCTTTTGACGTAATTTTACATTTGTGCTAGGGTGGGATAAAATCATTTAAAAGCCTCTGACTTGGGTTTATATTTATGGTAGATCATGCACCAGACCCCTCCTGGGTTTGGGGGCACAACAAGTCCAAATCATAAACTGCACTATTAGTACAAGCCAAAAAAAGTGTAGCCTACAACTCCCTTATACACATTCAAGTTAGAAAAAGAAGGAGCCGAAAGTCGCTTATAATAAGCGAACCTGGCAGCTCTGGCATCGCGTTCTCTCCTGTGTCTGTCAACAGCGCAGCCCCTGTCTGTGTCTGGCTGAAAGAGGGAGGTCGGATAACATTCTTTCGATTTCAATGCGGTGCGGTTCGGGGCCTCCGATCGATTTGGGACGGTGTTGTGTGCTCGCTGGGTGTGATCAGCTGCATTTGACCTGAGGCGGGGGGGAGATACGGGACGGTTTTGGTGGTTTTGTTGTTGGGGTGTGGGGCGGTGTGCTGGCCTTTGGGTATGGTGGTTTGTGGAGGATTGTAGCCATCTCTGTGGTCTAGTGGAGTTGGGGCGGGTTTGGTTTAGGTGGGGTGCTTTTTTGCCCCCACTGTTGGCTTGTCGGTCTTGTTGTTCCATTGTGGTGTTTGTTTGTTGTGTCGGGTGGTGGTGCGGCACTGTGGTGGAGGTGACTGGGCTATTGTTTGGGCTTTGTTGTTGTTAGCCTCCGGCGTTTGACCGTGTTCTGTCAGGCTGGGGATGTGTAGCTTCGGTTTGGGTTGGATCCGGGCGTTTCTCATGTTCGGGGTTGGAGCTATTGACGTGGCTGGCTTGGTGTTGATGGTCTTGTTTTGCTGTGGTGCCTGGTGGCCGTGGTTTGTATGTCTGTGTGATCGGACTTTGTTTCGCTGTTTGGTGGTCGGTGTGGAGGGGGGGTGGCGCTGGGCTCTCGCTGTTTTGCTTTCTGGCTTTGTGGGATTTCGTGGGTCGGTGCGCTGCAGAGTCGGAGGATGGCGTGGCTTGCTGCTCTTGTGTGGTGGGGCGCTCCTGTCGTGTGAGCGGCGGGCTTCCTCTGCTGTTGGGTCGGCCATGTCTTGCCTGGGTGCGGCGGAGCTATTGTGTCTAGCTCCCGTTTGGCTCTGTCTCTGTCTCGTGCGCTGGGTACGCGGGACTTGGGGGAGGGATCTCCATGGTCCCTGGAGTTTGGCCGGGGGGCGCTTGGGGAGGGTGCTGGCCCGCAGTGGGTGGCGGTCTGGGCTGGTTCTGTCCCCCTGTGTGTCGGACTGGGGGTGGATGGGTTGCTCTTGGGCTCGCGGCGCCCATCTCCTGCCCCCCTACACTCGATCGGGGGCCCGGCGTCTGGCGGGGCCTGTGGGCCTCAGCCCCTGGCCCCCTGGGGCCCTTACCCCACAGAGTCGGGTGTCTACCTCCTGCTTCCCCCTGCCTCTTCTCCCGGCCTTCTCCTTGGTTGGCGCGCCCCTGGCTCTGTGGCAGGCTGCCTTTGCTCTATGCTCTGTCATGGTGGCTGGCTGCATGGCGCTGGGGGCCGTCTCAGTGTGCGTCTGGCCCCTAGAGGCAGTGGGGCTACATCTGCATGATCACTCTGCATGATCACTAAACACAAAGCACAACTAAATCCGAATAATCTGCACTCTCAGCCATGCCCCTACAGATGCCGATATCTGTGTGTTTATGTGTATATATATATATATATATATATATATACATCTACAATTGTTGCTGTGCTCATTGTTGCTAACGATCTCTCCAGTTCTTCTCTCCTCAAGTGCTCCTTGTGATTTTTTCTGATAGTTTCAGAGACCTCAGGATACTGTTTCTTCTCAGGTTCAGCAGCTGGTTGTTTGGTTCTCCTGTTTGTATGCATCTGCTCAGTTATTGTGGTTGTTCTTTACTGTTGTTTTGTTGTTTCTCTCTCACTTTCTGTCTATTTTCTTCCCTCTCTCTTATCTATTATCACCCTTGTTTGGTCAAGCAATAATCTTCCAACTTGGCAATATACCGCGTTGACAAAAAAAAAAAAAAAAAAAAAAAAAACACTAATAAAAAGTTTCACTTAAAACTAAAGGGGAGCCTTATATACAAACGGCTCCTCTTGGCAAAGTAAATGTGTTCTGCACAATATGGCAGCCAGACCATAATTCTGCTGTTTCAATGCTGGACTCGACAAGTTTAAAAAAAAAAAAAAAAAATTAAAAGTTCAGACTGACCCCACCCATCCTTGTCTTTCTTGTGTCTGGCATTGTTTTACTATGTCTGGTCAGAATACACTCAGTAAGCCTCTTCCCACTGGGTGTCTCCCATTTGTTTCCCACTGTACATAAACCCTGTTCTCCCCTCAGTCGCAGTCATTTGGACCACTTGTGTGCTGACTGACCTTTTCTCTGCAAAGAAAATAAAAACCTTGTTGGGCGGCAGAAGTCTCTATTCGATTCTTCACCAGAAACTTGATAAAACATCCACAACAAGACAAGGGAGATGACAGCAGGAAGTGGCTGCTCATACAATAATTACTGCTTCAGTAGCAGTTTTATCAGATCTGGACTGCATTCTTTATTAAGGAAGTGCTGACCAAAAAAAATACTGACACTTTGGGCCCAATTTAGACACTTTCAGTTACAGGTGTACTCACTTTGTTGCCAGTAGTTTGTAACCTGACACACCAGATGGGCCATCCAACATATTTCACTAGCCCATCTGGGTAAAAGTCCATTGAAGTTGTTTGGAAATAGGTACAATCTTTCAAAAGCATATGTGATTGGATGATTGACCTGTCAATCACATTAACTACAGGCCAATCATGATATTGTAGTAGGCGAGAGCTGCTGCACTACAAATCGTCAACCACTCTACTAAACAAACTTTTCACACTCTTCTTTATGGTTATACCATTTTTGAGCAGACGGCTTAAAAAAAGGGCTGGGCTGAAGAGGTTAACCCTCTTGGGCATGGAGCTAACCAGAGCTTCAAAGGTTGCCTCTGGAATCCTTTTCCGACACCATTACCATATCACAGAGCTGAAGGATGTTAGAGACCTCCTGCTCCTCCACCTTCCTTCTGAGGATGCCCCACAGGTGCTCAGTTGGGTTCAGGTCTGAAGACATGCTTGGCCAGTCCATCACCTTTACCCTCCACTTCTTTGACAGGGCAGTGGGCACCTTGAAGGAGTGTTTTGGGGTTGTTATCATGTTGGATTCTGCCCTGTGGCCCCTTTACAGGAGGGAGGGGGTCATGCTCTGCTTTAGTCTGTCACAGTACATGTTGGCATTCATGGTTCCCTCGGTGAAGTGTAGCTCTCAGTGCCTGCAGCACTCATGCAGCCCCAGACCATCACACCCCCACTCTCATGCTTCACTGTAGGCAGGGCACACCTGACATCATCTGAACCAAATAAGCTGGACACTCACTACTGTGCTCAATATCAAAGTGTCACTGCCTCCCTGCTGTCACATGAAAATAAATAATAAAATATTTGCAGATATGTGAGGGGTTGTACACACTTTTGTGAGATACTGTACCCTCACAGCTATTCTAACACTTTCATGCATGGCGTCAACTACAGTACACAGAAATGTGGAATACATTTTTGATGCTTTAGGTTGCAGTACCATCTCCAACTACCACGTGGTAAATTCCCAAACCCTTGTCTTAAGTTTTATAAAAATATTATCTGTACATATTTTAATCATGTCACAATATTGCTTCATAAATCCAAAAAAGCTGACAAAGGGTGAAATTCAGATTTCATATAATTTTATTATTTTTCATTTCAATTTTTGGTGTAATTCACAAGTGAATCGTTTGCGTGAACAGCAATATTACATATTCAGATTTTGCTTTTTCTTTTATTTACTCATAATATGTTTGTCAAAGACATCTTTGTGGATCTCTATTAAGTTCCAATGTATTGGCATGGTTTATCCCGTTGATACATACTCCCTCAAAATATAACACAAATAATGACCATGATTTTAACGTGTTTGTAAGTAAAAACAAACAACATTTTAAAAAGCACTCCTTTGTGATTTAATAATTCATGCTTGAAAGAGTTTAAAGAAGCAGAACACTGACTGCTGACCATTGAGGACAGCAGTGTTAATTTTTACAACATTGTTTAAGTTAGTTTTAGTCATAGTCTTAGTCATAATTTAGTCATCTACATTGTTTTAACTTAAGTTTAGTTTTAGTTGATGAAATTTTCCATTTAAGTCGTTGAAAACCCCTAACGCCTAAATTTATTCTACTAAAATATGAAGTGTAAAGTGTAAAGCAATTTGAATGTTTCCTTGGATAAAATGAAACCTTGATAACCCTTTATTGAATGCTTGCAAATTCTAAATGTATAAATTTGCAGGAACAAATCAAACTTTTGTGTGAAATGCAGTCACATTTATTTAGGCTACCTGGCAGAGCATCTCATTTATAATACCAGAATTGACAACAAACCTGAAACTGCTCTACATGAATATCAATTCATAAAGAGAGCAGCTCTGATTGGATCGCTCCACAACCTATCCCACTACCACCAAACTAAGGCAGCTGTGACTGGATGACCCTATGGTTGTTTTTTTTTTTTTTTTGACAAAAACGTCAGTTAATTTAGTTTTAGTTTTTGTCCATGTGTACTTGTTTTGATTAGTTACTGTCTAGTTTTTGTGAGGGGAAAAGTTGACACAAACTATGACTTAAATAATTATTCAGCAAAATAAACACTAGCACAGAGCACATTTTAACCACTGACTAACCAATGACTGTTTCACTAACAAAGAGTTAAGGCCCTACATGGTTGTAGAAACAAAGGCTTCATATTCGGGAAACAGCTTATGAGACCCTAAAACCCTGAAACCTAAAAGCTAAATTTTATTCAATTTCTGTTTTACTAACTAATCATTTCACTTCTTTTAAGTCTCGAAACCATTTTTTCTGAGCTGTCCTTCAATGCAAACAACAGATCATAGTAAATAAGCACCTTTAAGTAATGATCAAAATCATGGATTATTCTGAATTGTAGTTTGATTCGGAACTACATCATCACCTTTAGAATCAAAATCAAACCAAATCAACTTTAATAATGAGAAAGGGAAAGATTGACATGTATGCTGATCATAGCTTTAACTTTGCTCTCCAACTGAAGAGGCAGCAACTCACATAATTAAATGTTTTAGAACTCTTAACATCAGTGGTCTTAAACCTAGAGGCCTTTAGGTAGGTCCAAACTCAAACAGCAAAATAAAAGAACAAGCAAAAGCCAGCTCTCGTTTGTCTCCCTTGCCTGTTCTTTCCCACCTGCTTGTTGCTGGTTTCCTGCCCCTCGCTTGGGGAGGCGGCACAGCTGGCAGTGGCAGATTTGGTGTGGCAGTGTTCCCGGGCGCAGTAGCGATCGCAGGAGTAGTAGCGTTGTTTATCTGCAGAAAAGTGGTGACGTTTCCTCTCATGGGAACGTCCCCGGTCAGGAGCCCGCTCTCTGGATAACACCGGTTCGGATGCTGGCTCTCCTGCAGCCCCTACAGAAGGGAGACAACATCACAGGGTGAAGAGTTTTACAGCTCAGTAAGGGATCAGAAGCTTTTAACTGTTATTTTATATTGGTATCGTTCTAATCTATAGGGACGATAAAGACTACTGTATACCAGTGCAGACATCATCAGATTTTCAGATCCTTAAAATTGATGGAAATTGCATGATTTCCCAAAGCTTTGACCTCAGAGATGCCACTGATGAGGCTACTTTAATTACATTGAAGAATAGAATAAGTTTGATTTAGTGACTGTCATTGAAATGTTTATGTTCACAGATAATTTAAGCCCTGTTTATTTGAAATGTAGGGTTAAATATTGACATTGGTGATTTGAAATCTGGTACATTTTAGGATTTATCTATGATTCCCTTTTATAGTTTAAATTCAAATTATTTAGGCAACCTGATTTAGATTAAGACAATTTGATTTCATCTGAATATAGGTCATAATAATAAATATCAAGTTTAAACGTATTTGAATCATTAAAGTAGTTATGAGTTTGTTTAAACATTTAAGCATAAATTATAAATTAAAACAAGTGGGTGTAATCATTTAAATTTAAAAATGTTTAAAACCTATTGATTTTGCAAGGCTTAATTGAAATGCAATTTTGCTTACAGTAAGTTCATTTCTCAAAACAATTCGTACAAATAGAAAAACACCATGGATTACCTGTAAAAGCCAGCCACTTGCTCAATCCTTATCCTCCTTAGTTCATTTCTCAAAAATAAACACTTGTGTCAATGAACATGCCATTGCATTCAGAATGATAAGTCCTTGAGTCATTGTGTATGAATAGAACAGTCAAATTGCTTGATTATAGTGTCAATGTAAACAGTGTACCCTGGAGGGATTTTCTGATGTAAACTACGGCAAAAGTTTGTACGACAATTATTGTAAATTGTAAGTTACACCTTGAGTATGAGGGAGATTGATTGCAAGACAGTGGGCATAGGAGCCATATGTGTGTATAATGTGTGACATGTTGGTATGTATGTATAATGTGTGACATGTTGGTATGTGCTGGATGTTGATGTTATGGGGGTACAGTTGTGCCCAAAAGTTTACACACCCCAGTAGAATTTCAGATTTTTTGGCCTTTTCTCAGAAAATATGCATGGTAACACAAAAACCTTACTGTCACTCATGGTTAGCGGTTGAGTGAAGACATTTATTGAAAAAAAGATAAGTTTACTCTTTTTAGGCATGGACTTATCAGATCATGCACCAATTATATTGGATTTAAGATTAGGTTCAGAAAAGAAAAACACTATATGGAGGCTAAATACTGAGATCCTAAATCAAAGGGAACAAATCAAGACGGATATTAAGGATTATCTTGAGAATAATGATAATGGGGAGGTACCCCCACTTATTCTTTGGGATGCATCCAAAGCCGTCTTTAGAGGGAAAATTATAGGTTATAGCTCCTATCTAAAAAAGCAGAGGAAAGAAAAAATGGATAGTTTGCAAAGTAATCTATTGAAGTTAGAGAATATACATAAAAATACTTTAAATGCAGGAATTAAAGAAGAAATAGACAGGATAAAGAATAAAATAGATGAAATCCATTTAAATGATATCAAAAAGAAGCTGATCTTTTTAAAACAAAGATATTACGAGGTAGGGGGGAAATCAGCCAAACTACTTGCTTATAAATTAAAAAAACAGCAGGCTGAGAACACAATATTTAAAATAAAGGACCCATTAACAAACAGTACACACTGTAAAGCAAAAGATATCCAAAAATCATTTGAAACCTTCTTCAAAAATTTATATACACAGCCTAAAATGGATTATTTAAAGATGGAAGCATTTTTTGACCGAATAAAACTACCTAAAGTGACAGAAGAACAAAACCAGCTTCTTATAAGTGAAATTACAGAGGAAGAAATAAAAAAGGCAATATCCCACTTAAAACCCAATAAGGCACCAGGGCCAGATGGCTTTCCATCAGAGTGGTACAAGGAAATGAAAAATCATTTGATCCCAGCCATGAAAGCCACTTACAACTATGTGTTAAAAACAGGAGAAACTCCCCCCTCCTGGAAAGATGCAGTGATCTCTTTGATATCAAAAGAAGGTAAAGATAAATTAGAATGTGGAAGTTATCGACCAATAAGTGTACTAAATCAAGATTATAAAATATTTACTCATATTTTGTCAAAAAGATTTGAAAATATCCTTCCACAAATCATAGGTCTGGATCAGACGGGTTTCATTCAACAAAGACAGACACAAGACAACATTCGCCGAACTCTGCATGTGATAGATCATATAGTTAAAAATGAAATTCAGGCAGTAATTTTGAGCCTTGATGCAGAAAAGGCTTTTGACAGAGTTTGTTGGGAGTTTTTGTATAGAGTATTACAAGAATTTGGTTTTCACCAGAACGTTGTAAAAACTGTTAAAGCACTGTACAGCAACCCGAGGGCAAGGATAAAAATTAATGGAGACATATCAAATTCATTTGATCTAGAGAGAGGAACGAGGCAAGGTTGTCCAATTAGTCCATTACTATTTACATTGTTTATCGAAGCATTAAGACAAGGAATCATTCAAGACAATAAGATTAAAGGTATACATATGTTTAATCAAGATCATAAAATTTCATTATTTGCGGATGATGTTTTCCATCTTGAAATTATTGTTATTCCTGGATGATTTTGGCTCTATTTCAGGCTATAAATTGAATATTAAAAAGACTCAAGTTCTGAGTTTTAAGTATAAGCCAAGTCTGATCATAAAGTCTAAAACCGAACTAAAGTGGGACCAAGAATACATGAAGTACCTAGGAGTCATCATACCAAAAGATTTAACAAATCTATATATTCTAAACTTTAACCAGTTGAGTCAAAAATTAAAGGAAGACATAACAAGATGGAACCTGATACCAATATTAAGCTTTGAGTCTAGAATTGAGTCTGTAAAGACGAATATACTGCCGAGAATATTGTAATTGTTTCAGACTCTTCCAATTGAAATAACAGACAAACAATTTAATGAGTGGGATAAACCTAGGTTAAAATTACAAACTCCTCAGTTGTCGAAGAAGAGGGGTGGCGTTGGTTTTCCTTGCTTTAAGGATTATTACAGGGCGGCCCAGCTAAGAATCATATATTGTTGGTGTAACCCTGAATACCAAGCCAGATGGAAAGAAATTGAGGAGAAGGAGTCTGGAGCAGTTCCTATCCAGGCACGGTTAGGAGATAAAAGACTAATTAAAAGCTTAATGGAATTGGGTAATAAATGGATCAATTTATCTCTGAAGGTATGGGTGGATGTTATTACAAAAAATGACCTGATGGAGGAAATAAAAATGCTTAAATGGTGCTCTTATGACCTTGAGTTCACCCCAAACAAATGGGATGCAAGTTATAAGGGATGGTCTTGTCAGGGCCTCTCGGCATACTGTACGTTTTTTGATAAAGGAAGACTAAACGATTTTCAGACACTGAAGAGATTACATGGGTTAAAAAATACAGACTTTTATAGATTCCTGCAGCTACGTCATCACATAAATACAACCA
Source organism: Scarus forsteni (assembly GCA_036419115.1). Classification (NCBI taxonomy): domain Eukaryota; kingdom Metazoa; phylum Chordata; class Actinopteri; order Labriformes; family Labridae; genus Scarus; species Scarus forsteni. Next base: position 676,168 of record JAZDUH010000155.1, on the reverse strand, counting down.
TAACAGAGAGTAAAGTTGCTTTTGAAAATAGCCTATTGAAAGTCTTTATTAGTGCATATAAAAATGACTCTGGGCCTAAGGTGATATCAAGACTTTATAAGGGACTTCAAGATGTCAAAAGAGCAAATAGCACATACATTAAGCAAAAATGGGAAAGGGAGGCTAGCAAGTGCATCCCTGATGAAGTTTGGTCTCAATATTGTGAATTCCAATGGAGGATCTCAAGCTCACTTTCCTGGAGAACTTTTGGTTGGAAGAGTCTTTGTAGATACTTTATTTCCCCGGTTCAATCTTCTCACTATTCAGGTACCTCCAGCTGCTGGAGGAAGTGTGGTTCTCAGAATGCCAATCACTATCATGTGTTTTGGGACTGTCCAAAGGTACTCTGTTTTTGGCGCAAGATTCACTCTGAATTAGAAATTATATTTGGGACAAAAATTGCTTTTAATTGGGATGAACTTTTTTTTGGATTCTTGATTTCTACAACCTTAGACATTAGAAGTAGGAAATTGTTTGGAATACTGAGTGCAGCAGCTAGAAAAGCAATCACTAAGAAATGGCTTAAACCAGATACCCCAACTATAAAAGAGTGGTGTGATATTATATATGAAATCTATGTAATGGAAAGACTCACTTTTTCTTTGAAGCACCAAGACAATACATTTGAGGACATTTGGAAGAAATGGACTATGTATATTTCCCTTAAACTTATATAAGGACTTGTATATGTCCCTAACTTTAGTTCTTACTTCGTCCACTTGTCTCCTCTTACTTCCCTTCCTTTGCCCTCACACCCATCACAGCATCGTGTGGATTTGCTGTTCATCATGAGACTGGGATCCACATTCAAGATTTCCTGCTGCTTAACAGAAGGTTTTTTTCTTGCCGCCATGATGGAGGGATTCATGATTGGCTATATGGATTCATGTTGGGTGTTGGATGTATATATTTGTATATATATGTATATGTGTATTTTATATGTATATATGTATCTATGCATATATGTGTATCCATAAAATGAAGAGCTTTATGCTCTATTGTAAAGTGTCTTGAGATAACACTTGTTATGAATTGGCGCTATACAAATAAAGATTGATTGATTGATTGATTGATTAAAGGACTGGCTTATGTATAAGAGAGATGAATAATAGTTATTTTTGTCTCTTGTGTATTTATTTGATATCAAGACAACACCCCATGTTCGGTTCTAATTTTTGTTGTGATAAAATGTATATTTGTACTTTAAGATGAGTGTGGGATGGGAAAGACTGTACAAAGGAAAAACAAAAGAATGTAACCCACAAAAACCATTTGTATGTTATACATTGAAATTTAATAAGGAAAAAATGAGGAAGTTTACTCTTTTTAAATCATAGTGACAACAGAAACTTCCAAATTGACCCTGTTCAAAAGTTTACACCCCCCAGTTTTTAATACCTTGTATTTCCCCCTTTAACGTCTACAGCTTGAAGTCTTTTGTGGTAGTTGTGGATGAGGGTCTTTATTTTCTCAGATGGTAAAACTGTCCATTCCTCTTGGCAAAAAGTAAATTCTTGGGCTGTCTTGCATGAACTGCACATTTGAGATCTCCCCAGAGTGGCTCAATGACATTGAGGTCAGGAGACTGAGATGGCCACTTTAAAACCTTCACTTTATTCTGCTGTAGCCAATGGCGGGTTGATTTGGCCTTGTGTTTTAGATCATTGTCATGTTGGAACGTCCAAGAACGTCCCATGCGCAGCTTCTGGGCCGATGAGTGTAAATTTTCCACCAGTATTTTCTGATAACATGCTGCGTTCATCCTTCCATCAATTTTGACCAATTTTCCTGTGCCTTTGTAGCTCACACATCCCCAAAACATCAGTGATCCACCTCCGTGTTTCACAGTAGGAATGGTGTACCTTTCATCATGGGCCTTGTTGACTCCTCTCCAAATGTAACGTTTATGGTTGTGGCCAAAAAGTTCAATTTTGGTCTCATCACTCCAAATATCTTTGTTCCAGAAGTTTTGAGGCTTGTCTCTGTGCTGTTTGGATTGTAAACAGGATATTTTGGGCATTTGCGTAGAAATGTCTTTCTTCTGGCGACTCGACCATGCAGCCCATGTTTCTTCAAGAGTCTCCTTATTGTGGATCTTGAAACATCCACTCCAATTTTTTTCAGAGAGTCCTGTATTTCAGCTGAAGTTATTTGAGGGCTTTTCTTTGCATCTTGAACAATTTTCCTTGCAGTTGGAGCTGAAATTTTTGTTGGTCTGCCTGACCGTGGTTTGATTTCAACAGAATCCCTCTCTCTCCACTTCTTAATTAGAGTTTTAACAGTGCTTCTTGGCATCCTCAGTTCCTTAGATATCTTTTAAAATCCTTTTCCTGTTTTATACATTTGAAATATCTTTTCTCGCAGATCCTTTGACAATTCTTTTGCTTTACCCATGACGCAGAAACCAGAAACTTCAACGTAGCACTGAGTGAAAGATGCACGTGTCTGTCAGGAGCTCAGAAACTCACTGAGCTTTCATACACACACACAGTTTACAAGCTAATAGATCACAGAGAGGATGGTTACCTTTAGTAGAAATTCAAACCCATTTGTGTCAAATTTTGTGCATGTTATCAGGCCAAAACTGCCAGGGGGTGTAAACTTTTGAACAGGGTCATTTTGAAGTTTCTGTTGTCATTATGATTTAAAAAAAGTAAACTAATCTTTTTTTCAATAAATGTCTTCACCCAACCACTAACCATGAGTGACAGAAAGGTTTTTGTGTTACCATTCATATTTTCTGAGAAAAGGCCAAAAAATCAGAAATTCTGCTGGGGGGTGTAAACTTTTGGGCACAACTGTATATACACTCAGCTGGCACTTGAGTGGTGGGCATGTCACTATAGGTGTGTACTCAGCGGTTACACGTAATCCCACTCACCTGTAGTCTGGGGCTGGTGTGTTAACGAGGGAGGGTGAGTTGGGAGCGAAAATTTCTGTTGACCTCTACAATACACCTAACTCCACATTACTTTTGCTTTTCTGCTCATTATCTTGTACGCTATGTTGTGTGTAACTTGCGCATTGTAAGAAACAAAGAGCACTAATGAGCATTAGAAGCGGATGTTTACATGTCACTACGAGAAAGGAAAAGACAGTACTGCAGAGCACAAAGAAAATGATGAAAGTAGAAATGCATCTATGAGCTATTTCAGAAAAATTGTTGATTATTTGGCTTATGTACTGCTTCACACATTCCCTTTATTCAAGAAGTCAAGATTCACCTGGGAGCAATTTATTAATTCAGGACAGATTTGGAAAAAGATTCAAATGTAAATGTATAGAAATAAGTTTGACATGTTATGACAACTTGTTCTACAATTCTGCATGTCAAGACACATGTGATGAACTAATACCTGGAGTGAGACTACATAAGAGAGACTATTTTAATAAATTTTGATCAACATGACAAAAGCATTGGATAATGTAGGAAACAGAAGATAATTGTACATAGTCATTTGCATGGATGCACTGATTTGACAAATTTGAAACTTGTTCAAAGAAATGAGAAACTGCTTTTATGATGTACACAATGGCAAAATGATATGAAGATTGAACAAGTCGTTTGATAATTTCAATTCTGATAGAAGAAAATGAGCCAAAGTGAGTGAGATAAACTGTAATAGATTTGATTTGTTAATTTTTTATTTAACAATGTATTTAAAATAGGCATTAATGAGGCAATTATTTTGAACTTGTTTAATGACAGCCTGATTCTTTTGTCTATTTTCTTTGAGGTTATCAAACTGCCACTGCTAATGCAACTTTTGCTGCAACCCAGTTGTGATCAGTAAAGAAGAAACATAAAGCAAGCTGAGCTGTGTTCAGCTTTTTCCGTTGATCTCCAGGTCTTGAACAAGTAGTTGTGGGAAATTATGCTGGAAAAAAGGAAAATTAACAATTTTCACAAGTCATGTGGTCCTGCAGATGTTCTATTACAAGACAAATCATGATAATTTGACTCCTGGGGTTACAAATTTAGGGACAACATTCTGTGATTAATGGCAGCATAAATGGCACCCATCTTGTTTTTGCCTGACTAAGTCAAATCCTCTATTGTTGATGCGGCTGATCGGAGTTGTGGTCGTACGGTGGTCGGTGCCTGTCGTGGCAGCAACCTGAACCCGCTGCTGATAGGTACCGGCTGGCCAAGCAGATTGCGGCTTCAGTAGTTGCCAAAGCAAAAATGGGAGGAATTTGGAGATGACATGGAGAACGACTTTAGCACGGCTTCGAAGAGATTCTGGACCACAATCCGGCGTCTCAGGAGGGGGAAGCAGTGTGCAGTCAACACCGTTTATGGTGGGTTAGATGTGCTGCTGACCTCGACTTGGGATGTTGTGGATCGGTGGAATGAATACTTCGAAGACCTCCTCAATCCCACCAGCACGTCTTACAGCGTAGAAGCAGACCTGGGGGACTCTGGGGTGGGCTCTTCTATCTCTGGAGCTGAGGTTGCAGAGGTGGTCAAGAATCTCCTCCGTGGCAGGGCTCCGGGGCTGGATGAGATCCACCCGAAGTTCCTCAGGGCCCTGGATGTTGTAGGGCTGTCATGGTTGACACGTCTTTGCAACATCACGTGGACATCAGGGACAGTGCCACTGGATTGGCAGACCGGGGCGGTGGTTCCTCTTTTCAAGAAGGGGGACCTGAGGGTGTGCTCCAACTACAGGGGGATCACACTCCTCAGCCTCCCCGGTAAGGTCTATTCAGGGGTACTGGAGAGGAGGGTCGGCTGGATTGTCGAACCTCGGATCCAGGAGGAGTAATATGGTTTTCGTCTTGGTCGTGGAACTGTGGACCAGCTCTATACCCTCCATAGGGTGCTCAAGGGAGCATGGGAGTTTGCCCAACCAGTCTACATGTATTTCGTGGACCTGGAGAAGGCATTCGACCGTGTCTCCCGTGGGGTCCTGTGGGGGGTGCTCCGGGAGTATGGGGTAGCGGGCTCCCTGATACGGGCCGTCTGTATCAGCTGTATAACCGGTGTCAGAGTCTGGTTCGTATTGCCGGCAGTACATCTGAGTTTTTTCCAGTGATGGTTGGACTCTGCCAGGGCTGCCCTTTGTCACCGATACTGTTCATTACTTTTATGGACAGAATTTCTTGGCGCAGCCAGGGTGTTGAGGGGTTCCGGTTTGGTGACCTCAGGATTGGGTCACTGCATTTTTTCAGATGATGTGGTCCTGTTGGCCTCATCGGACAGTGATCTGCAGCTCTCTCTGGATCGGTTTGTAGCCAAGTGCGAAGCAGCCGGGATGGGAATCAGCACCTCAAAATCCGAGTCCATGGTCTTCGCCCCGGAGAGGGTGGAGTGCTCTCTCTGGGTCGGAGATGAGATTCTGCTCAAGTGGAGGAGTTCAAGTACCTTGGGGTCTTGTTAACCAGTGGAGGAAGGATGGATCGGGAGATCGATAGGCGGATTGGTGCTGAGGGAGCTGAGCCAAAAGCAGAAGCTCTTGATTTACCAGTCGATTTCACCCCTATCCTCACATATGGTCACAAGCTGTGGGTCCAAACTGGAAACTCATTTCAGCCGCTTGTGCTCGCGATCTTGTTTGTTCAGTCACGACCCATAGCTCGTGACCAAACAAACAAGATCACAAGCACAAGCGGCTGAAATGAGTTTCCGTTGCAGGGTTGCTGGGCTCTCCCTTAGAGATAGGGTGAGAAGTTTGGTCATCCGGGAGGGGCTCGGAGTAGAGCCGCAGCTCTATTACTCGTAAAACGGACTTTCCTTTCCTGGAGTTTTGTGGACATTCTTCAATTTCTCGAAGATAAACTGGAAAAACGTCCCAAACCTGAAGGACCTAATGACAGTTTCTGCTCAAAGTAAGTAATAATGATCTGTCAGAGACAAATAAGCAGAGTCGAGGAGGTTGGTTGTTTATCATAACAGATGCATTCACTATACGATGTAACCGCATGCCCTCGTTACGCAGAGGAATACGGTGAAAGCTGAGTTCTAGATGATACACATCTGTTTCTGAATCAAGGGAAGCATCACAAAAACCCATCTCAGAAATATTTGTCTTATAATGTGCTTTTACTTAGTCTAAAACAGACATTAAAAGCAGCTAGCTAACTACGGCGGAGTGATTTAGCGGAGGGACACATGGCGTGAGTTGGCTTAGGTCCGGATAAACTTTATATTTCCGAAAGATTAATGCACTTCAAAAAATGCATATGTAGCGTACTCTTAAACTGTGGTATTACTTTTTGATTTGAGTTCTTCTAGGCGGAGAAAATAGCCTTTAAAGTCGGTACGGTAATTTTCTATTAGCTTCTTTTTTTCGTCACAAACTCTTACAGACTGTGGCTCTCCGGTGGAGAGGAGAGAACTTTCTACTGTATCTACTGTCCTTAGTGGCCATATGGAGCTCATACAACCCCACTTCAAAAATACTGAACTATCCCTTTAAGTCTACTTGCAAGAGGACTAGGCCCGTCAGGATTATCAGTAAATCCATTAACTGCAAAATAAATAAAAAATAAATACATTGACACATGCATGCATATTTGTTTCCCTCCTCTCTTTCTACCAAATAGGCTGGATGAGAAAATGTCTCAACACCTGGGTGCATTGGTTCAATAGCAGAATGAACAGTGAGCCATCTGTCAGCCATTCAATCTTTGGGGGGGTTGGCGGGCCGATCGTGCTTACACATACAGAGAGCTGCAAGTGTGCATCATGAGGAGTAACAGGTAAACAAACACTAATATGAATGAAGGCACAAAACCGACGGTTCCTAAGCTGGCTTCCATAGCCCCTGTGTGGGAATACTTTGGTTTTAAACAGAATGAAAAAGGTGTGAGCCCATGAACACCGACAAGCTGATATGTTGTATTTGTTTGAAAGTAGTGACTGAGAGAAAAACTGCCCTCTAAGGTGCAGCAGAGCTTACGTCCTGACAGTCAACGCTTCCTGTGGTGGTCTGCAAAGTAAATATAAATAAAACAGCGCATGAGCTCTTTTTGTTTTGAAATATTATATTTAACTTGAGATGTTTGAGTTTGAAATTTTCAATTTCAGTTCAGTAAAGCACTTTAAGCACTTTTATCTGGGAATGTTTTATTTTGCTTAATGTTTTAGTTTGAATTTGTGAATTTGCTTACTATACCTGTGGTACATTCAGGTACCCTCGGAAACCTGAAAATCTAATGATTCACCAGTGTTTTCTGTTTCTGGACAAATGGTTTGTAAATGCCACTCATTTAAAAGTAAGTGGCAAACTGGAAACACTGCCCTCTGGAAACACTAACCCTAAAAACATCTCAACATCCACGTCCAAATTCAATCACCATCGAAATGGAATTAGTTCTTCTTTGTGTCATGACCATGATTGCCTAAAAATTTCATAATCTTGCTCACAGTTAAGAAAACTAACAAAAAACACACCTAGACAGAGGTAACTAGAAAAGCACTCGAAGAGTGCAGACCTCCGCCAGCGCCACAATCCTCATCCATAATGTGATTTTCACCATAAATATTAGTCCTACCTTTATTTCATCGAAATATTTAGATTCCTTGACCATGAAAACATCCCATTAGCAATTGGATTCATAATTACCTCCACCAAGGAGGTTATGTTTTCTGGAGAGTTTGTTTATCTGTCTGTCTGTCTGTCTGTCCGTCCGTCTGTCTGTGAACAAAATAACCCAAAAAGTAATGGATGGATTTTGATGACATTTTCAGGAAATGTTCAGCATGGGAAAATGAAGAACTGATTTGATTTTGGTGTTGATCCGGATCACCGTCTGGATCCGACATGATGAAAAATGTGATTTTTGAGAATAACTACTAAACTAAAATAGATATCATGATGAATCTAGTAGCTAATGGTATGTTTTCATGGTCAAGGAATCTAAATATTTAGATGAAATAAAGGTAGGACTATTATTTATGGCGAAAATCACAATATGACTGAGAACTGTGGTGCTGGCAAAGGTCTGCGCTCTCCGAGTGCTTTTCTAGTGATATCTATTTTAGTTCAGTTGTTATTCACAAAAATCAAATTTTTCGTCAGGCTGCCAGACGGTGATCCGGATCAACACCAAAATCGAATCACTTCTTCCTTTTCCCATGCAGAACAGTTCCTGAAAATTTCATCAAAATCCATCCATTACTTTTGAGTTATTTTGTTCACAGACAGACAGACAGACGGACAGACAGACAGACAAACAAACTCTCCCGAAAACATAACCTCCTTGGCGGAGGTAACTAGAAAAGCACTCGGAGAGCGCAGACCTCCGCCAAGCAGCACAGTTCCCAGTAGGCCTGTGCTCAAAATATCGATACGGCAAAATATCGTATCGCACTCCTTTGGGATACGTGTATCGACGCGGATTCTACAGAATCGATACGGCCTTAATATTTTGACAGTTGTTGTAAATACACTTTGGGTAATGTTAACAGTGGCACAGTTCAAGGTAGAAGACGAGCTACATAATGAAGCAAATGTTCTAAATTTGAACTTAGGTCTTCCATCTTTGAGGATCTGAATTTATGTCTCTCAAGTTGTAGAACCACTTAAAACTCATCCTTGTTCTTTTTCTTCTTATAAGAAAAAACTAAACTTGTCAAGAATTTTGCATTGTTCACAGTTTATGTGTATCGGGATACGTATCGTATCGTGGCCTTAGTATCGGGATACGTATCGTATTGTGAAGTTGCTGGAAATACCCAGCCCTAGTTCCCAGACGGTGATCTGGATCAACACCAAAATTGAATCACTTCTTCCTTTTCCCATGCAGAACAGTTCCTGAAAATTTCATCAAAATCCATTCATCACTTTTTGAGTTATTTTGTTCACAGACAGAGACAGACTCTCCCGAAAACATAACCTCCTTGGCGGAGGTAAAATTGTAAACAGGGAAAGAAATGATCAAACTGGAGAGTGAAACACACATAAATGTCACAGATAACCTACAAAAGAGGCCCAGCTAAAAAACCAACTTGAACAAAATACTCCATGACCACTGTATCTCCACTCTTGATCATGTTAACAGAGAAGTTAGCAACTGGTTTCAGGTAGACTGTAACACCAAAGGGTTTTTATCCTGTCTGTTGATATTTTTTTCTTTCTCCGCAGCTTTGTCCTGCAGAGACGCTGCCAGTAAACCTCTGAGATATATAGACTCTGCATGTCTGTCACTCTCTTTTACCTTAGTAATAAAGAGCATGTGTGTGTAGCAGCAGCTTCACAGACAGACTGAGTGAGACTTACTGATCTTGAACACAGCTGAGACCCTGCAGGGGTCCACACTCCTTTCGAGGTGGAATTTCCGACCCAGATGCAGTTCCCTACTCGGAACTCGGAAATCCCGACTTCCAACTACAACTGGAATGCACCACAAGTTGGATGCAGAGGTAGAAAGCCTTTACAATTTAAGTTATTTAGGTGGCTGACCCTGTCTCTCACTGTTCCATGACGTCCTCTTTCCATAACTCAGTGATTCTAAGAGCCTTTAGGAGAAAGAGGGGCAAGTATTGTTTATCAGATTTACAGCTGCTGCCAAAATGAAATTATTCCTTCCATTACGTAAAAACAATATTGTCCAGGGGAGGGGGAACTACAAATACATTCTTTTTATGGGGGGGAAAGTAGGGGAGCACTTAGAACTAGAGCTCCGAGCTGCCAGCTGAAAGGTGCTATGAGGAGAATCTCTTACCGGCGACATTTAGACTCTGCTACCCATGAGTACTTGCGACTGTCGTAATGCTGTGTTCCAGTAACCTTGGAAATGGGAGTGACATCATCTCCGACTTATCGGCATTCCAGTTGAAGTCGGAAAAAAACATCCCGATCTACAAGGCTATTGTTAGCTGTTGTTAGCACGCCCTGCGTTGTTGTATGAAGAATGTGATTATCACTATGGCAGCACTTTTGTAAAGATAAGTCTAGCAATACTATGTATACAGCTGATCTAGAGCGACACACCCCAGTCAGAAGTGCAAATAAATGGATTATTACAGGAGCTAAATAACTGTTCACACTGGGGGCATCCATCTTCCATTGTCAACTCGGGAGTGGCGAGGTTCCCCCGAGTTCCCAGTAGGAAATTTCCACTTCGGGGAACGTTCCAGTTGCAATTTCCTACTCGGAACTCAGAAATTCCTACCTCTGACTACAACTGGAACGCACCAAAGACGTGACTGAAGCCAAAGCGTGTGTTGTGGTAAATGCAGCTCGGACCTTCACCAGAACTCTGAATTGCTTTCCAACTTCTTTTTTCAACAACTTACAGGATGCAAAGCAACGAGGTAATGTATCTCTTTCTAGTTACGTAGTGGTAGTTTTTGATGTGTGACAACAAGCAATTTTCGGAAAACTTATTATCGTAGTTGTAGCCGGCTGTATATCACTACTTACAGCCCGGTGCTCTAAGACGTGTATTATAAATAATAAAATAATAAAAATTTGCTCTAGTTTTAATTGTCTTGTTCCCGTAGTTCAGTATCTAGGCTAGTCCAGTCCTGTCCGACCCGACCGGAAGGTTAAGGAATAGAATTTATAGCAGGGGCGGATCTAATCATATGGCGCCCAAGGCAAACCCAGTCATTGGGGCCCTTCCCTGTACTGATACATTTTTTAATTATTGTCATTAATTTTCCCAACTTATGGGATGGGTGCAGAGAAAAAAAATAAACAAGGAAATTACAGATGTCAAACAAGGGTCGTCTCCAGACTGTAATAAACCTTAACAGTGAAAAATAATGTCCCCTTAAAAAACAGTATGTTAGAGACAAAGTTCCCATTCCCTGCTCAGATAACTCATTCAGTCTTACTCATTCACACCACAAAAGACAAAATGGATAGACAGACAATTGTCAGAAGTATTGACAAGAAGAGGGGAAAAAAGGGGCGGAAGAAGAAGAAAGGGAGGGTAGTAAATAAAAATAAAAAATAACTAAAATTAAATTAGATTAAATAATAATATAAAAAGTAAACAGGGTCAGTAACTCAGTATTTCATTGGTTTTCAGCATGCTGATACATTTTTACTATTACATTATTACTATTTAATCTTGTACCAGGTAACATAACAAAACTAAATGAATTTCCTTAAATTTTGTATTTTAGTTCAATTTTGACAGAAGGCGAGTATGTTAATTAGTCCTGCTTTTGAAGTCTGTTACAGTTATCTGACAGCTTAAGTTACAAGTTACATACCCATGTTTATATGTCCTCCACATCCAGGGAATATTTATGACCAAAAAAAGATTTTGAATCTAAATGGGACATCAGCAAAAATAAATAAGAAGTTTATCATGCACATGCAAAATTATCCTGTGCATGGGCCGTAAGCTTTTGATACTAAGTGTCATATAGTTTGAAAAGTTATGAATGAAAGTATTTTACAGGATATCATGATTGAAAATAAAGTCAATGACATCAAATGGATGAGGTCGACTGTCAAAATGATTGTAAAATATGGATGTTGATCTTCTCTATTTCATACTACAGCATGTGAATTAAGACTAAAATAATAATAACTTCTCTGAATTAAAGAAAACTTTAATAATACTTTTTTGTGAGATGTTTGAGGGGCCCTGGACAACTTGGGGCCCCAGGCAATTGCCTGTGTTTGCCTAATGGTAAGTACGCCCCTGATTTATAGATAACCTATTTTGATGCTATAAAACTCATCTTAAAGTGAGTATTTTGATCAGGCATATATCTAAAAGTGAAACTTTTTTGTAATTACTTAGAAACTCCTCATAGTCTCTTTAAAGAGATGTCTAAGACCTGACTTTTGGATTTTATGTTGCTTATCTCTGGCCTGCTCGTGACATAGCTGAGGTGCTGTGGGTTATTCAACTACAGCTGGGATGGGATTATGTTTTGTTTTGTTTTTCATTTTCCCTTTTTGGGTACTAGGATTATGTTAACAAGATTTCAAATAAAAGCAGCGATTAACAATTTTCTGGATATTTTTGGATATGTACCTTCAAAATAGCATCTTACCCAAATTAACAGAGTCAGATCAACAGTTACTTGATTCTGTTTTTACAAAAGCAGAAATTGCAATTACAATGAATCTAATGCCTCTTAACAAAAGCCTAGGGCCAGATGGTTTTCCAATAGAATTTTATTGAGAATTTTGACAGAACTTGAGCCCATTTTTTGCCAATGATGGAAAACTTAAGTGACAAAAAATACTTCCACAGTCAATGAACGATGCACATTTTACAGAATTTCACAAGGATCATAAGGACCCGCTAAAAATGTTCATCATACAGACCTATAAGCCTTTTAAATCATGATAACCAAATTATCGCCAAATTACTGGCAAAAAGGCTTGAATCTTTACTATCTAAATCAATACATCCAAACCAGACAGGCTTTATTAAAGGGAGAAACAATTTCAACATCAGTTGAGGGCACTCAGAGAAGGCCTTCAACAGGGTTGAATGGAAGTTCCTTTATATCTGTTTTACAGGGATTTAATGTTGGTAATTTCATTAATTGGATTAAATCAATTTACAGCAATCCTAAAGTGGCAATTATCACCAATGGTATGCCTTCTAAATTATTTTCTTTGTCAAGAGGAACAAGACAACAGTGTCCATTGTCACCCTTACTGTTCGCTTTGGTAATTGAGCCATTAGCATCATGTATTCAAGACAATAGAAATATTCAAGGATTACAATTGAAAATCGTGAATATAAAATATCCCTTCATGCAGATGATACTGTATCATCCTCTATGTAACAGAACCAGAAAATTCAATCTCATCATTATTGAAGGTAATTTAGCAATTTGGAAGATACTCAGGATATAAGATAAATTTTAACAGATCAAATGCCTGTCTCTGCTATATGAAACCTACAGAAAATATGTACAACTCCTGTTCTTTTAATTGATCATCAGAGGGTTTTAAATATCTGGGAATACATATTACTCCTGACTTAGACAATCTATTCAAGGAAAACTATGTCCCTCTGAAAAATAAAATCAAATTGGACTTGGACAACTGGATAACATTGCCGCTATCTCTCATTGAAAGAATAATCATAATTAGAATGAACATTCTTCCTAGACCAAATTTTCTTTTCCAAATGTACCATGTTATTTACCCTTGCTTTCTTAAAAGGATTTAAACAGATATGTTTCAAAATGTATTTGGTGTAATAAAAAACCCAGAATAAGCTTATCAACTCTAATGAAGCTAATTCCAAAGGGGGGCTTAACCTCCCCAACTTCCAGCACTACTTTTGGGCAGCTCAATCACAAAGCCTAGTGTCATGGTCAAGAGAGAGAGACCAGAATCACTTTGGATTCAGATGCAAGTCAGTCTTCTTCCCCCTCTGCCTCTGGGGCCCTTTATGTTCATAAAACCTTTCACTAACATTAAAAATGTAGATCAGCATTCCAAAGTTTATAACACTCTCGTAGCTAGGAGGGACTGCACTAAGAACTGTGGTGCAGCCTCAGCTACCTATTCCATCATAACCCTGACCTAAAGAAACACCTGCCTGCTGTCCACTTAAGTGAGTGGAGTGATCTAGGTTTAAAACAACTTAGACTTGTTAAACAGAAAAAGGTTCCCTAAGGTTCTTCATTAATGAAAAGCATGTTTTATGACATTTGTAGTTCCTGATCCAACCAAGCTAAAATAAGCAGAGAAAGTAGTGAATTGTACTGATTTGTTCTGGTGCTCCACAAAGTTGTGTCGAAGAGTGTGAAGACTTGTGAGAAATCAGTTACACGCCTGCATGGCTACATTATGAAACCGTTAATGAAAACACCAAAATATAGGTCATTTAGCAGACATACTCACACTGAGTAAATAGTTAAAGAATGAATCAATTTGCTCATACCACTGACTGAATCACATTCTAATCTCAGATATTTTTTTCTCAGGACCGGCATATACAGCTGTGACACCGTCATCACTAAAACACATTGCTTCATGTGATGCTCCAGAGGAGAGGACGTATCATTTCTCTTAAAATGAATCTCCTTGTTTCCTTTCTACTCTCTTCATTTCCTCGCGTCTTTGGCATGCATCTCTGGTGGGCGGGATTAAGGCTGCGTTCACTCTGCAGTCAAAAGTGACCTGAATCTGAATTTTTGGCTCAAAGGACCTCTTTCACAATACATGTAATTTTGCCCACAGCCCAATTTTTTGTTTATTGTGTGGTATTTGTAGTACACCCAGAGACTCCCAAGAATATACCTTTAGAAAATCCAAAAGTCATCCAGGGCCTGTACTATGACCTATTTTATGATCATTGCCATAGGTGTGAGCTAGAGTGCACACTTTACCCCAAAACTTACTCAAACACAAATAATAAATCATCAAATTGGGTCAAATCACATTCACTGAAGTCTGGTGCATCTTTTGAAATTAAATGTAAAGCTAAGTATTACAATTGAAAGAAGTTATTGAATTTTAACTGGAAAAAAAATAGTTTTTTTTTTATGATTTTTTCAACAAATTCAATTCTTTAGAGATGTGTCTGACCAACTTACAGTTGCTGTACAACTAAAATACTTACAAATTATTTGGCCACATATATATTCTCAAAGTGGGAAAAAAATCACCAAATTCTGAGACCGGTAAAGTTGTTCAATTAATAGGTTGGGTTACTGTGGAAGAATCAGGACACTGTTCCATGTCTTGTATTATATCAAGGGTAATGTTTTATTTCATTCAATTTGCAGCAAATGGATGTTAACTTCAATTTAGTATTGTGCATTCAATTGGATTATATTTTTTTTCATATATTCTATATATGAAGTATATATATTATATATATTCTACATGAAGTATCCAAACATGAGACATCACCCAAACTGAAGTTTGAAACCTTGTCAGATTCTGACTGCCATGCATGGACTGGCTGGACATTGGTGCAATTTAAGAACATGTATGACATGTGTGAATCTGATCTTGTTTCAGGTTCAAGTGATAGTTCCAGAGCAATAGATTTGCTTCTTTACTTTTGGGCAAAACTGAAAACAAACCTTTCATGGAATCAAATGACCATGCTTACTAATCTTTCCCAAGCTACACTGTCAAGACATTTTCATACAATTGCAGATATTTTGAACACAATAGTTGTTCCCAAATACCTTGGCACAAATCATATTTCCCGCCACGATGCCATAACTCACAACACTGTCTTTACTAAAGCTTTTTATGGTGACCAGGTCACTCTTATCTTAGATGGTACATATATCTACCTCAAAAAATGCAGTGATCATCAGTTTCAAAGGGCATCTTACGGAAGACAGAAAAAACGAAATTACCTAAAATTCATGTCAGTTGTACTGCCTGATGGATATGTTTTAGACACTATTGGCCCCTACCATGGTAACGTAAATGATGCAACAATAACTCGGCTCATCATGGAAAAAATTGAAATATTGAAATCTTGGTTAGAAGCAAATGACAATATGATTGTAGATCGCGGTTTCAGGGATGCCTTAGATCTTCTTGCTAAGTTGGGGTATGATGCTAGAATGCCGTCATTTTTACCAACTGGTAAATCCCAATTGGATTCCTCAACAGCCAATAGTGATCGTTGCTGTACCAAAACAAGATGGATAGTAGAGTCCTACCACGGGCGTTTAAAGAAGTGGATGTTGTTTAAGAAACAACTTACCTCAAATTATTTTGTTGAGGTCATTGGTAAATTAGTGCGCATAGTAACTGCATGTCTCAATGCCTTCAGAGGACCAATACATGTTTCAGATCCAGATCGAGAGGAACGAGATACTAAGATGGCTCAGCGTATGCTTTCACTTTTAAAAAAAGACAATGTTTTGGCAAAACGAGTTGCAGAAGACCCAAATATGTCACGTAGTGCGTAGAGCTCGTAGTGAATGGCAGAAGCTTGAAGCATCTGATATCTCGTTCCCTCTTGTGGATCTGGAATACCTTGAGACCATAACATGTGGTACATACCAAATCAAACAGTCCCCTGGCTACATTGCTGAGCATCAAAAAAAAGATGGTGACTATAAGATTTGGGTTTACCAGCATGATGCTGATCTCATTAGGGGACAGATTCATTCTCGTCACAGATCTCAAATAAAATACAATGTTTGGATTCAATTTGACGAGAATGCATCAGATGATCCTGTGAAGGCATATTATTGTCTCTGTCCTGCTGGAAAGAGAACCTCTGGCATGTGTGCACATGTTGCATCTGTAATCTATTATTTGGGATATTATAAACATTTTCAAAATCAGAAACCCCTCCAACCATTCACAAGCAAATTCAAAGACTCCATTCTATGAAATAACCAGCCAATCATACATCTTATGGATTTCTCAGATCCCCTTTCCCTCACTATAGTTCCAGTCTACAAATTAAAATTGTCCAAGCCGTTGCTATGCAAAAAGACACGAAGGCCATAAAACAGATTACATGTATATATAAGTACTAGAAACAGAAATTGACAGAAGTAATGTTTATGTATTGCTGTCATTGTAGATATATACAATCTGATTACAACAATCCAAAACTGCATCAGTTTTTACTTGTATCAATGGCTCATTATTATCTCATCACAAAAGCATAATATACAGGCCCTTTGTGGCTGTTCAATATTAAAATGAATAACATTTCATGTGAAATGTTTGTTTTGAATCTAGCATTCAAATTCTAAAAGAAATCATACTTAAAGGATGAATTCTGAACAAATCTTTAAAGGTTCCCTGATATACAAGACATGGAACAGTGTCCTGATTCTTCCACAGTAACCCAACCTGTTAATTGAACAACTTTACCGGTCTCAGAATTTGGTGATTTTCTTCCCACTTTGAGAATATATATGTGGCCAAATAATTTGTAAGTATTTTAGTTGTACAGCAACTGTAAGTTGGTCAGACACATCTCTAAAGAATTGAATTTGTTGAAAAAATCATAAAAAAAAAAAACTATTTTTTTTCCAGTTAAAATTCAATAACTTCTTTCAATTGTAATACTTAGCTTTACATTTAATTTCAAAAGATGCACCAGACTTCAGTGAAGGTGATTTGACCCAATTTGATGATTTATTATTTGTGTTTGAGTAAGTTTTGGGGTAAAGTGTGCACCCTGGCTCACACCTATGGCAATGATCATAAAATAGGTCATAGTACAGGCCCTGGATGACTTTTGGATTTTCTAAAGGTATATTCTTGGGAGTCTCTGGGTGTACTACAAATACCACACAATAAACAAAAAATTGGGCTGTGGGCAAAATTACATGTATTGTGAAAGAGGTCCTTTGACCTGTATCTGATTTATTTCTGACAGTATGAACAGCACAAGTCACATTGAATCTGACATTTTCAAATCAGATTCAGGCCACTTTCAAATGTGGTACTATCCGATGCGTATCGGATATTCTTGAATGTGACCCCGGTCTGAACAGCAGGTCACATTTAATGCGACTTTGACGTCATTCTATAGCAGCAGTTCACCTCGGGACAAATGTTTTCAAAGTCACTTCATTGACAGAACATAATCAGTGGTTAATATATAGACATGATTATTAAAAAGTTTAGGCATTTTTTTCCTAAAATAAAGAGTCTTAGCTGTTTTTCCAGCTACAAGCTTGATTAAACAATGCATAAAGCGAGGAGTAATGAGAAAAAGTGAGAGAGCACTGGGGCGATTGACTGGCATCTCCATTACACGCACAATAAAAGATAAACGTGAATCAATCATATGTTTGTATTATGATATCTGATAAACTTTAATAAACTGCACCGACTTTTGAATAGATTTATCACACTAAAATAACAGTTTACAGGACGCAGAGACACTGATGATCCACTGCTGTCCATCTCATCCCTGTATGTTTCTACGAGACAGCTTCAGTCAGTGAACAGTCTGTTCCTGTCTGATCTGCTCTCAGACAAACTACGAAACATCAGAACAGATGATCAAACCAAGTTTTCGCCTCTTTTGTGCACCTGTTCAGCGCACTATGGCTCTGAAATGTTTGGCTCTCCAGCAGTGATCTATCATCGGCAGGGGTCGACGGGAAAGAGCGCCTGCTTTTAGTTCATAAGAAATATAATATAGCCATCATTACTTTAACAAGAGCTACTGTAATATCAGGTGCTGTGTTATGGGAACAAACTTTTCCAGCACTGTGAAGCAAAGTTTTGGTCTCTGTTTGTTGCCGCTGATCATACCGTGCTGTGCAGATTGTCATTAATGTTAAATTGAGCATGCGCGTCACTTCTGAAGCATGAGCTGTTCACATCACAGTCTGCAGTCAGGCCACATTTAGAGATGTAATCTGAACAGCCAAACAAAAAAAATCAGATTTAAGCAATAAATCAGAATTGAGCATTAAGGGTTGCAGTGTGAACGTAGCCTAAGACGCAAGTGGTGAGGATGAAACTTTGGAGCTTTGAAAAGCAGCTAGGGAAACCTGGTCCAACTCGGACACTGCAGCATTAAAAAGGTCAACATTTTAATGCTTACATCCACCCAAACTTTCATTACTTCCAAATCTTCTCAGGCTCTGTTTAAATAAAATGTCTCGGCTTATGTAGAGTCCCATGTTTGCTTCAGGATCAGGCAGCCTTCCTGTCTGCGTCCCGTGCCTCATCGCTGCAGGATAAAGAAACGAGCATGCGCAGAACGACCGGAATCAATTGAAAGTGGAATGAACAGATACATGATCGAGAAATTATTTAATTCGGATTTAAAATCAGAATAAACCAGCTACTAACTTTGGAATGAAGTTTTATTTGGAATTATCATTTTCATTTGGAATTAGGTGTTTACATGGTAATTTTCAATCGTTTTAAGAGGATTTACATTTTATTCAGAATTAAAGAGGAATTAAAGTTCTCATGTAAACGCAGCACCGTAATTAAAGGTGAAACTGCAGAATTTTATACATTATTAGCACAAAGAAGTCAATCATCATTTATTTCAGTGGTAAAAACTTGGGAAAAGGATTTGGGGATGGAATTCAACGAAAATGCATGTCAATACGTATTTGAGAATTCATATTTTTCTTTAACAAGCAAAAAAATTGAAGAACTTTACATCCATTTACTATCTTAATTTAACCTCACTAAGGATGCATAAAATATCCAAAGATATTTCTCCAAACTGTCTACCTGTCTACCTTTAGAGAGACTGACTTTAGAAAAGAATAACAAGGGCTTCATTTTCAAGACCTTTGGCTCCCTTTAGCAGCATCCTTGTAACATTTTTCAACATGTCCCTGGGAAACATACGAAAGGGAAAAACAAAACAAAATAGGTAACCTGTAGCAAAAGTAAAGCTTAAAATAATCAGAAACTGTTGTTACAATCCTCCATGAATTTCTCCCTGGCTTAGCAATGGTTGATAGATTCTTGTAAGCACAAGTGTGTTGTATGAATTTATATGTTTTTGTTTAAAATGTTGAACTTTTATGTGTTTTTTAAGTTGATTGTTGCGATATAAATTTTTATTTATTGAACTTATTTTTCTCTACTCATTTTTGCCTTTTTCAAAGAAAGTTTTGGTGCCTGGTAACTGGAGATTCTCATCATGGATGCACAGCTGACAAATCTGCGGCAGCTCTGTGATGCTGTCACGTCAACATGGACCAGGCTCTCTGAGAATTGTTCCCAGCACACTGTTGTATCTATGTCACAAAGAATCAATGCAGTTCTATGGATATAGGGGGTCCAACATGGAACTACTAAGGAGTACCTACTAAAGTGGCTGGCAAGTTTTATGTTGGCTTATTGTATTGTTATCCATGACACCTTTTTTCAATGATTTCACCTCTGAATTTTTTTTTAATATTTGTAAATAAGCAAACACAATATCCAGTGCAATACCCAGTCAAATGTGGTCTACTGTAAGACAGTGCTGTCAAATTATATTCATATTGTAGATATAGTTAATATTAATACTGTCAATTCCTTGGCCTTGTTTAAAGTCTCACTTAACTTATTTTTCCTTTATAAATAAGTTGATATAGCTTAAAGACTTTGCGTGTTGGGGATTAATAAAGTATTCCTGATTCTGACTTTGATGGCTGCTTTACCTCATAGCTAGCCCCTTTTGTCATATTCTTGTCCCTCCTTGCACTGGAAACAAGATCACCAGAAAGAAAGTAGGGATGATTACCTACCACTCGTCCAGAATTTAGAATCATCAGAAGAATTCCCTTTAATAATCATGTCACTTCTGCTTTGCAGGACCTTCACTGGGTCTCAGTGATTTCCAGCCTTGACTTAAAGACCCTGCTTCTCTCCTGTAAGAACAACTCCTATCTCACTTCTCTGTGCCTTTGTGAACTTCTATACTCCAGCCCCCCAAACTCTCAGGTTTTCTCTTGCCATCCACCTCACTGCACCACTTGTCCATGATGCGATCAGAGCCTTCACGTTGAAATTTGCCTCCCTCACCCTGACCAGGGATTCAGGACAGTGACCCTCTGCATCTTCAAATCCTGTTCAAAAACACAGTTTTCTAAACTGGCATATGTAGTCTGATTGTTTTTACATCTGTCCAAGCTCTGCTGTCTTTGCTGACCATGCATCTTTTTGTAAAATTATCACTTATTTTGACTTTAACTCCATTGAAAGGTAATTAAAAATGAGAGGACAGCAGGAAGTGGCCTTGAAAAGAGAACAACCTAGAACAGCTTCAATACTGGTGTTATCAGATCTGGACCACATTTCTTTATTTAATGAAATACAAACAACTGCAAACTTCGCTATAATAATGATAAAATCAAGGGTTTGTTTAAAGAACTGGCTCACTTTCTGTCTTTTATCTTGCAGCAGTAATACCTGCCTACTACACTATCTGGTTGGCCCATAATGAATGTGATTGACAGAATGATCATCCAAATCACCGGCTTGTTACTCTTTCCAAAGGTTCTACCCATTTATAAAAAAAATCAACGGGTAAGTGAAATCATTAAATGTTCCATCTTGTGTGTTAGGCTACTACGATTATGAATATTTAGTATTCTCATTATTAATTAATATTGTTGTTATTGTTGTTACTATTAGTTGCAGTAGTATTATAGCACCCTGCTGTCACACTGTGTTTTTATTAGTGCTGACCTACCTGCGGAGCTGGGAGCTTGTCCACCTGGAGGAATGTCCAAAGACCTCTGCCTCCTCTCTCTGTCTCTGTCTCTGTCCCTGTCTCTGC
>JAZDUH010000155.1:562500-650000 GCA_036419115.1 Scarus forsteni | reverse complement strand
AAAAGAAACAGCACACCAACATCAAAACCTCATCCCAACTGAGAAATATGGTGGAGGGAGCATTATGGTTTGGGGCTGCTTTGCTGCCTCAGGGCATGGACAGATTTATTTCATCGACAGAAAAATGAATTCCAAGTTTATCAAGACATTTTGCAGGAAAACCATCTGTCTGCCAACTGAAGCACAATAGAGGATGGGTGACGCAACAGGACAACGACCCAAAGCATAGAAGTAAGTCAATCAATCAATATGGCTTCTGGAGTGGCCCAGTCAGAGTCCTGACCTCAACCCGATTGAGATGCTGTGGCATGACCTCAAAAGACTAATTCACACAAGACATCCCAGGAATATTGCTGAACTGAAACAGTTTTGTTCAGAGCAATAGTCCAAAACTCCTCCTGAAAATTGTGCAGGTCTGATCTACAACGACAGGAAACGTTTGGTTGAGGTTATAGCTGCCAAAGGAGGGTCAACCAGTTATTAAATCCAAAGGTTCACATACTACAGAAGTTCTGATATGGTCATATAATGCATTCATGTTATCAGTTCAAGATCAAATACAGTCTGATGCAGGGTGGAAAGTAACGAATTACATTTACTCACGTTACTGTAATTGAGTACTTTTTATGAGTAATTTGTAATTTTCTAAGTAGTTTTTGAAATATGTAATTTTTACTTTTACTCGAGTACATTTTGACCCAAGTATTTTACTTCACTACATTTGAACCCCCTATCGTTACTGAGTACAATATTGATAGTGAAAAAAATTAAATGCGGGCGGAAGACACCTGTGTCCTGGGAGTGAAAGTCAGTTATAGCAGGATCCTGCCGGCATTTTATTTTGAATTGTGGGATCCTGTGGGCACTTTATTTTGTGTGCATTTTGTGTTTTGAATACTTTGATTCTGGTTTAATTTTCTTTATTCTAATTGTAGTGTTGTCAGTTGGACAATATGACTGAAAATAGTTTGCACTTTACAGTAGTTTGTGACTGTCCTTGTTGTCCTTGTATTGTGAGGAAGTAAGAGGATCATGTTACTGAGCTCAGCCGAGCTTTTACAAGTGTGGATGTGTACTTTAATATGCCTCAAAGTTGATTAAAACAACTTGTGCTGGATTTGATTCATGGCTCATCCTTTTTTTTGCGTTAAATAACTGAAAGTAACTAAGTAACTTTTACTCAAATTCCATTTTAAATGATGTACTTTTGTACTTTTGCTCGAGTAAATTTATAGATGGGTACTTTTACTTTTACTTTGAGTAGGATTTAAGCAAAGTAAAGATACTTTTACTCAATTACAATTTTTGAGTACTTTTGCCACCTCTGGTCTGATGTAACGTTTGGTCAGAGCTTCTTGACAGTTTTTTATAGTATTTTATATGCACACTTAATTAGAAAGACAATTTACATTTACAGCTAAAAATGTTCATAGGATCATAGGATCCTATCCAGCAGGTATGTGGCATATCTTTCTAAGGGCCAATGTTTGTGAAGTGTTTCAGTCTGGTTTTAAGCCTCTCCACAGCACTGAAACTGCTCTTATAAAGGTTTCAATGACCTGCTGTTAAGTCTTGACTCCTGTAACTGTGCCATTTTAATCCTTCTTGACCTGACAGCGGCGTTTGACACAGTGGACCACTCAATCCTCCTGTCACGCCTTGAGCACTGTATAGGCATTAAGGGCACTGCCCTAAGCTGGTTTAGATCATACCTATCTGAAAGGTCTTTCTCAGTGCACATGGGCCAGTTTTCCTCCTTTGTGGCTCCTCTGACATGCGGGGTCCCTCAAGGATCTGTTCTGGGCCCGTTGCTCTTCTCCTTATACTTGCAACCTTTGGGGTCGATTTTTAGGAAGTATGGCATTCCCTTTCACTGTTTTGCAGATGATGTGCAAGTCCATTTGCCGTTGAAGGTCCCAGCCACTGATGCTCTTTAGTGCTTGCACAACTGCATGGTTGATGTTAAGCAATGGATGGATCTGAACTTCTTAAAATTAAATGAGAGCAAAACTGAAGTTGTCCTGTTTGGTCGCCCTTATCTGGTCCAGCCCCTTGCTAGCTCCCTTGGCCCACTAGTGCCTTATATTGGGTCCCAAGCCAGGAATCTTGGGGTCATAATTGATGGGACATTCAAACTGGACAAGCAGATCAGTGCTGTTGTTAAGTCCAGCTTTTATCAGTTGAGGGTCCTAGCCAAGGTTAAACCCTATCTGGACCAGAAAGACTTTGAGAAAGTCATTCACGCTTTCATCTCATCTCGTTTGGATTATTGTAGCGCCTTGTATGTTGGCATTGAGCACTCTCAGCTTAACCGCCTGCAGATTGTCCAAAATGCGGCTGCTCGTCTCGTGACTGGGACAAAGAAACAAACTCAGTAACTCGATAATTAAAACAGGGAACGGTAATGATAACCTTGGGAAAATTTACCACGGTTTACCATTTTACCGGTAACCGTTACATCCCTAGTTTGTAGAAGATCATCTTTGAACAGGCAACACATCAATTTCTTGCAGCAGAAAATCCCATCAGATGCCTCTTACGTCAGCTAAGAACAAGAAGCACAACACAGGTTCTCCAAAATAGGACATAGAAGACTGGAAAAGTGTTGCCTTGTCTGATGAGTCTTTACCGCCACATTTAGACAGTAGGTTCATAATTTGGTGCGAACATCTTGGTCCTGCAGTCTTGTACAGTGGTCCAGGCTGGTGGCGTTGGTGTTATGATGTGTGGGATATTTTGTTAGTACTGACTGAGCATGGTTTAAACTCCACAGCCTAATGGAGCAATGTTGTTGTCAGAAAGCAGAATTGTCTTCAAACCTGATTTTTTTAACATGACAATGAATTCACTGTTCTTCAGTGGCCTACAAAGTCACCAGATCTCAGTCCAGTAGAGCATCTTTGGGATATGATGACATTGAAGTTTCCATCATGAATGTCTAGCACACAAATCTTAAGCAATTGTGTTATGTTACCATGTTAATATCAGTGTTAAGTTTGACAGCACTTTTAAATGTAGTTTTTGTTATAGCATTGGCCTAAAATCTATTTTAGTTTAACTTATAATTCAGCATCTAAACTGTTTTAATTTAGTCTAGTCTTAGTTTAAGGAATTATAACATTTTAGTCAATAAAATCTACAGTAAATTTATTTGACTAAAATGCGAAGTGTACAGTGTAAGGCATTTTTTATGTTTCCTTGAATTTCTAAAGTCATGTTTCACACTTGCAAATGAAACATTTAATAACCTTTTATTGAATGTTTTCTTAAGATTGAATGTATAAATGAACAAAAACAAATTAAACTTTTTTTGTGAAATGCAGACGCCTTTATTTAGGCTACTCGGCAGAGCATCTCAGTTACAATACCAGAACTGACAGCAAACAGTGAATCTGCTATACATGAATATATAAATTCATAAAGAGAGCAGCTCTGATTGGATCGCTCCACAACTTGTCCCACCACCACCAAGCTAAGGCAAGGGTGACTGGGTGTCCCTCTTAAATCATCCAACCTTTTCACACAACCAAAGTAGCTGTGATTGGATATTTTCCTAACTTGTCTCTACTTTCTACATGACCAAATTAGGTCTGATTGGATCAAGTCTCTGTCAGACATTTTGGTTTAGTTTTTATTTGTTGATGAAAATGTAAGTTAATTTAGTTTTTTTCATGCGCACCTGTTTTTATAAGTTATAGTCTAGTTTCCATCAGGGGAAAAAAAAGTTGCTGACAAAAACTATGATGAAAATAACATGTCAACAAACTGAACACTTGCTAATATGGACCAAATTCGCTGAGGAACGTTTCCAGCACCTTGTTTAATCAATCACATTGAGGATTAAAGGGTGTCAAACCAGGTACTAACAAGACATTCCTAATAAAGTGGCCAGTGTGGCCGTTTGCCCTTGTTAACCGCTATGTTTTTGTATTCCATGTTTCACGGACACGAAAGATGCGATGTAGGATGTAATACAGACATATTTTTGTTTCCTCCCACACTCAGTCCCTCTGCTTCGTTCAGCACACCCTGCAGGCTCACCATTATCTATAAGAACATATCATCGTTCTCTGCTTATCAGGAGAAAGTCTGACTGGAGCATACCCTGAAAATTAAAACAGGATCCTGCAAATACTGTCTTGAAAGGTGATGACAGTGCAGTATCAGGGTCTTGTGTCTCATATCAGTGGTTTAAGAGGGACTGAGAGTTGTCTTCAACATGGTTTAGGATGTCACCACAGCACAAAGACGGAGCTGTGCAGATATCACCTCCTGAAGCTGAGCTCTAATCAAGTGAAAGTAAAGCAATGTAGAGGAATAACTGCTGTGACAGAAGCTGGCATCAAGGGGTCCAGACTGTTTCATCCCACCATAATCAGCAGCAGCAGCAGCACACAAAGGCCAGCTTTTATTGGATAGGCTAAAGAATTTCCTGCCCTTATTTCCAAAAGGTGAGAAAAATAAGACAGCAAGTCAACAAGGAAACCTCCTGCCGCATACTTCACATCCTTTCCTTAATCTCCTTCTCCAGATTTCTCTTCACTGCTGTAACCCAATTATCATCTCCCTCTCCCCTTGTTTCTTAGGCCCAGAGTCATTTGGAGTGACTATCATCTTTTCGTCTGGTGGAGGGAGAAAAACAATACGGGACAAAAAGCTGGCTGCCCGCCAGAGTCTAATCTGTTTACTGAAGTCTTCTCCCTGCAGTGAGGGTAGGATCAATAACAGCTTCAACAAGGCTATGAGAGGGATGCACTTTAAATGCATGAATCGATCAACATCAACATCACTCAGGAAATTTGAAGCTTATCATATTTGTTTGGATCCAATGCAAAATTCATTTAGAGGTTTTTCAGCTTTAGCAAGATAAACGATGAGTCAGATATCCTACAAGGTTTTTTAGGAGGATAGTTTTTGCGTTGTTTCACCTTGATATGAAGCTATGCAACAACTTTACTGATGAGATGTTTCAAACACAAGGAGGCTGCAACACTTTTTTTAGGAAAACAATACTGCTTTCTCACTAAAATAAGCGGGTCAACACAGGTTTTTTGAACGCGGGTTAACCCGCTACCAATCGGCAAGTGACTATTTTCCCACTGCCAGCAGACTCGGGTCTAATCCGCAGCGGACGAGCTGCATTGCTTTTTTGATTCCTCTGGCACATCAAACTGATGTCATCCCGTTGATGACATTATCAGCGCAATGTAGCCCCTCCATGTAAACAATGGAAAGGGGCATGGAGGCTGTGGACGCGGTTTTAGTTTGTACTTTTGTCCCTCTTTAAAAATGTACAAACTTGGCACCGATGATTCAAAGACAGATGGAATTTTTTGCTGAGATGGCAAAGAGTCGAGTAAGTTACAGACAGGGGGGGCAGGTGGAATATTTTACTGTGGGGACATTACGCCAATGTCATCCGTAAATTAGCTGGTCGACCCGGGTGCAATGGTCTCACTGAAGCCAATCAGAGGTGAGCCAATTAAAACCTGTGTCGCTTGCAGGGTCAGTCAACCCAGGTCGAAATGCCGATTAAACCCTTTCAAACAGCCGACAGGAGCCGATTGTTACCGGGTTTAAACAGACTTTTTGGTCAGTCTGAAAGGGGTATAAGAGATTTAGACTGGAGTTAGGATATAAGATTTAGCCACAGAAATGAGAAGCCAACAAGTACATACAGTGAGCTTTGGCTGAGACTGTATAGAACTGCTACCTGTCCAAACTTATGGCTGTTAAGAGATCCCCTAACCTTGCATAGCAGCTGGACCTGCCTGATTAATTTTCTGAAACATGCAAAGTTATCTTGCCAAGCTCAAATCCTCTACAACTTTTCTTGGCTAAAAGCTGAACAACCCAATCAGGGAAAAGTGGCAGGAGCTGCAGATGGGACAACAGCAGAAAGTGACTGCACGTTTGAAAACAATGGTAGTTTCTGCAGCGGTCTCCGTGGATACAGCAATAACTGAAGTTTTATCAGAAACATACTATGTTTCTTCCTTAAATGAGAACATCACTTGAAACTTTTCTTAAAGGAAACTATGTTTCTGTTCTTCTCCTGATTGGTTTAGCCGTGCAGAGCAGACAGACCTGCCTAATTCTGAAACCATGCATATCCGTCTTGCCAGCCATCATTGTCCACGGTTTCACTTGGCTTAATGCTTAATGGCACAATCAGGGAAGAGAGGCGGCTGGAGCTACGGGAGCAGTGGAAGTGAAGACATCAGCAAGTGACTTGACAGGAAGTGTTTGAAAATAATGGCAGCGGTTAGTCTGTGGTTATCATGGTTACTCAGTGATACTTGGCAAAATATGCGCTCCTCATTAGGGATGGGCATTTTATCCGATACGCAATCAGTGCATCGATGCGAGGGTCTATGGTAAATTGCATCGGTTGGAGTGGTGTGCATCGGATTAGAAACTGGGCTGAAACCACAATACATCGCCTTGTAAAAGCTTTGCATCGGTAAAATCCGATGTCATGTTATTATATATATATTTTTTAAAATTTAAAATTATTATTTTCAGTCAGTTCACTTCCATAATTATCTCTCAGCCGTTAAATTCTCACGAGTGGACTGTTTATTGAGGAACAACAACACACTCTGATTCACCTACTCACAGTCACCACTAGGCGACGTAGGTGTCACTAGTCACTGAACATCAACACCCGGGGAAGGATGCCAGAGAAGAAGAAGAAGAACATCCGGACTACTCCACTCTGAAGTGGTCTTGAAGGAACAATAAAGTTGAGTTGAATCTGCAGAGATTTGTATCGTGATTGCATCCTGATTGCATCGTGGTAGAAAGATAAATCGTATCATCCTGAATTGGTAGATGCTTCATGTGAATGGTTAGTGTATCCTACCGTAGCCTACATATCGAGATTCATATCGTATCGTCCTGGGGATGGAGATTTCCATCCCTACTCCTCATAAGTTTACTTTGTAGGGATCATCTTCTTTGTAGGGTTCATGTCACATGTAAGTGTTAAATGATACATCTGTGTGGTGTAATTTAATGTGAAACAACAGTCTTGAGGTAGTTAAACTAAATGCTAATAGCCATTAGCCACTATGGCTAAAAAGGGTGAACCATTAGCTGTTAGCCACTAAGGCTAATGGCCAGTAGCTGCCGTTTGCCCTTGTTAACCGCTATGTTTAGCTGCTAAGTATGCTATGTCATAGCAGCGTTGCTTGATATGGACTGGTCTGTGATGAGTGTGATGAGTCGAATAATCGTCCAATCACAAGCTGGGGCGTCGGTGGCGCAGTTGGATAGTGCGCTTGGTCAGTGATCGGGAGGTTGCAGGTTCAAGCCCAGCTCGGGGCGGTACATGGCGATGTGTTCTTGGGCAAGACACTTAACCCCAAGTTGCTCCCACTGCTGCGTCAGTGGCGTGTAAATGGGCATGAAAGGGCGTGAATGTGTTAGAGATACTGATGGATAACTAACATAGATACTCTGAACCATCAGTGATTGAATGTGAGTGCGAATGGGTGTGAATGGGTATGAATGGGTAGGTGTGACCTGCGGTGTAAAGCAGCTTTGAGTAGTCAAAGACTAGAAAAGTGCTATATAAGCTCAAATCCATTTGCTATAGTTTTTGAAGGTTTTGCCCCTGAAAACCTTTTCAAACGGCTCTTTCCCAGGATTGAAAAGGAAAATATATCCATGACGGACATATAGAACTGTCTGATGTGTCAGGTGAGGGATCTACAATGATTTGAATAATGTGAAGTGGTTGGTTCATGCCCCCAAAGTGCCTGGTTTTGAGACCAGTGTTTATGGAGCCCATGTGATCACCAGGCTTAAATACTGCCACTCTTTTCTCCGTCTATTATTTTCCTTTTTCTCTTCCCCTGAGAGAAACAGACACCCTCAACTGTTACTCACTAATGAGTCAATACATAGGGGCAAAGCCACCCTCAAGTATGGTCGGCGTAAACACAAAAAGAATTCTGGGACACTCTTCCTGTGAATCAGGGAGTCCACTTATGGGACATTTTTTAACCTCATTGTGTGAAATTTAGCCATGAAACAGAACTCTGCTGTTGCATCTTACAATCTGACATTTTGGTCGACAGAGTCCTCAATTTTAAGATTAATGACACCGAGGGCAGACAAAGTTGACAGCGTGTCTACAATCAAGTTGTAAACAGGGTCTGGGGATGGAGTAACTGGATGAAGTTTGAGAGGCCGAGATTAAAGGTGGTCCACTGAACACGATACAGAAACAGAACAGCTGCAGAAGGTCCTGCTCACTTGTCCAGTAGCCTTACACTCATTCAGGAATTAAGAGGAAAAAAGTAATTAGACTAAAAATTTTAAAAGGAAAAAAACTGCAAGGAGTTCCCAACAAACATTTTAGATAATTGCTGTTCATGTCTACACTTTTTGTGGCTTTCTTTTAGCAAACTTTAACGACTGAAAAGACAACCTGCAATATTCCGACAAAAGGCATTCCTAAGTTCCTTAAACAAAAGCTTATTTCGAGGAGGAGATGAACAACATAAAAAGCTGCAGGTGGGGGTCTGGGAGGTCCAATATTAAGGAAAATTTTAGTGAAGGTGAAACATCGATAAAAAAAAGTTACAGGTCCTTTTAATGAGGCAGCTTTAAAGTGATCTCACTACAGTCTAAAACTAATGTCTTAGTAATGGCTGTAATATTTATTTTCTGATATGATAATACTCTGGGAGCTATGGGGGCCTGTTTTAAACCCAGGGCCAGTAGTTGACTATCACTGTACTTTTATGTCTTTAAATGATGCCAGCCTCTTGCAGAGAAGTAAACACGTTACAAAGTTGACAGCCACAAGTTACCTGTCTAAGTTGTTAAGTTGAATAAAATCTTGTTTCTGAGGTCTGCATCTAGTGTTTTGGATTTGTGACATAGTCTGTTAAAAAAGGTAAGATGTTTTATCCGTTAAACTTAAAGCTGACAATGACAGCTCAGTGTCAGGAGAGACCAAATACTGCCAAAAACACAGTGAAATCTCCGTCGGCTCCACTGATTTTAAAAATTGAAAACTCTCAGATCGTCTCTGGGGTGAACAACTGTGACAGTGAAGACGAGGTGTTACCTGCAGCTGGGCATTAAGTCGAGGCATTGAAGCAGCTCGGCCCTGATTCTCCAGACCTGAGGCGGGGACTGGGATTGTACTGCTAACACTGGTCTCCATCTTCCTCATCTCCACTGACTCCTGAACACACAGAGACACAAACACACATTAAAACAATCTTAAGTAATATTTAGGAGGGTTGTGTTGTTATTGTCTATTCTTTGGCAAGCACAATGCATCACCCTATAAGGGAAAGGCTGGCTTGAATTAAAATAGTAAAGAGATGCAGTCAAAAGGGTTCACTTCAACTTCAAACCAGTGACATTGTATTTACGTTTGTTCCTGTGGTAATGCAGCACCTAAGCTTTATTACTTCTATAAAACACATATTTTAAAACACATATAGATTGATATTTTGTGGCCACAATGATCTGAAGGGCCCTGGGAGTAATGAACAACAAAATAATGTGGTACAGTGCTATAAAAATGGAAATATACCTGATATGTTCGATCTCAGAGTGAAGGGACATTAACTAACCTCACTGTGCAGCTAGATTTTCCTGGTTCCATGTTGTTATAACCAGGCTGCTCCATTTTGCAAAGCTCAGAGCCAGTTTGACTGAGCTCAGTCTGCAGAGGCACTGACCAATGAGCATCCTTTGAGTAGAAAATTGTAGAGCTGCGAGCATGATGAGCAAGAAATACTCTGTAATAAATTTCTGCTTGTGTAAAGATAAGCACAGAAAGCTTTCCTTAGTATTATTTTTATCAGAACTGGACATTTATTCATCAAATTCATTTAAAACTAGAAGTTCCCAGAGAGCACTCACTTCTTTCAACTTCTTTTAACAATGTCGGAGGACTTATTGTCAAAAATATAGATAACTATCTAGTGATGTCAGAAAGTCCTTCAAAAATCCTAGATCCACATCACGCAAAGATCAACATTCCCAAAATGTTACATTAAAGTCTGTAATCTTTTGAGTAATCCTGTTCACAAACGAGCAAACTTTAGAAAAAACACTACCTCTTAAATGCAGGCAATAAAGAACAAAAAAATACAGAAAGCCTTTTTCAGTGGAAAATATATTTTTGTGCCTCTTCTGATGGGTTTGACAAGAGTTTGATGTATGAGTTGGCTTGCATTAGATGTAGTATATATATATACATGATTGCCAAAAGCATTTGCTGGACATTTGGACTTGACTGACATCCTATTCTCAGGTCAGGACTCTCTGTAGGACAGGCTACTTCTTCCACACT
Organism: Scarus forsteni; assembly: GCA_036419115.1. Classification (NCBI taxonomy): domain Eukaryota; kingdom Metazoa; phylum Chordata; class Actinopteri; order Labriformes; family Labridae; genus Scarus; species Scarus forsteni. Next base: position 639,676 of record JAZDUH010000155.1, on the reverse strand, counting down.
AAACTCCCTCACCCAGGTCTTTATGGACAATGCAGTCAGACAAGCAGGGGCGTAGAATTGGGTAGGGACGCTAGGGACTCGTCCCTATCAATATTATGCCACTACCACATGGTCCCTAACATAAAACACAAGCATAGTACGTAACATTACAACTAAAAAATGCTTATATTTAATGGCAAAGAGATACTTAAAGAGGTTATTTTATTTATTATCCATGTATTGTTGTGTATTGAAAGGCAGCAACCGTTTAAGACCAACAATAAAAGTTTGTAGGAAAAAACACAATAAAACCTCTGATGAATAACATGACTATATATTCATTTTGTTAGAGATTACACTTTTCTGTAGCCTTTTTTTTTGTGACTTTGGTTCTATATTTCTCAGACTATAACCATACCATCAAAATTTCTGACCCACCGTTCATATGTCATGCATCAGTATATTTCTGTCAAGGAACAGACAGTAGAGATTTAGATTAGTTTTTTTTCTGAATATGATAGTCTGCTTGTTTGTTTGATTAGCTCTACATGACATTAAAAACAGTCATATACGCAAAACACATTCAGCTTTTAGGAGTGCCATCTTGGTGTGCTTTTATATCCCCACTAATGTCAAAATCAAATCTACGCCTTTGCAGACAAGTACTGTTTTCCTGGAAACCACCAAACCCAAACTCAGCAATCGGAGTGCCAGACGGAGAGGCATGATTGGTCACTCCAGGGAACACATCTCTAGAGTCCAGCAGTGTGATTTACAACCACTGCATCAATACTCTGCGCTGCACTTGGTGATGTGAGGCTTGGATGCATCTGCTCGGCCATGGAAACCCATCCATGAAGCTCTTAATGCTGTTCTTGAGCAAATCTGAAGGACACCTGCAGATTAGAGGTCCATAGGTACTGACTCTGCAGAACATTGGTGACTTTTGTGAACCATGACCCTCAGCACCTGCTGATTCCGCTCTGCGATTTTACCTGGCCTTCCACTTCACGGCTTAGTTACTGTCATTCCTAATCACTTCCACTTTGTTATAACACCTCAGACAGTTGACTGTAGATTATTTAGTAGAGGAAATTTACTTGGCTTGTTGCTCAGGTGGCCTCACTGAGCTAGTGAGGGTGACCCATCTTTTTTTTCCCCCCTTGTCTGCATTGTCTTTTCAGCTGGGCACTGTGTCTGATGACAGCTTTGGAAAGACCAATGCATTTTTTTTCTAGCAGTCAGAGATATGTGAATATGATTCACTGCTACAGTGACCATCACCAGCCCTCCCTGTAGATTACTCCATCAAATCAAACTTTATTTAACCCCTGATGTGAGTTGAAGGGGAGGGCCGTGCCACACCACAGTTCGAAAGAAGGGGAAATAGTGACAGACAGGCAGTGTTATTGATTGAGCAGTCCAAGTGTTATGCTGATCTAAGCCCCTACAGGAATTAAAGGCAGTAAGAAACCAGGGACACCAGAGATGTGGGGTCTTGATAGCAGGGGGGGAGGGTACACATGGATAAAATATGGAGGGACATGCATCACAGGATGTTAGCAGATGTGTTAGAGTGTCCAACTCAGCATGTTCTGACAGGACAAACTATTTCTTTTCAGTAAATCTCGACAGGAGCTTGAGTTTCTGTACAGGCATGCAAGTGAGGTTACAACCCATACAGAGCATCAACCCAAGGCAGCCACCCACGTCAAGGTCCTCAGAGAGTGACAGGTCGACGAATCCCGCACCACAGGCCACCCAGCAGGGCCCACCCATTCCCGGGCCCCCACCTGCAGACGGACCAAAGAGCAGACCAAAAAGCCACTGACACCATCCCACTTTTAGAAGGGCTCCCCAGCAAGAGTCAAGGCAGTAAAGGCTGGACCCCACCAACTGCACCAAGCCTAGACTAGTGGTACACCCCCTGCCCCCCCTGCTATTCTGCATCTTTGATCCCAGACAAAGAAACATTATCCCTCCACTGTGACTAAGTGCAGCTAAGTGTAATGTGGTGCATTAAAACTGGGGAGAAACAGGTTGAGTGGGGGCCTACCGACCCCCCCGCTCACTGTCTGCCCCAGACAAGTGGATGTTGTGTCGCATTTAAACAGAGGGAGGGTGAGGCAGGTGCGAGGCAAACAGAGGGGGGTCACAACCTAAAACAGACTGTGACCATCCCCCTGCACCCCCCCAGGGTGACCCATCTTTGACTAAATGTTTGGAGAAGCAGTCTGCATGACCAGGTGCTTGATTTTATACACCTGGGGAAGTGACTGGAACATCTGAATTCAATGATTTGGATGGCTGAGTGAATACTTTTGGCAATATAGTGTATAGTGTAAATCTAGAGATTTATCTAGATTTATACATTATACATACACTATACTGCCGAAAGTATTAGCTTAGCTGCCTTGACTCGCATATGAACTTAAGTGACATCCCATTCCTAATCCAAAGGGTTCAATATGACGTTGGTCCACCCTTTGCAGCTATAACAGCTCAACTCTTCTGGGAAGGCTGTCCACAAGGTTTAGGAGTGTTTATGGGAATTTTTGACCATTCTTCCAGGAGCGCATTTGTGAGGTCATTTGTGATGTTGGACGAGAAGGACTGGATCTCAGTCTCTGCTCTAATTCATCCCAAAGGTGTTCTATCAGGTTCAGGTCAGGACTCTGTGCAGGCCAGTCAGGTTTATCCACACCAGACTCTGTCATCTTTGTCTTTATGGACCTGTTTTGTGCTCTGGTGCACAGTCATGTTGAAAGAGGAAGGGGCCAGCTCCAAAATGTTCCCACAAAATCATGGAATTGTCCAAAATGTCTTGGTATGCTGAAGCATTCAGAGTTCCTTTCACTGGAACTAAAAGGCCGAGCCCAGCTCCTGAAAGAACTTTACACTTGGCACAAGGCAGTCCGAGAAGTATCATTCTCCTGGCAACCGCCAAACCCAGACTCATGGAGAAGTGCGATTTGTCACTCCAGAGAACGCGTCTCCACTGCTCTAGAGTCCAGTGGCGGCGTGCTTTACACCAATGCATCTGACGCTTTGCATTGCACTTTGTGATGTTTGGCTTGGATGCAGCTGCTAGGCCATGGAAACCCATCAATGAAGCTCTCTGCACTGTTCTTGAGCTAATCTGAAGTTTGGAGGTTTGTAATGACTGACTATGCAGAAAGTTGGCGACCTCTGCGCCTCAGCATCACTGACCCCGCTCCGTCAGTTAACGTGGCCTACCACTTCATGGCTGAGTTGCTGTCATTCCCAAACACTTCCACGTTCTTTTAATACAGCTGACAGTGGAATATTTAGGAGGTCTTCATATTCTGTAACAACGAAGTACTCTGTTGTCTAGCATCTTTTGTTTTGTAGTGTTTTGTATTACTTATAAATGTGATGCTACCTAACACTCGATACTAAAGAATGATAAAATTGAGAAACTTTTGACAAGAAAACGTCCATGTTAATATGATTATTTTCTTCAGAATCAGCAATCAACAACATATCATGAACAGGGTAAATCCCTGACCTTACAACTGCCAGTAAAACACAGTTTAACATGTGTTATCTGAGTTTTTTGGCATCAGTACCTTGTTAGCGTCATTATCCGGCGTGTCCTCTGAGGGGCCTCTGGACGGGGTTTTCTTGGCTTTACCTTTTGGTGCTTCTTTGGGTTTGTCCATCACCCAGGAAGCTGAAGCCTTGATGTGTTCGTGAGTCGGCCTGTGTGTCACAACAATCATACACACACATATAAAGAGCTCAGCATGGTAATAGAAATCATAACTTGACTGTACAGTCATGGCCAAAAGTTTTGAGAATGACATAAATATTACATATTAAATAATATTAAATATTTTCCCAAAGTCTGCTGCTTCAGGGTTTTTAGGTGTTTTGTCAGATGTCTCTATGGTATGATGAAATACAATTAGAAGCACTTCATAAGTATCAAAAGCTTTTATTGAGAATTACGCAGAATTTATGCAATAAGTCAATATTTGCAGTGGTGACCCTTTTCAAGACCTCTGCAATTCTCCCTGGCATGCTGTCAATCAACTTCTGGACCAAATCCTGACTGATGGAAGTCCATTCTTGCATAATCAATGCTTAGAGTTTGTCGGAAATTGTGGGTTTTTGATTGTCCACCTGCTTCTTGAGGACTGACCACAAGTTCTCAATTGGATTAAGATCTGGGGAGTTCCTGGCAAGGGCCCAAAATCTTAATGTTTTGTTCCCCAAGCCATTTGTTGTGAATTTTGCTTTATGGCAAGGTGCTGCATCATGCTGGAAAAGGCATTCTTCATCACCAAACTGCCCTTGGATGGTTCGGAGGAGTTGCTCTCGGAGGACGTTCTGGTACCATTCTTTATTCATGGCTGTGTTTTTAGGCAAGATTGTGAGAGAGCCCACTCCCTTGACTGAAAAGCAACCCCACACATGAACGGTCTCAGGATGCTTCACTGTTGGCATGAGACAGGACTGATGGTAGTGCTCACCTTGTCTTCTCCGAACAAGCCTTCTTCCATATGCCCCAAACAATGGGAAAGGGGATTCATCAGAGAAAATGACTTTACCCCAGTCCTCAGCAGTCCAGTCCCTGTACCTTCTGCAGAATATCAGTCTGTTCCTGATGTTTTTACTGGAGAGAAGTGGCTTCTTTGCTGCCCTCCTTTCACCAGGCCTTCCTCCAAAAGTCTATGCCTCACTGTGGGTGCAGATGCAGTCACACCTGCCTGCTGCCATTTTAGAGCAAGCTCTGCACTGGTGGTAGCCCAGTCCCGCAGCCTTAACGCCTTCAGGAGACGATCCAGGTGCTTGCTAGACTTTCTTGTGTGCCCTGGAGCCTGTTTGGCAACAATTGAACCTCTCTCCTTGAAGTTCTTGATAACGGTTGACTGAGGTACAATCTTACTAGCTGCTATAAACTTCCCTGTTAGGCCCTTTTTGTGCAATGCAATGATGGCTTCAGGGGTTTCCTTGCAGGTAACCATGGCTAACAGATGAGGAACAATGGTGGCATTTACCATCTTCCTTTTAGGGGCCGTTTCCATGACGCCGAAAACGGTCAATTCCGCAAACATTTCGTTGCGTTTTAGCCTTCCGTTTAGATGAGACCACGTTGCGTTTCCACCGAAAACGCAAACTTTTGAAACCGCTCCCCAGAGCGGAAAGATTTGAATCCGCTCCTCCATCCGGCCTCGTGTAAACACAGAGCAGAGCGTTTCAGGGGGAAACGCTGACGTCACCGCATGCGCAGTACTCTTTCACATGGAGGCTGCGCGCGCATACCAGGAACAACAGCAGCTTCCACCGTTCGCCGAGTAACGTGTGAGCGTCTTACCGTGCTCGGTTTGTTATCCAGAAAAAACTATCCAGACAGATTTGTTGTCCGAACTGATCTGTTGTCCAAAAAAGAAACTCCTGCTTCTCTGTGCGTCTGTTCGCCATTGTTGTTTGTGAAAGGTTTTCTTCTTCGTTCGTGTGTTGTAGCAGCGCTGCATCTCTGCAGACCTACACCGCCATCTACTGAATGATGTAGTGTACGGCATGCACACTACAGTGGATTTACAGGGGATTAACTCGTCTCCGAGCGTTGTCATCTAAACGCAGAAGAATTCGAAAACGGAAAAGAAGAATCTCTGCGTCTTCAAGTCAGGAGTTTCCATGTAAACGGCCCCTTAAAGTGTCAAGTCACTCAATCATGACAGATTGATCTCCAGCCTTGTCCTCATCACCATCCACACCTGTGCTAATGTGTGTGACACCTGTGTGTCATTGGATTATGTTAGCTGGTCCTTTTGTGGCAGGTGTTGGCAATGTGTTTTTGGTGATAAGGTTCATTTTCAAGGCAAAGAGGGACTTTGCAATTAACTGCAGTTGAGCTGATCACTCCTCATAACATTCTGGAGTATATGCAAATTGCCATTATAAAAACTGAAGCACCAGACTTTGTGGAAATTAATAGTTGTGTCATTCTCAAAACTTTTGGCCATGACTGTAGTGCTCATTTCATTTCTGAATTTTGTTTTTATATGAACTCTAATGAAACACTAATCGATCACTTCTGATCTTCTAAATAACATGTCATGTTTTCTAGAAAAACAGCGAAGAAGGTATTCTATACTGTAACCTCTTTAGTGTTGAAAATGTCCTTTTAGTCAAACCACAGTTGTGTGAGCAATCATACGCTTCAGCCACCCTCATGGATAGTGCAGGTCTCTAGCCCCTGATGCAGGTATTTTGGGGGCCTCTGGCTGAAAAGTTTTGAAATCTCTGACTCATGCCTTGGCCAGACCAGAGGATATTCACCTGACCCGTCAGTCATCCAGTCTTTTGATCCTGGGCCCCCTTGGGTGCCTCGTTTCTTCCTTTTTTTTCATTTTTGTCCTCCCAACTTTTTTCTGTCATGTCAGACGTGTTGACTAATGAGAGCACAGGTACTCTGCATGTGTGCCTATCATAGACGTGAAGTAGCTGCATCAAGCACAACTATGAGGCAAGGGGAAGGCTCAAGCTAAAACTACATCCAAGCATTTATGACGGTTTGGGAAGGGACTACAAAGACAAACGTCCAAAAGACAGAGCAGAGGCACCTTAGCCTTAAAGATCCAGCTGTGGTTGACAGTTGAAGTCTTGGGTGAAAATTTAATAAGAGTTTGATCAGAGTTGAAAAATGAAATAATGATGAGGTCGTGAATGCAATAAGCCTTCTGATTTTCGGCCTACCAGTTTAATTAATTGTGATAAGAAAATAATAACAAAAGTAATGAACAATAGATTAGCATTAATTTTACCCAGTATTATCCATCAAAATCAAGCTGGATTTATCCCTAATAGGGATCTCAAAACTAATGTAAGAACTTGTATAACTTTAACACAATATGCAAAAAAACATAATATAGATATGGCTTTGATGGCAGTCGACGCTGAAAAAGCATTTGACCGCCTCGAGTGGTTCTATTTGTACAAAGCTCTTGAGAATTTTGATTTCCCAGTAGAATTCATAAATATGATTAAAACTTTGTATAGAGCCCCCAAAGCACAAGTTTATACAAATGGCGTTTTGTCTGAGATATTTAGGTTGAGCCGAGGAACAGCTCAAGGCTGCCCTTTATCTCCAGCATTGTTCGCAATTGCAATCGAACCACTGGCTGAGAAAATAAGACAGACAGAAAACATAACTGGAATTACCATAGGAAAAAAGCATTATAAATTAAGTTTATTTGCTGATGATTTATTGCTGTATTTAAGAAATGTGGATACTTCAATACCATCTTTACTTACTATAATGAATCAATTTTCAAAAATTTCTGGTTTTAAAATAAACATCAGCAGAACTGAAGTTCTAGTTATTGGGGAAAAACAGTTAAACATGGATAAGTACAAACAATTTAAGATTCAAAGCAGTAAAATTAAATACCTGGGTGTTTACATCAGCCCAAACAAAAAGCTGCTGTATAAGAATAATTTTGTAACCTTAAAAAATGACTTTAAACGTAGTCTCAACAACTACAGCAATTTTAAGTTGAATATAATTGGTAGAATAAAACTTATAAAGATGATGTGGCTCTCTAAGTTTATATACTTGTTTCAGTGTTTACCGTTGATGCCACCAAAATCTTATTTTAAGGATATAAATTCAATAATTACTTCTTTTGTTTGGTCAGGTAAAACCCCAAGGATAAAAAGGAATTTACTGTTCTATCCTAAGCAGGAGGGCGGGTTGAGCCTCCCCAATATGGAACTGTATCAAATAGCAGCCCAGATGTTTTATATTGACCGTATCATTAACAACACTAATGAAGACCCATGGCTAGATATTGAAAACCATCAACTACAACCCAATAGTCTATTGTCCATTTTATTTTCTAAAAGAAAAGTGAAAACAGATAATTTCGTCATTAACAGTATAGTTAATATGTGGAGAAAAACAAAACAGCTTTTAGGAGTGGAGATAGGTACTCCAATGCATATCAACCTCTGGAATAATCCATCTGTTAAAATTCAAGATACAACATTAATGTGGAAAACATGGAGGACTAGAGGCATTAAGTTGTTATCTGATATTGTTGCATCAAATAAAGTATGTTCATTTGACACGCTTAAAGATAAATTCCAACTCACAGACTCCGAAATATTTAAACACATTCACTTAACAAACTCGATTAAGGAGAACTGTGACATTGAGAATGACATACCAGCAAAAATAAAGAGTCTTTTGGAACAAAATGGGAAGAAAAAGAAATTTATAAGTGTCCTTTATACCTGTCTCATCAATGCAGGAATCAGCAGTGATTTATTAAATAACATTTATGAGGGTTGGGACAGAGACATAAAGAATTTAAAGGCCAAAACAAAATGGAATGAATGTTTACAGCTTACATACAAAGTCACAACAAATGAAAATCTTAGATTAATTCAATATAAGTTAATGACAAGAGTATATTATAGCAGGGACAGAATTCATAAGTTTGACTCTTCTTCCCCTTCCACTTGCTTAAAGTGCGGTAGAAGTGACTCCCTTATTCATTCCTTTTGGTATTGTGAAAAAGTACAGAAGACATGGTTGGATATTGAGAAATGGCTTTCTAATATTTGTAAACAGAAATTTATATTTACACCAGAAACATGCTTATTTCAAAATGTGATAAAAATGAAATACCCTATGGGATGGCAATTAATATTTTCCTCATTAGTTTACAAGAAATTGCTGTTACAAAACTGGAAAAATAATGAAGCTCCAAGTGTAGACAAATGGAAAATCATCATGAAGTACTACTTGAGTATTGAGAAAACTTTGTCAGAGGACAAAAATAAACAAATGCAGTTTGACTCCGTGTGGAGACATATTTTTGAAGCTTTGTAAACAATTTAGCTATATTAGCTAAAGATCTTGCCCAACACCACCTGTTGTCTATGTATATGATATATGTATCAATATATATTTATATATATTGTTTTCTTTTCTCTCTCTTGTGTTTCCAACAGTTGTACGAGTACAAGAACAAAAGAACCACCAGAAATATAACTGCGTGAATGTGTGGGTGTGAATGAGTGATTAAGTTTGTTTTGTATTTTTAGTTATTTCAATGTGAATATGTTGATTTTTTTTTTTTTTTTTTTTTTTTTATTGTCTTGTGTGTCTTTTTTGTTTGTTAGGTGTCTTGTCTTGTTTGTAGTGTTGTCTTGTGTCCGTTTTTTATTATCATTTTTTTATTTAAAAGGGAAAAAAATATAAATAAAAATGGGTTATATGTTTGTTGATAAGCAAATGGAATGTGCATTGTTTAACTTTGTTTCCCCTCTGAGCGAGGGAGGAGCTTCATTGTTGTTTTGTTGTCAAATGCCTTGTACAATCCTCAAAATGTGAAATAAAATATATATATTAAAAAAAAAAGAAAAATGAAATAATGATATATATCTGTTGAGGATCAGCTGCAGCTCTTCTTCCCTCCCCTCTGAGAGTTGCTGCCTATTGTGTCACTGCACCTGACAAATTCATCACATTGGTCATGAAGTACATTTGATGCTAACAGTGTAATCTATTGTGCCTGTATCCCCAATGACTGCATTACTTAATGGCTCTGTGATTGCCTAAACTGTTAGCATCTCGACAAGAAAAAATCCTGTACAGTCTGACCTCGGCAACTGAAGTAGAGGACAGCCTCAATTTAGCGCTGTATAATAAAAAAAACAACCTGTTTTTCGGCTGAATGGTGATTTTCCACATGTATCTTAACGTTTTTTTTTCCGGATTAAAAAAACAAAAAGGGGTTATTGTGGTTAAAGAATTATTGTTTTAATGCTGAAGGCTACAAAAGCTTCAAGCTTTGGGGCTGCAGCTCACTATTTTACGGCCAACCTGAACATTATTGCATAAATTTCTAACTTGAAAATGTATCAATAAAAGAAACTAAATATAACTCAGTCCTGCCTTGAATAGCTTATTTTATCAAATGCATTTTTTTTTTTACATTGTTATAAAACAGGAAACGCGCCAGAGTGGAAGTACGAAAGGACTTGCTGATTCCCACTGATCCCTGTGAACGCCGTGTTTTACTGAATGTGATTGCAATAAATTATGTGGTAATAATGATGAGGTTAGATTCTATTTGAATATCATAGCGGCTCATGATTGAGAAATGTTTCATCAGTTCACTTTTAATTACTTTCTCTAATGTTTTGCAGATGATTTGCAAATATATCTGTCTTTAAAAAATGATTAATAAATGAATGGATTGCTGACCTATCTGGAAGATGTTAAATCATGGATGGCGTTAAACTTCTTGAGTGTGAATGAAAAGAAAACTGAAATTACTGTCTTTGGTTCCCGCAATCTGCTGGATGGCATTGACAGTGCTTTTGGTAATTTGGTGTCTCACTGCTGTCCCTCAGTCAGGAACCTTGGTGTCATCTTCGACAGCTGTTTTAAATTTGATAAACAAATCAGCTCTGTTGTGAAGACGAGCTTCTTTCAGCTCAGGCTTTTGAGTAAGGTCAAGGCCTATCTCCCTCCTTGTGAGTTTGAAAGGGTGATACACATGTAAACACATGTTCATCACATCGAGGCTTGACTACTGTAACTCTTTGTATGTTGGTGTTGAACAGTCGTCCCTTTGGCGCCTCCAGCAGGTTCAGAATGCGGATGCTCAATTGCTTACTGGGAAGACACGACGCGACCACATCACACCTGCCCTGGCGTCTCTTCACTGGCTTCCTGTCAGCTTCAGGATCCAGTTTAAAATTGCCCTGTTAGTTTTTAAATGTTTACATGGGTTATCACCCCCATACTTGAGGGTGTGTTTGACACTGCATGCTCCAGTAAGAGCACTCAGGTCAACACACCAGGTGCTTTTTGATGTCCCAAGAGTGAGGCTTAAAACTAGAGGTGACAGAGCGTTTGCGGTGGCTGCTCCTACTCTCTGGAACAGTTTAACTATTAATATCAGAACCGCTCAGACTACTGAGAGCTTTAAGTCTCTACCTAAAACACACCTCTTTGCACTGGTTTTTAATACGAGTTGAGCAGGACATACAAATTTTAACTTTTCCTATTTATTATTCTATTTTTTTTCCTGATATTTATTGTTCTTATTGTAGTTGTTGCTTTTAATACTTTTTAATATATTTTTAGTCATTTGTTTTTTTACTTGTCTGTGTTTTAAGCTGTACAGCACAACTGTGGTTGTTTAAAATGTGCTATATAAATAAGGTGACTTGACATCTCTGTGGAAGTTATCCAGCTGAAGCTAATAATGAGGTCAATAATTTTTATAACAAGCTGTTCCTTAATATACCATTACTTTAAAATTTCTACAGTCTCACGCTTCAAGTTGTTTCTCTTTCAATAAATCAACAAAGCTTGTTTTCATCAGCTCTTTATGAGAACGTGATACAGATGGAACAGTTGCAGACTTCACATGCAGAATCTCTCTAACTTGTCCACTTGAGTGGTCTGGGAGGTTTTTTTAAGTAAAGTGAGACAATGAAAAAAGCAATGGCAATGCAGTTTTAAGTCAGCCTTCACCCTTCTGGTGCTGTCATCAAAAAGCCTGTGGACTTGGGATTATAAGTGGTGATTAGGTTTGTGGTATAAAAACAGAACTTCAACAAAACTCTCTGCTATTGACTGATGGAATATTGTCCTGTCCTGGTAACAAACATTTTTTTGTACTTAAATGAGTTAGATGTTTTTAAAATCCCCCCATAAACATGGAAAGGGACCAATAGCAGTGTTATCTTAAAAACAAACAACAAAAAAAAAACATAAACATGGATACAAGAGTTTTTTGCCTGTAATAGAAAATCTGTATTTTTTTCACATATATGTAAGCAATATATGTATAATTCACATATAGGGTGATCCCAGATGTACTTTTTGTTGTAAACAACTAATAATCATTTCATATATTTATTAAATATTTCGATTCTCATACTTAGTCTATTTCTGCTGCTTTAATTTTAATTCATTATTTCCAGTTCATATAATTCAAAGTCTTTTCTCATTGATTTATTGCCGATCCAAAGTGATTTTGTGTCTGTCCTCTGTGATTTGATGTCTCTAAAGATAACTAACAGATGTCTTTTACTGTACTTAAAATTTCTCCTGATCATGTTTACATTATCACTCCATTAATCTGAGATTTCAATAGTCTGTCATGATCTGATGATCTAAAAAAAAAAGACATTTTAAACTATTATTGTAAAAAACAAACAAACAAAAAAACTATGTCCTGAATCACATTGCCCTGTTGACTGTCAATTGGGTTCAACTCTTCAAAAAATCCTTGAGCCTTGTTCTGACCTCCATTAATCATTGACATTGTCACAGTCTTATGTAGGTCTGTCCTTCAGTCTCCTTTTCTAATTAGCCCAGATTTATGCTGTTGAAATGTTCAATTATCAAAAGCTCTGTAAAAGTTGCTGAAGCTCAAGCACAAAGTTTAAATTGGCAACATCTCTGTACATGACTTTACTTCTGATCCTAATGTACAATTACGTTTTTTGCAGATCTTTTTTACAATTAAAAACAAATACAAAAAAAGGGTGTCAGAATGTCTGTTTGTGGTGCTCACACTTGGAAGAGGGTGCTGGTATTGTTTGATTTTGTCTGAAGTTATTCTGAAGTACAGAATTATCTGATCCTGATAATTCAGGACATACATGATTTAAATTAAGTCTGTAAAATACAAGCCACTCCTTATCCTTTTGTGACCTTAATATTCGTTCTACACCAATGCAACTTGCTCTTTTCTCAGTTTATATCTCAGTCTAGATGCAGTTACCTCCAATGTGTTAACTTACAGCGTGCCTCCATTGTTGAGAGAGTTTGAGCTCGGCCTGGTCAGCGGCTGGGACTTGGCGTGAGACTTTAGCTGAGGCTGAAGGATGCTGGGAGGCTCCACACTGTTTAACATCATGGGCAGGTCTTTCTCCTGCATGTGAGTCAGAGGCAGCAATGGCTTAAACAGAGCCCCGACCTTGCACTGTAGAGGAGAGATGGATGGCACCATGCTGAAGACATTCAGAGGCAGCAGGCAGAATATTGCTGGACCCCGGTGTGAAAGCAGCGGGGGCTCAGACCACCCACTTGTGAAGTCCTGGGCCAGAATATTCATTATTTTCTATCATGCTTCAGTGAGGATAATCTGTTTGTGGATGTGGGAGTGTGTAAGTCTGTGAAAGCCACAGAGTGTTAATAAGAAGTGGATATAATCTTCCTTGAATTTAGAGGTAAAGTGCTTTGGTTGCACGGCACAATTCTCCAGCTCCACTTTTTGGTCCACACGTGGTCACTTGAGGGTCCAAAACAATAAAGAATGATGACTAGACCACAGACATGTATAAAGGGTTAGATGGCTCAAGGGGGATCCACCCACATCCTCACATGCTGGCCATCTTGGTACAGGGTCATTTCTGCTCTGCTCTATAGGACTCAACTGAAGGTAAGACACTTGCTTAAACATATTCATGCTTTACTCACTGAAGTCTTGATGGATTTAAAAACAGTTTGGTACATTACAAATGTTATAAGAAATATTACGCTAATATATTTATATTACATTACATACATTTTATAATCTAATTATGCAGAATTAAAATTACATTTCTGACAAAGTCAAGTGTTTGACAATTGGTTGTCAGTTGACAGACATCAATGTTATGAGTGAGCAAGTGCACTGAACCAAGATGGCCACCATGTGAGGACGTTGGTCACTATTGGCCAACAGCGTGCATGAGTCCACTAGCATTCCTTTACATGCCTATGGACCAAACTGCCACATTCGAGGCTTATGTCCTTTACACTGGGGAATACAATTTTTTTTTGGTTTGGTCTGACAGCTATTTGGACTAATTTTTGAGTGCTGAATCCAAAACTGATCTCAGTTTTTCTCGATCACGTCAAGTTTTTGAACTATAGGATCATCGTTTTCTTAAAAAGCATGAAAAATACTGTACTTAACAGGCCCAAATCACATGCCAAATCATTCAACTTGTGCTGTTCAAATCCCCTACGAACTGAATCTGTGTGAATTTCAAAATTTGCATCATTGCTGTCACTGCATTCTTCAACATTACTCAGATCTTCTAGAAGTAGTTGTTTTGAAAACTGGCACTGGAATTTCAGCTGTGTGAGGGATTGGTCCTGTAACTGACTGATTAGGATATTCTATTTTACTTTAATTATTCTTGTTAAATCCTGAACTTTTCACGAAACTAAAGTAACAGTCTGTGCAATGATCTTTTTGCTCTCACCAAACCATGGGGACACCAAATGCCAACTTTCACATGTTCCTTTGGTCCACATCTGTAAACTCTTGACATACTTGCTTGCGCACTTTGTGAGGGGCCCATGGCTTGTCTTGATCACTGAGTTTTACTTTAAAACATGCAAAATATGCTTGTTTGAAAATGCACTGACATGTGCCCTCTGACTTGGAATGGAAAAACTACCACTGGTATAGCAAAAGGAGTCAGGGTTGTTAGGGCATTTTTGAGGAGAAGTAGTAGGAGCATACATGAACTGAAAAAAAGGAAATATATACCATTGTAAATAAAACAATGAGATGGAACTCTTACAAGCTTTGAAAACTAAAAAACAGCATACAAATGAATAGAACTGAATTGATATGCCCATAGTTACAAGGTTAAGAGAAAAGCCAGCACAAATCCTCTCAACTCCCACTATGCTAGCTTTCTGTTTGCAGATATTGATAGTACTGACCTGTTGGGAGCTGCTAACACCTCTCACCACACTGTCTCAATTGTGACTGCACAAACAAGTTGCCACGTAGCTCAATTGAGTTCAATTGTAATCTCCTGGCAAGCTAATCAGTGGAATTTTGCTTATCTGAAGGGTAAGCTGTGGAGAAAAACTTGACGTGCTAGAAAAAAATGACTACAACTTTAGAATTAGCATTCTAATTTTAGTCCATATCAACACAAAAATCGAACTGAACAGACTTTTTTTTCAATTGTTCCCCAGTGTTATTTAAAAAATGTCACTTCTTATATGCAGTCTGTGGTGGGGACCAGCATGCACCTGTGCAGATCTTGAAAAAGGGTGTAGATAACGACCAACCAGCAGCCAAATGCAGGTTCATCTTTGGCTGGAGGTGGTTCAGGAGTGTTGGAGCTTCTTCAGCAGGTGATCAAACATTGTGTGTTTTCACTCTGTGGTCAGAGGGTGTTGTAATCCAGCATTGAACAGCTGATGGACACAAAATTGCCATTTTTTCATGTGTGTCTGCATGCAGGCATACAGTCACGTGTGTCACTGCAGGCATGATATCTGTGTGTACATGCATACAGGTTTTCACTACTGCATCCAGTATGTGTGTGTGCTTGACAGTGTGTCTGGGTGTGTGTGTGTGCTCTGCAGGCATGTATGCTGTGGATGCTGCACCTGGGACCCTGATGTGCTCTGTTGTTGCTGCTGCTGCAGCTGCAGCCTCCTCGCTCGGTTCTGCTTGTAGTAGTCAAAGATCATGAGAGCTGCGTAGACTTTCCCCACCGTCAGTTCGTTGGCTGAATGTGTGAACAGAGAGGAGAGGATTTAAGGATGAAGGACATGGAGAGGATAAGAGGAAAGGGATCGAGAGAAGAGGAAAGAAAGACTCTGCTGACTCATTCTTTCATTCTAAATTCATCTCTGCGTGCACAAAGATTTCCTGAACGATTGAAGTAGGAAGAACTCTCAGAGTGATGGACTGTGTTTCACTTACTTTGGGAACCAATGGATTAAAGAAAATCTGTGAGGTAAAGAAAAAAAAAAAAAAAAAGCGAAAACAGGCTGCTTATGTTTTTTTAATATGATGATTGGTGCACATAAGTCTGACCACAGGGTGGCAGCAAAAGCAAAGCCCACCGTAAGTCATGATTCCTGCATTCATTCATGTTAACATTCACACAACTTGACCCCATAATCAACTCATTCACATAAACCCGTAAAAGAGTCCTGAGCTGCCTGAGTGACGTGTATGTGTTAAGAGCCAACAGTAGGTCACACTTAACCCTAAAATTTTCCTCATTCCCTGCAGGTATTTCCTCCCCCCAACACTTCTGTTGGGGGAAACTGCAGGTACCTTTTGTGCCGATATGAACAAAGAAGAGGAAGGGAGCATGTTAGAGCATCCTTCTGTTCAGAGTGATAGGAAACAACTGCTGATTTAAAAACAAAGGGGGTGTTTGCAGATTTTCAACAGGCTGCATATCATTGGAATATAGATATAATTTTTAAAATATATACTGTTTCACTCCCCTTGGCATCGACCTTAAGATAAATCTTCCTCATCCTGTACTAGTTAAGGTCATCTGCATGTCTGCAAAGAGTAAATATTAAAAGATCTGATGAAAAATAGCTTGAGAACATGAGAAAGAGCAGTGTGACTGTGGATATCAAGGATATGATATGATCAAGTTATATTTAAGGTCAGACATGTTGGGCTGCTTCCATGAGTGTGAACAAGTAAGAGTGTGGTGAGGGGCAACATGCCACTGCGGCAGAGAATGAACCAGCACCAGCTGGTGGAGGGAAGAGCTGGCTGAATTTTGGGACTGCTGGTTGTGCTGCTGCAGTGAAACGCAGAAAAACTGTCATGGTCTTGTTCCACAGCGCTGAATTTCACTGTTGTTGTATTTCACTGGGTGTTGGTATATTTTGAACCTTGTGGCAGAAGGAAAAGATACAGCCAATTTACTAGAATTCATTGATGTTTTCTGAAAAAAATTCTCCATTAACGATACCACATTTTGTTCATGGGCTCCAATATTTAATGTTGATGACTGATCACATTAGCTATGTTGTTTTTAAAAAAAAACAAAACAAAACAAAACAGCTATTGCATGTTGGATATCCTTATACCTCTGTTAGAGCTCCTGGTGCTCTAAGGCCCATTTCCCCTTGCAGGCCAAGTCTGTCCTGGTGGTTGAGCAAACTACTTTGTGGTGATTGGTCACTTTAGCTCTGTTCAATTTGTATATGGCTCTGCATTCCCTTCATAGCCCTTGTCCTGCACTGAGTTTAACACTGTGGGATTAAACTGTTTCAGGAGCAATGAGAGGATCTAAAAATGGTCAGCCTAATTAGAGCGGCCAGTGTCTGAAGCAGCTACTGAGACTGTAAACAGGCTTTAGAGTGTCAGACTTTCCGTCTTGTGCACTGAAGTGCTCAAACAAACAGACAGACAGCACTCACGATAAATGATTATCATTTTATATTAATTTTATATTCATTTTGTATTTTTGTTTATATATATCTTATAAGGGATTAATAAAGTTCTATCTAATCTAATCTATTTTACTTTGAGATGTAATCAATCTTACTGTCTAGTTGGCAGGCTTGTTCTCATTTACTTCAGGTGAGTCCCTGCCCCTTTTGTCTCCAGCATATAAAATCTTGGCTGTATTTCTTTCTTTTTTCCTGTGTGTCCTGTGTCCTCCCTTAGGACAGCATTTACGCATATTCTCGGTCACCATGAATACTCGATAATTTGGAAGCATTCTTTATTAAATAATTTCAGTAACTTTTGTTTACACACAAACTCAATCCAACCTTAAAGAAATCATTTGTAGAATTTTCTGACAGTAGGAAATACCTAACAACAATAGAAAAACAAATTTTCAAAATCAAGCCTTCAAACAAACAAATTCATTTTACAGTGGTACCGTGTCGTAGCAACTGCAGTGACCAAGCAGTCAAGAGAGACATGGTATGTATTGGAGACAGGCAACTCGACTTTGAGACTCCGGCCCAGTTCACAGTGCCTTCACACAAAAGCAAGGCAATGAGGTCCTGCTATATTTACACCTGAAAACATTCTCAATAATTCTGCAAGACCCTACTATCTGTTACAATTCATGCTGTAATATGGCTTGGATGCATACAACATGAAGGATGCTCCCACATACTCACAGAGGCAGAGATGCTCACTCGCAGCACTCCTGTCTTCTGCTGAGCCCACCACCCCATCAACATCAGACCTTTGTTACCACCTCCAGAGAGGCAACAAAGAGGGGGTCAATTTGTTTCCTGATTCTGCCTTCAGGACGTTCACAGTAGGGACAAAATGTCACAGAGGGGTAAATATTACGTCTTGAAATGGCAGTTTGAATTGGGCTTTGGATCCAGGTCACACTAAAGTCACACCCAGAGGTGACTAAAGACTTGACTTGGACTTGCAACAAGTGACTTTTGCCCATCTAGGGCTTGTATATAGTTGTCATGAAACATAATTTACTGTTTAGTCTGCTGAAAAACAAAATGGGATCTAAAACTTAATGCAGATGTTCCTTTTCTGCATGTCCTTCATTTTTGTGCTGCTTACCCATGATGCACCATGATTATTCTTTGACAAAGATCAACTTAAACTATGCAGCTCCATCTGCTAAAGCTGAAACATAAGGGTCAAACTAGACTTTACACAATCAAGTCGAGACTCGCCGTCACCTTTGCTTACCCGCACTTATCACTTCCTTTACTAAGATACTCTTCTTGAGATGTGTTCACAAAACACCAGATATGTGTACACTTTGGGTCTGATCTACTAAAGGTTTGCATATACAAAAACACATGCAAACTTAATAGCAGGCACAAAGCTGATCTACTAACAGGGTGCACTGAGGATTGTGTCTGTCAAATGAGCAAAACAGCATGTGCAATCCATTTAGCCAGTTTGCCCTCATGAATATGCAGAATCCATGCAGAACATCAGAACACGCAAAATTCTGGGAGGAGGAGATGAAAATGTGATAATTTAATACCCACAATGTGATTTATCAAACCTGTAGCTGATTCTGCACAGTGTTTTGCGTCTAAATTTAGTACGTTTGAAAAGCAGGTGAAAAAAAGACCCAGCGTTACGCACAGAGGACTGTGGTCACTGTGGCGAGAAACAGGGGTCGTATTAACCAAATATTTTCAATCACTAGCTGGATTTTTGATGAAAAACAAAAAGACTTGGATTATGTCTGTCTTTATGATGGACTGGAAAAAACAATTCATTGTGCCGTCATACTCCTGTAGACGCATGCATAAAGTAAATCTCTGTTTTGCACTCTTAATACATCATGAAGGACGTCAACTTCGTAAAAAAAAAAGCCTTCATGGCCATAATCTGTTTGTTGGAGCTGACTGCATCACACTCTCCATCCAATGACAGAGAGTTTAGGAGCTGTCAGTGCGTGGAGAGTGTGCGTAAAAGGCAACAGTACCTGCTCGGTCTGCGTGTGCGCAACCGTAAATCTGCTCTTCACATTATTGATGATAAAGCTGTGCTCTCCATGGTAAATGGTAAAATGGTAAATGGACTTGAGCTTATATAGCGCTTTTCTAGTCTTGGACTACACAAAGCTGCTTTACATCGCAGGTCACACCTACCCATTCACACCCATTCGCTCTCACATTCACTCACACATTCACTCACTGATGGTTCAGAGTTTCTATGTTAGCTATACATCAGTATTTCTAACACATTCACGCTCTTTCCATTTACACACCACTGACGCAGCAGTGGGAGCAACTTGGGGTTAAGTGTCTTGCCCAAGGACACATCGCCATGTGTCGCCCGGAGCTGGGCTTGAACCTGCAACCTCCCAATCACTGACCAAGCGCACTATCCAACTGCGCCACCGACGCCCCGTGGTGACAGCCATGGTGATAGCACATGCAAAATCTTCCTTTAAAGAGGGCAGTCTACACCCTTTTTTGCGCCTGTTATCAATTGCGCACTCAGCCATAGTATATCACCTGCAAAACATGCCACTAATAGCATGAACATTTTTTTAGGTTGCAAATGCAATTTAGCACTCCTTATTTTGAATCTTTGTAGATTGGGCCCTGTGTGTTTAGGATTGTGTTTTTGTGCAAGAAAGTTCTGAAATAAAATGCATACGTTTGTGTGGCGTCACCAGCAGGTCCATGGTCTTTTGAGAGAGGTTAGGCCAAACCGTGGACAGCTCCTTCTTCAACACCTCATCAGACAACCGCTGAGCAACCATACCTGTAAACACCGAGCAAAAACGAACACCAGCTCATTAAACATCAGGATCAGCTGTCAGGCAGACCATCATGTAAAAAGACAACATCTTCTGGCTTGTTTCAGTTTAAACCACAAAGTACTTAAACCAGAAGGCTGTTTCTAAAATCCTGTGAGGTGAACAGAGACAGTGAGGCTTGCAGAATCTTAATGAGACCAAATGGGAGCTTCACTTGCTCTTTTTCAGCTCAGAGAAACATAACAGGCCTCTGGCTCTGAAAGACATCTGTGGCTTTGCTTTGGGTTCCATGGCTGTTGAGGGGCTTTTCACAACAGTGGGGTGATTTCAGAGCTTAAAGATTTTATCAATAAAACCCATTACTTAGGGTTCACTTTTCATTACATCAGCTTTTTTAATAAAAAGAAGTTGATGTAATAAAGAAGAGAATCAAAAGAAATGAAAAATAAAATGACAAAAAAAAAAGTTTATTGATAAGCAAACTTATCCAGTCACTTGTGTGATGTTGATCAAATATGCACTGACTTCTTCATTTGAAAGTGAAACCAACATATTTGTGTAATTTAGACATGATTCCTTGTATGATTTTGGTAACCTGACACTCAAGATTAAATTTTCAATATATATTTCATTAGTCCATCTGGGAAAGAGCCTATAGTGTTTGGGAATGGGCAGAACTCTTCCAAAGCATATCCAGCAGTTGGTTGGACGATCTATCATTTAATTATTTTCATTACAGCTAATGAAGCAGGCAGGTGCTACTGGTGCAGTGTAAAGAACAGAATGTTAGCTATTTTGTAGAACAAACTCTTGCAAAAACATGTTGAAAGTGAAGTGAAAATATCCTTTTTATAGAGAAGTTTATAGAGCGTTGTTATTCACTTCATAATAAAAAAAGAAGTCAAGAAGTGTTAGCGTCTTTGTTAGTCTTTGTAAAGGCAGCCACTTCCTGCTGTCATTGCACTCTTAGCTCCCGCCTCTTTCTGCTCCAAAGGACACTGATTGGGCTGTTTTGCTTTGGGAAGCTTGCTGTAGTCTGGAGCTCGATGAGATGGACCCGACAGATTACAGACATTAAATCATGTGGATCTAGCTCCACTGCAAAGTTGTGAATCTGATAACCATTTGTTATTTCTTTTCAAGATAAAATACCATGATATATAAACATCAACTGGGGGTCCTGGAGCCACATCAGGCTCTCCAGAGCCCCAGAAAGAAGTAGCCAATATAACGCAACTGCTTCAAGTGGATGGCAACAGTGGGGATGATAGGCACTAGCCTCACTTTTAGAGGCTAATGAAGACAAAGAGGTAAGCAAAAATTGTGACAATTGTATTTTCAGTAACACAAAATACTTGTATCAATTTAATTAATTTTCAATTTGGCCCATTGGCCCCAAATTTTTTATTGTTGATCGCTGATATACAGTCTTTTAAGTACAGCCATTTAGATGGAGGGGATCCAGGTACGATTGTAGTCCTGGTCTTTGCTAACAACACGATTGTAGATGATGTGTCTCTCTGACCTGAAGCCAGCTTGATCTCCAAGGCGGTGCGGATCAGGGCCATAAGAGTAGAGGTGAAGTGGACGGTGTTGTCATCAGCGATGGGCATGTTCATTTTGACGAGACGCTAAGCAGAGGAGATGAGCAGTGACATAACAATGTGAAGGGACAGAGTGAGAGCAACTGACCTATCAAAACATTCAACTCAGCCAGAGAATCAATCTGTGTGCTGACGTGACCCGATACCCTCGTCTTATTAACCTTGTTAAACATCAAATAATACTTTAATCATTTTTTTAATCAATTTTGACATGCATGTTAGGTCACATTGGTAAACTGTTGCTGTCGGTTCAGCACACAGAAAGCGTTCTCTTCAGGTACAAACAGAGGAGACAAACTAGACATTCACATTCACTGCTAAAGGCTACAGTATGCACTACGCTGCAAGTCAAAGTGCACTGGTGCAAGACTGACATTGACCGAAAGAAAGGTGAGAGAAGGCATGTAACGCATAACCATGGAGGTGCCTCGACAGTCGCAGGAGCTCGACTCTGTGGGTGCTATCCTGACAATTATCATGGGGGTTGTGTTTGCTCTACATGTGAAGTAAAACTAGCTGTAGAGAGTGTCCACTCTACCAAGCTTGAGCAGCCTGAGCAGGAAGACTTGGTTGAAAAAGGGCTTATCGCACCGCTGGATTCATACAGAAGTCTGGGGGCTTGTTGCTTTAAGAGTTGAGCTCCAATGAACACAAAAGCATTCGCCAACATGTGCTATCAGTGGCAGGGAGGCAGAGAGTAAGAAAGACCAGAGTCAGGGTGGACAGGGATGGAGAGCTGAGGGGAAAATGCACAGAAAAACACTCAAACACATACTAACAGGCTGCACAATCAGTGAGACAGACCAAGTATTGACAGAAGTTTAAAGGTGAAGAGGTGCTGCTTTTTAAAGGTCAGACTTGTCCAAATCTGGTGTGACTTTTTATTTCAAATTAAGAGAAGAAATATTTAAACAAATAAGTTAGCAGCCTTAAAAAGTATTGATGAGGTGAATGTGCACCCACAAGAAACCCATGTTTACCTTTATTAACATGCTGTCTGCAGCTGTACATCTACTTTAGATCTGACTATCGGCTCCCCACAAGACATGTCGTCCTGCATATGAAGCTTAAAGAGATCACTTTTTGCCTTACAGATGCAGCAGCTTCAATTTTTCCCCTTTCCAGCCGATCGACTGCTGAGGTCCAGCCAGCCAACATTTAGCCAATGGGAGTGCCAAAATTCTACCATAAGCATTCTCATTTGTTGGTGCTTACCTCACAAGACCATATCTTATTGGCTTTTCGTTGTTGGAGTAGCATTAGTGTTCACCAGTCTCTACGTATCTGTCATGTCATTGAGGGGGATCTTATTACAGTCAAGACGGTGGGCAGGTCCCAGCATGGACCAGTCAAGACTCAGCCATGGAAAGTGGGGAGAACTTCGGTGGCTCCATCTGTATCTCTAGTTCAGATATTTGATTTTGATGTCCTTTAGAAAATTTTACAACAGCGATGTTCAAAAACTCCTGAAGTTTTCACATACTAATTGCCCCTGATCCAGCAGTATTCTCTCTTTGTCTGAGACACTTTGTTGGAGCATCTGGCACTTACAGGCCTCTTGGCCAGGTGTCTTTTATTCAACTTTCAGCAAGTCTGCAGTTTGTCATTTACAGATTGCTACCCTGAACCAACAGGCTTTGGTTACCCACAAAACAATGGTCTGATACAGCACTGGTCAGTTTATTTTGGCCCTGTCCACATGGAGATGAATGTTTTCATGTTGTCTGTAAAGACATCTTCTTTTAAAAAAAAATGTGTTCATCCTCTAAAAAACACTGAAAATGCTGTTGTACATATGTCAGGCCTGTAAGCAGCCCTGTAAAAACACACATCAAACCAGAAAAGAAGACAGAGCATATACTATATCATTAGAAAAGTCAACAAACCCTGGTGTTTGCTGTCCTCTTGTTGCTCATTGTGGTAAAAGAAGATTTTGATGTTAAAGCCAAACCAAGCTCAGGAGCATCTGCAGAACAAATGCTACGTCATATTCTGCCATTGTTTCTGTTGTTGCCAGGGTTCAAGCATGCAATTTAAGGGAGAAGCTGGGCAATGGTGACATTGTTTCTTAGAATACAATGTCACCATTGCCCCGTCCACACAAAAATGCAAGGCTGATGTTTTCAAAAGTTTGCATTTTTGGGCACCTAAAAATGCGTATCCATGGGGAGATGTCTGAGCTTGTCTCCGTGTGGATGGCCTCTCAGAGTTCAGGCAGAATCTGGAGCTGTACACAGGGGGAGTCTTGATGCCATAAACTTCTTAACTTGTGTGTAAGTACTCTTTCTTCTTTTGACACAAATAAAACCTCTTTATTACACTCTGTCTAAAAGATTAAGATATCAAAATACAGACAGCATGGTAATAACTGGTGAAAACGGTTTTATGTATTTAATTGTTGTTGTTATTTAATTAGACCAAAATAACCAGATCTATCATATGAAAGTAAACACTGAGTAAACATGTATGAATCTGATCACACACTCAGGACACCAGGGGAGGCTGAGGTGAGATGAGAGGGAAAATGACAGTGAGTGAGCAGCAAAGACAGAACAACAAAGTTAATGCACACATAGATTGTCTGTACACACTTTGTATGAAGCCCCTCTTATAAGGTATAACAAACACATTATAAACATGTTTGTAACCAGCAGGATGTATTGTACTGCACTCATGACACTGTATGATCATAGTTGGAAGCAGTCGTGATAATTTAGGGGGCTTTATGATTATAATTACATCATTATAATGCTAGTGTACATAATTATTTATTAACATACTTATGATGTTACACTGTAATTATTGCTATAGGAAATCATACAAATTTAAAATATTTCATGTTAAAGCATTCAATAATTATAAATGAGGTTAGGTGTTAATTTAACATATATGCAGTGTTAAGAATTTGATCTTTGTACATGTTTATAGGGTTTTCATGTATTTTAATATCTCTATCCTGATGCTTGAATAATTCTTGTACATCCTGATTCTTGTATAATTCTTGTTGAGCAACTGCCTTTTTCTCTTACACACCTTAGCTTCAGATCAACATCTCAGACTGATCTCTTCATCGTTACTCTGAATTATGTCAGGTATTGGTCAGAACCATAAAGCTGAGCAATCTTAGAACTATGAAGGGAAAATCCTGACATGCAGGTTTTAGATATTCAAAAAGATGAAACTGTCTTGTTTTATTACATTATAATCAAAATCACAATAACTATTATAACCCATTATAATGTGATTATATATGCTCTCATTAAAATAATAAAACAAAGTCTTGATGAGTGGCTGTAAGCAGTTACTGCATGCTTTAAGAAAAGTTAAAGCATGATTTTGCAGCATTATAGTATTATCATCTTGTTTATACTGTGTTTGTAATGCATCAAAAAAGGGGCTTCATTGAAAGTGTTACCAATTGGGTACCTACAACAGAAAAGCCAAAGAAGCTACATACACACACACCAGCACACACTCACACACGCTCAAACAAACTGCTCCACAAAACAAAACCCCAACTGCTGCTAACAATTCAAAGAAAACAGTGGTATAAAACAACAAGATCCTCCATGAACATAAAATATATTAACAACCACAACTTTAAGTGTCCTTAATTAAGTTCTATGCTCACTGTCATTAGTGAAAAAAGCAGCTACCATCAAAGAGAGAGTAAAGAAAGTAAAGATCAGGTAGGGGCTTACATCAAAAACATCAGAGCACGAGCAAACAAAGTGAGAAATCGAGGGAACACTGCAGAGCACAGACGTTTTTATGCTTAAGGGTCACGCCAATGGGAGAGGTTGTCGAGCGGGTGGGGGGTGTGGGGGGGAGTGGAGAAAGAGGAGGGTCTACCTTGTAGGCGACTCTTGGCGGACATTTCTTTCCCAAACCTAAGGGTGGGGACATGTGGAGCAGCATCTGATACATATCGAGGTACTTGATACGACCACTTCACACGGGAGGAAACAAAAATAAATCAAATGCAAAAAAAAAAAAAAACAACAACAACAAAAGGATGGGGAGTAAGAGAGGGAGGAGAGGAACAAAGAGGAACCAAAAGGACACAAAAGAACAATGGGAAGGAAAAACAGAAATCTGGTGTTAATAGATTTCCAAGAGTGAGATGTGAGGTGGATGTCATCCTCCGCCACTGTGTTGGGCACAGGGATGCATCACAGTGGACGTCAGGATCCCTAACAGAAACATGGGATGGTAGAGAGGGAGTCTGGTGGGTGAGGGGAGGAGGGGAGAGAAGATGGCTTGATCCAACACACAGGATGCTGATGATGATAGGGAAGAGAAATGACAGCATTGTAACAGAGATGTCTGCCTCTGCATGCTGGCAGACATCCCACTGGTACATCAACCAAGGTGCACGGAGACAAAGGTTTCAATGCCAGCCTGAGCTTTGTTTTGGGGCTTCGGCAGGGTTTGTTCTGACACATATCTTTGTAAAACACATTCAGGATGAAGACTGAGATGTTCCAAGATCTAAATTTAAAGATCACATTTTAGGGATGCATGATATCACTGGTATATATCAGAATTAGTGCTGTCGGACGATTAAAAAAATTAATCTAATTAATTACCGGATTTATAATTCATCAATCTAATAAATGGCATTTTAATCTCATATCTGCTTAAAGTACCCAAATAAAGAATTTGAATTCTAGGATATTATACAATTGTATTGCATGACTAATCAAATGAATACACTAAGAAGTGAAGATCTGTACATCCACATTTTTATTGGTGACTAAATAAAAACAAAGTCAGGGCAACTTGTCCAGAAAATTCTAAGCTCAATCAGGCAACTCAAATTACACTTTAAGTGTGTTTCATAAATCAAATTCAAAATAAGAAAAAGGTCAAGGACATCCAGCAAAACTCTTAGGCCTGATGCATTATTAAAGAATGTAGTACAAATATAGATAAATAAATTCAAAAATAAAATAAGACTAAGTCTTTAATATGACATTCCTGTTGTCACCTGGGCTTTGTTTGGTTTGAGTAGAGACGCACGTGTAAAGATACGTGTCACTGCCATGTACGGGTCCTCCAGCTGGCCAATATCAAAATGTTTGTGTGCTATGATTAATCTCGTGATTATTTTTTATAACGCATTAATTTGTGGTGTAATTAATTAATCTAATTAATGCACTAAAGTGACAGCCTTAATCAGAATATTATGGTCTAAAGTTCATTAAGTGTGTTGTCTGAAGAAAAAGAATATTGTTATCAGATCATTAAGGCATACACTTTAGCAATAGCAAAGTCACTGAACACACTGTTTTTCACGCATCAAGCATTCCTGATACAGCTGGTCCATCAGTCTCTATAAGACACTCTATTAAGGTGCCTAAACACCGAACGGGACTTGAGCGTCCTCCGTGTTCATTCTCTATGCAAAGTCAATGTACAGCCGCAATGGGGCAGGGTTAGCCCTCCGATGACGCGCTGTCCATGCTCATTGCGACCACTTAGCTCGTTGCACATTGCAAAGTTGAAAAAGTTGATCTTTACAGGCAATGTTGTGTGTGGCTGTCGATCAGCAAATTGACAGCCAATCATCGGTGTGCGCATGTGTGACGGTACCGTAACAGACAGTTTTTATTCCGGACTACAGCGTAACAATCTATGTCAACATTTCTACATTCACCCCACCTTCCCTGTGGTGCACTGGACTCGCTTCTTCCAGCCAATGAGCTTAAACTGCTGATGAAATGATGACTGACATACTTATAGGTCTGTTTGGGAATGAGCCAATTGAAGCAGCTACAAGCACTACAAAGAGGGGTGGAGAGAGAAGACCTGATATCGCAGACATTTTTTCTTGTGTATAAAAGTACTCTATCACATAGAGGAAACAGATTAAACAAACGATAGACAAATGCAACTCAAAAAAAGCTGAATATGGACTCTGTAAATGAATAAGTGTGTTCTGGAGATCAGAGTTTTGCAAGTTATTCTGTTGTCTAGTGATGCTTTTACTCTCCATGGAGCCACACCACACATCTGCTTGGGGGCTAAAGCCACCTTCTTTAGTGTAGTCCAGCATTATCAGCACTCAGCATATTGAGCCAGGATATGCCTTCAGCAGCAGCTGTAGTAGTTCAACTTTTGGAACAACAACTTGTTTTTAAAGATATGGCGACCTTGTCATTCAAGTTTCTTTGTGGCTAATTATTCATCAGCAGGTTTTCACAGTGCTGTCTACAGCTCTCAAAACCAAAGATAAAGCTTGGTTTTACTTTACTGTTAAGAATGCAAATGTCTCAATAAAAGAACATAATTTAACTTAATACAGAGTCAATTGTTGTTTTTCCTGTTTGTCTGTTCCAAATCAAATACACAATAATCAGATTGAAAGAGACTTGCTACTCATGTCTATGAAAAATGGCATAAATAGTGGCAAAAATTAATTTGCAAATATCAAATATCGTGCATCCCTAATTAATTTATTTTATGTTCTTTGAGGGTTAAGTCTGATAAAGCTCTAATAAACCACATCTGCAGTCTAGAGATTGCAGACAGGATAAAAGAAAGCATGGCATGTGGCATATTAGGTCCCATGCCGTGGCTTTGAAAGCTTTGTTTCCTCTCCGGCATCATCAACCAAAGCCAGTCAGTTTGAAGGGGCGGGTGCTAGTGTAGAGGCGATTTCATTGGTGCACAGCCATTCAGTTAAAAGTCTCTTGGCATAGAGGTACACAAAGCACCCTAGTGACGGAAATGTCTGGTATTTGCAAACCTTGTATGCTACCCTATTAGGGCAGTTCTTCCCTAAGCCAAGGGGGGGTGAGATAACACGTAACAAATTGTACATATCCTTATAGGAAATCCGTCCACTGTGGAAAAGAACAAGCACATAAATAAACAAACGTTCAGGACAGCTTAAAATTGAAAAAAAGATCATCAGTGGGTTGACTGCAAACAACAAGGTTTAGGAGCAAGGCCCGTGTATGAGGCCTGATTCATAACCTTCACAAATGGGGAGGAGAGGTATAAAGTTTCTGCACCTATCACCTCTACTTCACTTTGTAATGACTTTCTGTTGGGCCCACTGCAGGGCATTAACATACCATGCAGCCGGGTCGTACTCAGCCCAAACCCTGATGAACTCATCGAGGTGATGAGGCCCCAGAATGGAAGAGTCTCTGGTTAG
Source organism: Scarus forsteni (assembly GCA_036419115.1). Classification (NCBI taxonomy): domain Eukaryota; kingdom Metazoa; phylum Chordata; class Actinopteri; order Labriformes; family Labridae; genus Scarus; species Scarus forsteni. The sequence continues at coordinate 610,933 of JAZDUH010000155.1, read as the reverse complement.
GTACTCAAAGTTATCCATTATAACAGCCACAAACAGGTTCAGCATCTGGAACACAATCACAATGACAGTCATTACAGCATCAGTCCACACTAAAAATCAATGTTGCTGAAAAAACATTTGTGACACTGGTTTGTTGATCCAAGTCATTTGTTGAGGTTTGTGCTCCTTTAGTGACCCTCTTTGGAAGAATAAAGCCTTGAGTTTTAGAGCAACACTGAAGTCTTTTGTTATTGTCTTTTGTCAGATTGTTTCTTAACAGGTGGTTGCATTGTGCCCATGTTGGTTCCCCATGTGCCACTGTGCCCGCTATGATGATGGAGCGCTGTGAGCCACTGGCATAAACCATGTCTTCTTTGGAGTTTGGGTTTTTGTTAAAAATAGGCTGCTCTCAAATGGGTTGCTCATGGTGTCATTCAGATCTTTCCCTTTTGAAGACATTTCTCTTCAACACCAAACATGTCTCTGTAGTCCGTCTGTGGATGTGATGTCTATGTCTGTGACTCTCATTGGTCTCACTTTAGGACTTACCAGCAGCATGACTCTGACTCTTGTCTTCTTCTCCAGAGGCAGTGTCAGCCTTCAGCACTAGAAGGTTTACACACTGTGTCTCTTAATTCTAGGCTTAACCATTAATGCTTAGGGGTGTGATATTGAAGTGATGATTGTTTTAACATCCATCATTTATCAACACTTGTTCATATGCACATCCAAGATGGGTGTATTGAGGCTGGAGAAACTGATTGGGTGGGCCGGCTCTGTGGTCCCCAGGAAGCTGGACTCTCTGGTGACGGTGGCAGAAGAAAGAACACAAGAGTAACTGCTGGACACTTTTGTCTACCCTCTGCAAACCGTAATCAGCCTGTTCAGCCCAAGACTGCTCCTTACCAAGTTCAAGACAAACAGTTAAAGGAACGATTTGTTCCCTTGGCCATCAGACAATACAACGCATCACTGGAGGGGAGGAGAAGTAACAGGGAGACAGAGGATGGGATGGAGCGATAGCCAGCCAGTGGCCATATTTCTATTTTTATTTATTTTTATATCTATCTCTTTATATATCTTGTTATCTGCTATAATTGGTGCTACTGGAATCTTAATTTCCCTGAGGGAGTCTTCAAAAGGAAAAAAAAAGTCCTATCTGATCTAATCTAATCTGATCTAATCTAGTCTAACCTATGCAGGGATTTGCTAAGTACTTTGTGCGTTGCATTCATATAGTACAAATGTGATAATAAATCAAATATTTAAAATATGTAATGATAAAGATTATGAAATTGCCCTTTTTTGTTTTTTAAAACACTTCTTGAGGTAACATTTGTTATGATTTGGTGCTTTACAAATAAAGAATGATTGAGGAACAAAGAATGATTCGTCTTTCACCCTGGAACGTTCGGTTACATTGTAACCTTGGTTCTCTGAGTGAAGAGACTATCTCTCCACACAGTTACATATTCCATATGTACAGGGAACTGACCCACTGGGGCAGTTGACGTGGATACTCTTTAAGACACACCACTAGGTGGCCCATGCGCCAGTATAAAAGCGCCAGGTGCGAATGGTTTCACTGGTTAACGTTGATTGGAACGATATCCGAGCGGCCTTGTCCTGGAGAGATAGTCTCTTCACTCAGAGAACCAAGGTTACAATGTAACCGAACGTTCTCTGTCGTATCGAGACTATCTCTCCACACAGTTACATATTCCATATGTACGGGGAACTCTGTAAGACACACTGCGAGGAGACTGAGGAGACAGATTGAAAGCAGCCCCTAAGATTCACCTCAGAATCTCTGGCACGGTTAATCGAATGAGACGTTGCCGCCACCAAAGTGCTCTGAAACAGTGCGTGTGAATACAAAAAAAACACCCAGCGAAGAACTATATACAAATGGAAATAGTACGCATACCAAGCTAGAGACACCGCCAGACGCTCTGTGTCACTGCCTCATGCTGAGGTGCCAGACGCAACCCCAAGCATGGATGACCCTGCAAGACGCGAGAGTCAGATGCAATAGGCCACTCAGATGGCCTGCTCACTGCTAGGCCAAATGATAAGAAATGAAGACATCTCCCTGGCCGGGTCGAGATAGACCCACTCGGCTCAGGGGCATAGTAAAAGAAAAGAGTTCATGAATGCATGCTGACACCAAGCACCCGTTCCCCAAAGGAGGTGCCAGCAGCCACATTCAGGTTATAAAATCTAGCAAATGTAGATGGACTCGACCAAGTAGCAGCTGCACAAACCTCAGAGAGGCTGGCTCCCCGCCAAAAGGCCCAGGAGGTTGCTATGCCCCGTGTGGAGTGCGCTCTCACTCTCCTGGGAGCCGGAGCATCCGAGTCTGCATAGGCCTGCCGGATTGTGTCCACAATCCAGTGGGACAGCCTGGATTTTGACACTGGCTGACCCAGGCACCGGGGATGAAAGCAAACGAACAGCTGATCCGTCTTCCTGAATGCCCCTGTTCGCTGAATATATTTTTTCAGGGCCCTGACCGGGCATAGCAATGCCTGGTCTTGAGCTTCTCCATCCACTTCCCGGCCAAGGCTAAGAGATTTTATTACCACCGGCTGGTGTAAATGGAAATCTGATAGCACCTTGGGCAGGAACGCAGGGTTTGGACGAAGGAGCACCCCTGTGTTCTCAGGCAGGAACCTACAGGAGCTCTCGTGTATCGACAGGGCTTGCATCTCTCCCACTCACCTAGCTGATGCTACAGCTAGGAGGAATGCCGCCTTGAGGGACAACCACTTCAAGTCGACTGATTCTAGAGGCTCGAAGGGTTCCAGCTGTAAGGCAGCCAGCACCAGGTTAAGATCCCATGATGGGACAGCTGGCCTCCTGCCGCCTGGAGCAAGTCTAACTGCGCCTTTCAGGAACCGAGAGATAAGACTGCAGTCATTCTCTGCCAGCTTGTTATCTCCGACACGAGCGGCTTTGATAGCTGCCACCATGCCCTTAAGGGTCGATGGGGATTTTCCCGCCTCAAGCAGCTCCTGCAGATATCGGAGCACTTCTGGGGCCGTACAGGTTAGTGTGTCCGCATTGTTTACCCTGCACCATGAAACAAAGAGGCCCCAGCGATAGGAATAGGCAGCCCTCGTTGATGGTGCTCGAGCGCCCTGAATGGTCTGCACCACTGACTGCGCTAGTCCCATGCTCAACAAGCTGGCCCTCTCAGGGGCCATGCCCAGAGCCTCAACCCCTGGGGAAAGGGATGGAACAAGGCCCCCTGTGCCTGACTTAGAAGGTCCCAGCGGACCGGGAGCTCCCATGGCCTCCCGTCCAGAAGTGGCGCCATCACTGAAAACCACATCATGTGAGGCCAGTTTGGAGCCACCAGAATTATCCTCAGCTCCTCCACCTGAACCCTTAGCAACAGGTTGGGGAGAAGACTGAATGGGGGGAACGCGTACAGCAGCCCTGGGGGCCATTGGTGTGCCATGGCATCGGTCCCCAGTGGGGGGTTGTCCCACCCCATTGAAAAGAAAAGGGGGCATTGTGCGTTGTCTCTGGATGCGAACAGATCGGCCACCGCTTTGCCAAACCGGCACAAGATCTCTTCTACCACTTCTGGGTGGAGTCTCCATTCTCCTGGGGCCGGGACGCCCCTGGATAGGAGATCTGGCCCCATGTTCATCTGTCCAGGGACGTGCATCGCTCTGAGTGACAGGAGTCTTGCGCCTGCCCATGTCCACAGCCTGTGTGCCAACCAGCATAGGCGTGGGGAGCCCATGCCACCCTGTCTGTTGACATACGCCGCCGCTACTGTGCTGTCTGTCCTCACAAGCACGTGACGACCCTGTAAGCTCGGTGAGAAGTGCAGAAGAGCCAGATAAATGGCCCTCAGCTCCAGGACATTGATATGTTGCCCTATCCAGGCCCCACTCCAGCTTCCGCTGGTACCTTTGCCTTCGTGGATTGCGCCCCATCCTGCCAGGGATGCGTCTGTGGAGACCACCTGGCGACGCAGCACTGGACCGAGCCGGCTGCCCCTCGAGATGTTGGCTGGGGTTTCCCACCACTCGAGGGCCATGCGCAGCCTCCTGGTGACCCTCACCGTGGCTTGTAAGTGCTTTTGTGGTCATAGCCCCCAGGTGAAGAGACACCTCTGCACCGGGCGCATGTACAGAAGAGCCAGGGGCACCACCTGCACCATTGCTGCCATGAGTCCCAAGAGGCGAAGGCAGCGCCTCCAAGCAGGCCTGGCCCCCAGTTGAAAATGGGAAAGGCAGGCCCTGAGGGAATCTTGCCTCTCCTGTGTCAGTGTCAACAACCCGGCTTTGGCATCCAACCACATGCCTAAGAACTGAGTGGTCTGTGCGGGTTTTAATCTGCACTTTTTGTCGTTGATGCGCAGACCCAGATTCCGGATGTGTGCCAGTAGCGCTGATAAGTGGACTTGGCACATCTCTTCTGTCTGGGCACACAACAACCATTCGTCGAGGTAGTTCATTATTCGGAGACCCCGACGCCGCAGAGGCCCCAAGACCGCATCCATACACCTGGGAAAGGTGCGGGGGGCTAGTGAAATGCCGAATGGGAGGACACAAAACTCGAAGGTCCTGCCTTCGAAGGCGAACCTGAGAAACCGTCTGTGCCTTTCCCATATAGGTATTTGAAAATAGGCGTCCTTGAGGTCGACTGTTACAAACCAGTTGCCTACCAACACAGCCTGCTTTACCCTTGGTACAGGCAACATTTTGCACTTCAGAGGGCGGAGGAACTTGTTCAGTCCCCTGAGGTCCAAAACTGGTCGGAGAGTCCCATCCCGTTTTGGAACCAGGAAATAGCGGGAATAAAACCCTGCTTGCTGGTCCTCCTTTCCCACCTCCCTGATGGCTCTCTTGCCTAGGAGAGATGAGATCTCTGAAAATAAAACCTCTCTGTGCTCTCGGTCTGTAGTAGTTGACCCTTGGTCAGAGGGGGAGCCTTTATCAGCTGCCTGGCTCTCCGCTGAGACCAGGGTGGAGGGTCCAGGCACACTACGCCTAAGACTGGAGGGCAAAAGGGGACCTCTACCTACAGTCTCCTGCACTGCTGGAGCTGTTGTCCGAGGCCGCTTGGCTGACTGCAGACCTTGGGCGGGCTGTGCAGTTTTAAACACATGGCAGCGAGCCTCTCTTACTCTTGCTGTTAAACAGAAACAGCTCATGCATTTTGATGGGTCCTCTTTTGTCATGAGTGCATGATCAGAACCCAGACAAAGCACACAGTAATCATGCCCATCCTCTGCGGGCATTTTCGCTTCGCAGCCCCTGCAGGGAGGTCCCTCCCGGCTTGCCATAGTGACGTATCCGGAAACCTGGAAGAGCACACGTTTTTTTTTTTTTTTTTTTTTTTTTACCTTTTTTTATCATTTGAAATGACTTCACAAATTTGCAGATCTTTGATACAGAATAAGAGTATCACAGTTTGCAAAGATTAAATTGCAGATCTTGAACAACAGAAGTTATAGAAATAGTACAATAACAACATATAACTTGCCAGGGGGAACAAGATTACACAAAAATGTCAAAATGTTCACAGATATTCATGGTTTTTATCGCCTTCTGATTAAGAGAAGACTTTATGGATTCTATGTATTGCTTGATCTCACTGTAAAAGGCAATAAAAGACGTTTTTTTATGTGTGAATTTACACTTGTGAATGTGAAATTTGGCCAAAAGAATAATGAGATTAATTATAAATGTTTCTCTAGTCTTTGTCTGATTTCTGTTGTAGTCAGAGAGACCAAACAACACATCCCTCCAAAACAGTTTAAAATCCTTTTCAATATTGTTAGCAATAAAATTACAAGTATCGATCCAGAAGCTTTGGACAAAGGGGCAGTGCCAAAATAAATGAGTAACTGTTTCGATATTCACAGAACAGAAAGTGCATTTCACATCAATGTCTCTTTTGAATCTTTTTACAATATGATCATTAGCTGGGTAGAACCTATGAATAATTTTAAAGGAAATTTCTCTAACTTTGTTTGTCAGCAGGTATCGGCTGGGTAAGAGCCAGACCTTCTTCCAGTCAAGATGATCCACGTATTTATTCCAATATAAGACCACATATGGAACAGTAGTGAGATCCCTTTTAAACAGAGTTCTGATCAGTTTATTGTTCTTTCCATGGTTGCAGGTCAAGCAAATCTTACCAATTGTAGTGTCAGTCAAAGATAACAGGGGTAAATGTTGGATTTCGACTCTTGGCTGAGCTCTAAATAACATGCAAATACCAGAAGAGATTGCTCCAAATACTTTTGCATAGTCTCCAGGTGTCACAGGGATATTGTATTCTTCTAGAAACTCATTATAGGAGTAGAGACGACCGACCCTGTTAAATAATTGAGCAACATATATAATATTATTATCAAACCAGTATTCAATAAACAGAGATTTGTGTTTGAACAATATGTCCTTGTTGTTCCATATATAATATTTATGAGGTGAAAAGTTATGTTTGAAAATCAGAGACCATGACAGGAAGACCTGGCGATGAAAGGACGACATTTTTATAGGGATTTTATCAATGTTGTAGTTACAGGTTAAGAAAAAATTTAATCCACCCAGTTTTGACAGAATATGGAAGGGTATGATATTCCATATGGAATTAGGGTTTTTAAAGAAATTTTTCAGCCAGTTTATCTTAAATGTGTTGTTTAGAGTATAAAAATCTATAAAATTTAGTCCACCACTTTCGTAGTCATTCATTATAACAGATTTCTTCACATGATGAGTTCTATTTTTCCACAAGAAGTTGAAAAGAAGCTTATCAATCTCAGAAATTAGTTTGTTATCTATATACAAAGATAGAGAAGCATATGTTAGGCGTGATATACCGTCTGCCTTAGAAAGAAGGACTCTACCTCTGAGAGAAAGATCCCGTAACAGCCATTGGTTCAGCTTTTTTTTAGTTTTTTCAATGATAGGGTTGAAGTTCATTAAAGCTCTTTTTTGTTGGTCCTTAGTAATTGTAATACCAAGATATACTAGGTCATTTTTGACTGAGATATTACAGATAGATGATTTTGAACAGTCATTAATGGACATGATTTCACACTTACTGAGATTCAAACTTAGGCCAGAGGCCTTAGAAAACTCGTTTATTGTTTCTATTGCAATAGAAACTTGGTTTTCATTTCTAAGAAAGAGTGTTGTGTCATCTGCCAGTTGAGTGATGGTAAGCTGTCTACCTAAAATATTAATGCCATTTATATCACTTGATTTGATATGATCAGCCAGAAGCTGAGCCACCAGTAGGAAGAGGTAAGGGGAAGCCGGGCAGCCTTGTCTAATGCCTCTAGATACGTTAAATCTAGGAGACATGCCACCTGTTAGTTTAATTGAGCTATTACTTTTGTTGTATAGAGTTTTTATAGCCGAGTAGAAATACCCTCCAAAACCAAATTTCTTGAGAGACTGTAGAATAAATGGATGTTCAACAGTGTCAAATGCTTTGTAGAAATCTACAAATAGTATTAGACCACCATCCTCCACCAGCTCTGGATAATCTAAAATATCTAAAACAAGCCTCACATTATTTGCTATATGCCTCTTATTCATAAAGCCTGATTGTGTTTCTTCTATGATAGAGTCTAAAACTGACCTTAATCTTCTGGCCAATATGAGAGCCATTACTTTATAATCATTGTTAAGTAGAGATATCGGGCGCCAATTATCTAAAAGTAGTTTGTCCTTGTTTGATTTAGGAATTAAAACAGTAATTCCTTGGGTCAGAGTAGTGGGAAGACATTCGCTATTAATGCATTCAATAAAGACTTTATGTAAAAAGGGAGACAATTCTGAAACAAAAAATTTATAAAATTCAGAGGACAGGCCATCAGAGCCTGGAGATTTGTTATTTTTGAGTTGATTTATAGCTTGTTGTACTTCTTGAAGAGATATGGATCTGTCACAGTGCTCTCTATCTACTTCAGTTATCATTTTGACTGAGAGGGGGTTTAAAAAATTTTCAGCTGCAGTTGGGTTAAATTTAGAGCTATACAGCTCTTTGTAAAAACTTGAACAAAAGTCTGCTATTTTACGCTGATCTTCAGTAATAACTCCATTAATGTTTAGTTTACTGATATTGTTGATGGTGGAGTGATGTTTCTCTAGACTAAAGAAATAACGAGAGTTTTGCTCCCCTTCTTCTAACCATTTAGAGCGAGACCTAATGAAGGCACCCTTTGCTTTCTGTCGATATAATTCGTCAAGTTTAATCTGTGAATAAGATAGTTCTTCTTTTTCCTCTTCTGTTAGGGAGTCTAGGTTTTTGCTGGTTAAGTTAGTTATGCTAGAGATAATCTTTAGCTCTTCTGCTTTCCTATCTTTGACTGCTTGTGCACCACTCCTTCTTAGAAATTTTCCTATCTCATATTTGAGAAGTTCCCAGTTAAGCCCAAAACAGTTTTCCTTGTTAGCTTTAGTCCAATAGAGTGAAATCATATCCTTAATCTTACATTGAACTTCATTCCTTTGTAGAATAGAACAATTAAGCTTCCAATAGCTTGAATGTGTAGTGGGTGTATGACTATCAGAGACATAAACAGATATACATATAGCTTTATGATCAGTTAAAGGTGTAGGGCAGATGCGCACATCAATGCTGTCCTTGTTTAAACTATCAGATACCAGCCAATAATCTAATCGTGATTGCCTAGAGCCAGTTTTATTGCTCCAAGTATACAATCTGCTAGTAGGGTTCTTCTCTCTCCATATATCTACCAAATTAAATCTTTTTATGAAATCAGTTAAATATGACTCTGTTCTAATTTGCTGAGAGGGTGGAATTCTATCTACAGAACCATCCAAAATACTATTGAAATCCCCTCCTAACAGTATAAATGCTTTAGGGAATCTAACCAGCCATCCTGTAAGAATATTTTCAATAGCCTGTAGAAGTTTTTTATTTTCATTCTTTGTATTGTAACCATAAATATTGGATATTAGGTAGATTGAGTCATTGTGTTCAATAACTTGGCAAATAAAGTGACCATCTGGATCACATTTTGTTGTCAGGACATTTCCTTTAAACCTGTCATTTAACGAGGCCACCCCAGCTGAACGCTCTGTCCCGTGGGAGAGCCAGATAGTATTACCCCATTGAGACCTCCAGAAATTAGTATTATCTTCTGTAGAGTGAGATTCTTGAAAGTAGAAAAAGTCAGATTTGAATTGTTTTGCAAACAAAAATAGTGCTTTCCTCTTAATGTTATTACGTAACCCCCTGGCATTAAGTGAAACAAATGACAACATTAGTAAACAGTAGAACTATGTGTAAAAGAAAGAAGAAGAAGAAAAAAAACAAAAAACAAAACCAAAACCTCGATAGGCCTTGGTTAATATAAATCAGTACTTTGGATAAGTAGCAAAAGGCTGTCGAGATCAGCATCATAATAGTGTAGTAACTAAGCACAATAACGTGGTGTTACAGTTCTTTAAATTTATAATAAATTCTCATTCATAAAGTGCATATACAATTACGCACGAAATAAGAGGCAGAATTATGTAAACATTGTACCCTTTTTTGGAACAGTAGGTAAACCACCTGATATTTAAACAGATCAATACGTATAGGAGCTTAATCTTAAGTGCAAGGCACAAAAACATCTCGAAGAAATTAACCTGAGTAACTATTGCCTGAGCAGAAGGCACATGTTTTTGGCAAACCTTTATATCTGAACTCCAACAGATCACGGGTGAATTTCCGAACCGTTCACAAATCCTTTTCCTCCAACGAAGTACGCTGTTTTCCCTTCATCTCGAGCTTTCTTTATGTGGGGCCACAGTTTCTGTCTGTTCTCTCTGTCTTCTTTAGTTAAGTCCTCTGTGAAACGAAGACCCTTATTCTGGAGATAAGGGTTGTTTTTTGCAGCTTTCCATACCGCATCCCTGCATCTGCGGGAGATGAACCTCATGATGACGCCTCGGGGTTTCGTGTTGTCTTGTTTAAGTTTTCCCACGCGGTGTGCGATGTCTATAGCAGCTGGTAGCGTTTCTTTTTCCTCCGGTAGAACCGCCTGACAAACACTGGTCACTCGAGCCCGCACATCCTCCTCCCTGTCCTCTGGCATACCTTGGAGCCGCAGGTTCCACCGTCGGCTGTAACGTTCCAGTTCGCTGACCCGGCTCATGGTTTTCAAAGCAGAATCCTCGTTTCTTTCCACCCTCTTTTCAATGTGTGCCACCTTTACATTTAAAACTTTGATTTCGCCACGTACAGATTCCAGCATTTCTTCGAGGGTGTCACTTCGGTTATTAATAAGATCAGCCAGGGAGCGCACTGCATCATCTGAGCTAAGTCCAGTTTCTTTATTTGTGACTAGAGTAGGCTTCTTCGGGACCGGAGGCCTACTCGGTGTCACAGGTAGGGGCGGGAATTCTTCTTCGAAGCTTGTTTGCAGGTTGCAGTCCATTTCGTTACTGCTGTAATCGTGGTCGCTAGCTAGGAAACTATTGTTAGCCTCTTCGCTGGACTCACTAACATTAGGTCGTTTTTGTCCGGACTTCCTGGGCATTTTTGTGTAGTGTCTCTAATGAAAGCTATAACAGCTGTTTTTGTCGAAGTTGAAAGTCAATTTGTGCCCTAAAGCAGGTTTGATGCCGAGAGCTCGAAAAGTTCTGACTTCTCACTCCGCCATCTTGCCGGAACCCCCGGAAGAGCACACGTACGCTGCCTTTTGTTTGTAGCAGCGAAGCTACCTGTTGCTATGGAGGCTTCGCTGATATATCGCAGCGCTTCGTCTAAGTGCTTTTTGCAGACACACAGGAGGATACACGGGTGCGTGAGCCGGACCACCAGCAATACACCTCGCGTCGCTCCCGCAACGACACCGGGCAGAGAGGGACGCCACACTACACCTGCCGACCAAGTCAGCTTCGGCAGTGGGCTGTACCTGGGCGCGTAAGCAGAGCAGATCTTGCAATACGCCGTACGGTACCCCTTCTTGCAATGTTGTTCTTTCAAGTTTAGTAGAAGAATGACAAACGGGAAGAAAGGCAGACCGGATATCCTGAGAGGGGCCCGGAGACCGGCTCTCAGCTCACACAGCGGTAAGTGGATATCACGCTAGCCTCCTTTCAGCTCTCTCGAACACACACGTCTCCTGCTAGAGTGGAAATCAATGAATCAGTGAAACCATTCGCACCTGGCGCTTTTATACTGGCGCATGGGCCACCTAGTGGTGTGTCTTAAAGAGTATCCACGTCAACTGCCCCAGTGGGTCAGTTCCCCGTACATATGGAATATGTAACTGTGTGGAGAGACAGTCTCGATACGATAGAGAATCAGGCATCATCATGATTAAACATGAATACTTAATATATTAAGTATGATTTATAAGCAATTTTACTGAAGTAATTATCAAGTGAAAACATTTTTAAAGACATTGTAAAATAAAAGGCAGATTTTTTTGCAGAGCTGTACCTGCTTCTCAGTGCAAGAAGATTTGTTTTTTACTTATTTAAAGTTCTCACACAGCTGTTGTAAGATAAATGGTTAATCATGGTTAATAATCATGATTTTAGTATGTAGTGAAATAGTCATGATTATAATTTTGTCTATAAGCAAGCAGCCCTTGAGCCGGTATTTCCAGTAACCCTTTGATAAAATACAGATTCTGATACAGAGGTCACTATATAAAACACATCACAATACCAATAAACTGACTAGCCTTAACAGAATATCCATCATTTTGGGCGTCTATTTTATCTCAAGACCTAAAGGATCCTTTAACTTTACATGAAGACATTTAAATCTCAGGTCTTTGGAGGTCTTTCAAATAATTTGAATGTGTGTTTGGGCTCCTCCTGCAGCCCTTTGAACTGCATCACGGGTGATATTGTCTTTCTGTATTTTACAGCTGCTGCTAAATCTGGCAGTATAATTCTGTAAAATCTGTTTCAATACATGTATTGGCGAGGAGTACTTAAAGATGCTATGAGGAGTTTCTAAGTAATTACGAAAAAGTCTCACTTTTAGATATATGCCTGATCGAAATACACACTTTAAGATGAGTTTTATAGCATCAAAACAGGTTATCTATAAATGTTATTCCTTAGCTTCATGGTCAGGTTGGACAGCAGGCTACAAAACTACGATAATAAGTTTTCCAAAAATTTCTTGTTGTCACACATCAAAAACTACAGCTACGTAACAAGAAAGAAATACACTAGACCATTCCCACGGGAATTGTGAGTGGGGCTCAGGCCACTGCCGGGCTTTATCTTTTTAATACAGGCCAGCCTCAAGCAGCATTTCAGCTGGATGACATGCTGAAATAGCTATGGAGATGCCAGGAGACTTCATTCATGTGTTTAAGTCATGTGTGGCCTGATTAAGTGATGATCATCAACTAACACCTGACCTTGAGCTGTGTTCTTGATATACCTGTTGGTGTTTCCCCTCCCTAACAGACTGATGTCAGAGAGCACTTTATGAGTGGGGGTCCTGTTTAAACTGAGCTCCAATGTTCTTTAAAAACACACACACACACAAAAACATATATTGTTGAAAAAAGAAGTTGTAAAGCAATGCACAGTTCTGAGGAGGGTCCGAGCTCCATTTATTAGCATCACAACAAACACCCTTTGGCTTGAGTCACGTTTTGTTGTGCGTTCCAGTTGTACAAAACCCCAAACCAGTGAAGTTGGCACGTTGTGTAAATTGTACATAAAAACAGAATACAATAATTTGCAAATCCTTTTTAACTTATATTCAATTGAATACACAGCAAAGACAAGATATTTAACGTTCGAACTGAGAAACTTTATTTTCTTTGCAAATAATCATCAACTTAGTATTTAATGGCAGCAACACATTGCAAAAAAGTTGGCACAGGGGCATTTTTACCACTGCGTTACATCGCCTTTCCTTTTAAGAACACTTAGTAAACGTTTGGGAACTGAGGAGACCAATTTTTGAAGCTTTTCGGGTGGAATTCTTTCCCATTCTTGCTTGATGTACAGCTTAGTTTGTTCAACAGTCCGGGGTCTCCGTTGTTGTATTTTACGCTTCATAATGCGCCACACGTTTTCAATGGGGGACAGGTCTGGACTACAGGCTGGCCAGTCTAGTACCCGCACTCTTTTACTTCGAAGCCACGCTGTTGTAACACGTGCAGAATGTGGCCTGGCATTGTCTTGCTGAAATAAGCAGGGGCGTCCATGAAAAACACGTTGCTTGGATGGCAACATATGTTACTCCAAAACCTGTATGTACCTTTAGCATTAATGGTGCCTTCACAGATGTGTAAGTTACCCGTGCCTTGGGCACTAATACACCCCCACACCATCACAGATGCTGGCTTTTGAACTTTGCGCCTATAACAGTCTGGCTGGTTCTTTTCCTCTTTGGTCCAGAGGACACGACGACCACAGTTTCCAAAAACAATTTGAAATGTGGACTGGTCAGACCACAGAACACTTTTCCGCTTTGCATTAGTCCATCTTTGATGAGCTCAGGCCCAGCGAAGCCAGCTGCATTTCTGGGTGATAAATGGCTTTGGCTTTGCATAGTAGAGTTTTAGCTTGCACTTACAGATGTAGCCACGAACTGTAGTTAGTGACAGTGGTTTTCTGAAGTGTTCCTGAGCCCATGTGGTGATATCCTTTACACAGTGATGCCGGTTCTTGATGCAGTACTGGCTGAGGGATCGAAGGTCACGGGGATTCAATATTGGTTTAGGGCCATGCCGCTTACGTGCAGTAATTTCTCCAGATTCTCTGAACCTTTTGATGATATTACGGACCGTAGATGATGAAATCCCTAAATTCCTTGAAATAGCTAGTTGAGAAAAGTTGTTCTTAAACTGTTGGACAATTTGCTCACGCATTTGTTCACAAAGTGGTGACCCTCGCCCCATCCTTGTTTGTGAATGACTGAGCATTTCAGGGAAGCTGCTTTTATACCCAATCATGGCACCCACCTGTTCTCAAATAGCCTGTTCATCTGTGGGATGTTCCAAATAAGTGTTTGATGAGTATTCCTCAACTTTCTCAGTCTTTTTTGCCACTTTTGCCAGCTTTTTTGAAACATGTTGCAGGTATCACATTCCAAATGAGCAAATATTTGCAAAAAATAACAAAGTTTACCAGTTCGAACATTAAATATCTTCTCTTTGCTGTGTATTTAATTGAATAGAGGTTGAAAGGGATTTGCAAATCATTGTATTCTGTTTTTATTTACGATTTACACAACGTGCAAACTTCACTGCTTTTGGGTTTTGTAATCAGAAGTAGAAATGTCCGGGTTCTGAGTAGGAAACTGCAACTGGAACGTTCCCCGAAGTCGGAATTTCTTACTGGGAACTCGGTGAAACTTCGCCACCCCCGAGTTGACAATCGAAGATGGATACCCCCAGTGTGAACAGTTATTTAGCTCCTGTAATAATCAATTTATTTGCACTTCTGACTGGGGTGTGTCGCTCTAGATCAGCTGTATACATAGTATTGTTAGACTTATATTTACAAAAATGCTGCCACAGTGATAATCACATTCTTCACGTCATATTTGTGAACAACAATGCAGGGCGTGCTAACAACAGCTAACAATAGCCTGGTAGATCGGCTTTTTTTTTTTCCGACTTCATCTGGAAAGCCGATAAGTCAGAGATGATGTCGCTCCTAGTTCCGAGGTTACTGGAACGCAGCATTACAACAGTCGCCGCGCGTGCTCATGGGTAGCAGAGTCTTTAGGTCGCTGGAAATAGATTCTCCTCATAGCACCTTTAACAAAATAATGCAACATCCATTTTTGGCCCCAGCCAAACACATTGCAAACATTTAAATGAAGTCATCATTCATTCACTACTCTGTCTGTATTCCTGCTTTGCGATCAGCTAATAAGGAGCCTTGTTGGGGCTATCATGCCTCTGCAAATTTTAAAATCGTCTTTTCTCCCCCACAGTCAATCTGTCAATTCAGAATGAGCTCTAGACACTTCCTTATCAGGACTTACTGTATGTCCAGTTCCTCAGAAGTCCTTGTCTGATCCTGTATCCTCCTAGCCACCAAAACCAGCGACTACACTTCATCTGATTGGGGGGGTGTCCTATCCTGCTGTTGCTCTCAAGACCCCTTTCCATACATTTAGATATTATGATGGGGACAAATCACCAAAGACATACTTAACAACAGAAGACAGTACATATTTGTTGTTTATCAAAAACTGTCATGTCAAAGATTGCTTTCTAAAATCTGTCTCTTTTCTGACTGGACATAAACAAGCTGAGCCACAGGCAAACATAGGGGGCCCTAATTTCCTGGCGTAGTGTGGGGTGGCGGAATGTGGCACATCCCTGGCAGTGATAATTTGGTAGACCAGCTACGCTGAGATGTATGGTGGCAGGAGGTGTCAACAGATTCAGGTTGACGCAATGACAATTTCGTGCCAAGAAACCAGCTCCAACCTGGTCTATTCTCTGAGCAGGCGAAGGGCACTTGGTGCAGTGGTAATTTGGCTGACAGGCAAAAACCTCAGAAGCAGGTCTCCAGAGTGTTAGGCACATTTTAATGCAATAAAAAATCACAGCAATCACAATTTAATGTAACTGTCTGAACCAGCATGGACATTTGTATCTATATTAATTGTCCTGTCACATCTGATGTTGAATTAAAGTCTTTTGTCATAATGGAAACTTAACCTGACGGCATCTGGAAGTGTGATGCAAACTAACGAGTTCATATCTCTCAAGCAATCCACAAACAGCCTTATCATCCAATACAGAGTATATATCCAGCTTCTCTCATCTCATGACATTCAAAAGAAAAGAGACAGAAAAAAGAGAGAGAGGCTTGCTAAATAAATGTAAGTCACTCTGTGTCTTAAGGATTTACCTGTGAAGGCCCATTTTTCTGTTTTAATCTTTATTCTTAATGTGATCTAAAAAGATTGGGGTACATTATTGCAAGGAGGATGAGGAGGAGATACTGGGAGAGGATTTACCACCAAAAGTTCTGCTATTTGGCGATGACAGACCAAGAATGCAGGTGGATCACAAGTATGATGAATGGATTAGCCTGCTGCTGTGTTTAAATGTGTCACTTAATTTTGTACTCCTATTAATGACACAGTAACAGATTACATCTGTCCTGCGAGATGGTCTACACAGTGCCGCGCATCATGGCCTCTGATGCACACCCCAATGGCCCCCTGCACTCTCCCAGTTGCTGTAAAACTGGCAGCAGCTCTGACCATCTTTGCCATCGGGTCTTTCCAGCACACTGTGGCCATGGTGGTGGGGATCAGTCAGACCGATCAGTCGCTGCACCTTGCCAGCTGCGCATTTAAAGGCAAGGAGAGGCATTCATTTGATTGGTAAAGATGACACTTGGCTGTGTTAAACCCACTCACTCCTTCTCTCCTTAATCTCAGCGACTTGCGCCAGTGGGAGGGACAGTGAGCCTTGCTGCGCCGGACTGTGTCGTGCAAGAAAATTGCAAAATGCCCTGACCCTTGGCTTGGTGCTGGGCAGATGCACTACGCCAGCACCTTGTCTACAAAATTAGAGCCCAGGAGTCTAACCCTGGAGCAAACCTGACTGCTACCGCTGACAATAATTAAGTTTAAATATTTTTTTCTCTTAAATGAAGAGTTGTAAGAGCTGTTCTTGACCTTGTACATTGCTTCGCTTGACCATCTTCTATCATGTCCAGGCCTATCTCCTGCTTGTTCCTGACTGTATAGCACCGATTGTCAAGATGCTGCACCATCAATTTGTCGTCAATATAGTTTGTAACATCACTTGGGACCACAATAAAACATTAATAAACATTATTTTTCCTTTCAAAATGTTTAAACAGATTACAGAAAAAAAGCAAGTACACATGATTATTGTAACATTAAAACATATATATGTTACATACTCAGTACTCAAATTTAGGAGACAACTTATTCAGGCACCAAAAATAAGAAGTGAATTTTTAGAGAACCAGATGTTTCAGTACCCACCAGGAAAGAGCAGAGGAAGATGAAGGAGACAAAGTAGAAATAGGCAAAGTCACTTCCACACTGTTTCCCCTGGGAGCCTGACCGCTCATCACAGACTCGATGACTCAAACACGACAGCATGATCTCGTGCCAGGCCTCCCCTGTAGCACTCCTGAGATATAGAGAAGTTTGAGTTAGAGGACCACACAACTGTTTGAGTGTAAATCAAATGAAAATCACCAAAAATCATTCAGTATGACTGATCAAAGATGAGTTTTGTTTTCCCCTTGTGATCTTTAACTTTGCTAAAGATAAGTTGAACCAAACAAGGCAGTGTTCTAATTTAAAACAGCATTTGGGACAAAGAACCATCAATATTGGATTTTTGCCAACATCTGATATGGTGATATATCAAAATTCATTACTCCCAGTAACAAAAAAGCCTCTTCTTAAATGAAATTGACCTTTTCTTTCATGGTGATGGCCCATTCGTGTTAGAAAAAAGATGCGAAGAGAGAAAAATATTTGATTTAATAATGACTGGGCTGTTTGGTTAAAAACATGTGGTTGCAATAATTTTAACAGGTATTAGGATCAAGATTTCAAAACTAAATTGCTCACTGATACAACAGACAAAAATACAATCATTGCACCTTAAAGGAGACATATCATGCTGATGCATGATTTAATACTTACATATAATATAATAAATTTGAAAACAAGACCTTACACCCCCTTAATTTTCAAAAAATGATATATTTTATTTTTTCTGATATCCTAGAACGAGATTTGATGCCTCTGAAAATTGGTCATTGTGAGATGTCCGCGAGATTTAAATCGTCGTGACAACACGAGGTACCTTTCTTTTTATTGGAGTAGTCTGATAAAACACTTCCTCCTCTGTGATGTCCATTAGCCACAAAACCGTCACCGAGGAACACATTCGTCCAGCAGCAGTATATAGATCCCTAGCTTACACTCACTCATTACCTGCTCTGGCCTGTAGGGGGACTCAATACGCGGTCGCTGCTTTGAGCCTGCCGGAAAATACAGTAGAAGAAGAAGGACAAGCTGGCTCTACCCCCGATAGAACTGACCAATCAGAGCACAAAGGGCTGTGACGTTGCAAGGTAACTGTAGGTCATCCTGAGATCCTCGTGTTTCAACGAGAGCTTCATAGTGGCTTAAAATGTGGATTTTGAGAATGCTATTGTGGGGCAATGAGGGAACTAAATGACTTGTACTGAGGGCAGAAATGCTGTACAGGCATCCTAGTCTGGCATAGTGAAAAGGAGAAACAAGCATGATATGTCCCCTTTAACTTGTTTAATGAAAGAATCAGCAATATATTCAAATATATGTGAAAAAATGTAACACCTACTAAAACACAGATATTTAATTTCCATAATTATAGGAAATTGTGAATTGCCCAGCTCTGATGGATTTTGCATTGATTTTAAATGGGTATTCAGTGATAATGAAGAAAACCATAATCTCATATGTGTCTAAATATTGGCTGTTATATCAGCCAAAATGTTCAGGTCTAAATTTTCTGCTGATAGTGATAACCAACTTTTATTCAATTATGTTCTGATACTTATAATACTGTGTATCTCTAACAAAACAGTCAGGCAAATATTCAATAATGATTTTTTCTTCCTTTATTCATTCAACATGCCTCTGACTCTTTCAGTGTTTTCTGGTTGTGATTTTCAGAGTTTTCACTCTGTCGGTTCCCTCGTGTGTCCATATTTACTTTCAGCCCAATAATTTGAAGGCAGTGAAGTGACTGTTACCTTAAACAAAAATATTCAAACCAGTGATCGAGGTGCACGCTAATAGATTAAGTATATCATCACTGTTGCTCAACTAGTGGGTCATGACCATGAGGGGGGAACATGGCAGCCCTAAAATAGGGGAGTAGTGACCTTGGCAGGGGTCTAGCCAAATGATCCAGACCCCTTATTGGAACCTCTAAGGATCCAGTCAAAAACTCTCAAATGAGATTTAGGATTTACTGTATGTCAAATGCAATGTGAACCAGATGGCATGGTGGGGCAGCTCACTGCAAGAAGGTTACAGGTTTGATCCCCATCTCTGACAGGGCCTTTCTCTGTTGAGTTTACCTGGTCTCCCTGTGCATGCCTGGATTCTCTGGCATCTTCCCACGGACAAAAAATATGCTCATTAGGTTGACTGGTGGGTCCTTATGTATAAGTATGAGTATGAATGGTCATCTATCTCTAAATGCGGCCCTGCAATTGGCTGGTGACTGGTTCATGGTGTACCCCTCCTCTGGCCCAAAGTCAGCTGAGATAGGTCCCTGCTCCCCAAAAGGGATAAATGGTATAGGCAATGAATGATGAATGGAAAGTGTGAGTTGTGGTTCAACAGGCTGCTAAAAGCTTTTTTTCCACTTCAAATGTAAAAAAAAAAAATCCTATTGTTGGATCTTAATGTTGTGACTTCGGATGAACCTTCTCTTGTTTAGTCTTCAAATGTCACTACTGTTGTTTAAAAAACATAATTAGGCTTAGCATAAATAATAATTAATGGTATAATTAATAGTCTTTCGATACCCTTAGAGTAAGTAAAAGGGTAAATGTGTACTATAATATTCATTATTACATATAAAATTTATTGGGAGATGAATCCTTACAATTTTGACAGTTTGAATTTTGAACTGGGCTAAAGTGACTTCAGGTGTATGAGATAGGGCAGGGTATTTCCCATAACTTTAGGATATGATATTTATGCCAATCAGTTTGGCTTTAAAGTGAAGCATGGTACAGATGTTTGTATTTATGCTTTGAAAGAGGCTGTTGATGTATATAGAAGGAAAAATTCTTCTGTTATTGTAGGTTTTATTAATGCATAAAAGGCATTTGATCGTGTAAATCACAAGAAGCTGTTTATTAAATTATTACATAAGGGAGTGCCTGAATACATTGTTATAATTTTGTCGTATTGGTATGCTAATCAGAGAATGCAAGTTAAATGGGGAGAAACAATGTCATCCCTGTTTGGTGTTAGCAATGGGGTAAGACAGGGGGGTTTGCTTTCTCCTGCGCTTTTTAACCTATACATGGATGAATTATCTCAACAACTGAATGGGTGTAAAACTGGTTGTGTGTTAGGAAACAAAATAACTAATCATCTCATGTATGCTGATGATTTGGTCATCTTTTCCCCTAGCAGTGCTGGGTTTCAGTAGCTGCTTCATATTTGTTCAGAATATGGGGTTAAATATGATGTGCTATATAATGCTGGAAAAAAAGTACTGTACTTATTTTTAGATGTAAAGGAGACAGGGACCTCAATTTCCCAAATTTTTGGTTGTCAGGGCAAAAGCTTAGTCTTAAGAACAAAATAAAATATCTTGGGCATTTTATTACTGATAATATGTGTGACGATGAGGACCTGTATCGACAGTGCCGTATGCTCTATGCTCAGGTTAACACTTTGGTGCGCAGATTCTATCTGTGCTCTGATAGTGTGAAGATAACTCTCTTTAGGACGTATTGTACTCCTCTTTATACTGCCCCTCTGTGGATGAGATATAAAAAGGCTAGCATTCAGAGGCTAAATGTAGCTTACAATGATGCATTTAGGATTTTATTGAAGAAACCAAGGTGGACTAGTGCAAGTGAACTTTTTTGTAATGCTGGGCTTTACTCTTTTAATGCTCTGTTGAGAAATATGATTTATATATGTATAAATTTATGTGTAGATTGACAGATTGACAGACTCTCAGAACTCTATATTGGTGCTGCTGACAAATCCCCAGCTTAGTTCCATTCGATACCAGTCTCCCTAATGGAGGAATGGTACAGATGTCTTTTATAATTAATGTATATTTTGCGTCTATTAATGTATATTTTTTTATTGTATTTGTATTTGTTGTTGTGGTTATGGACTTCGAGTCTGGCAATAAAGTATCTATCTATCTATTTTATGCCCATAAAAAAGCAACAATGCAATACAAATTGTGATGCTTAACAGACATTGGCTAACTCTTGGGCAGATATCCAGACAGCATTTTTTATTCTTATTTTTTGGTAAAAACAGCAAAAAAAAAAACAACACAGTTTAAAGGATCTGTCTCTAGGATATTTACACTTCAGGTCTTCAGATATTGCAGAAGCCACGAGATGGAATAAATGTTGCATTCATAATCCTCTCAATACCCATACTTTCACTTCTACTACCTCTACTGCACTATAGTATGTGTGAAATTACCATAGGCATATTTTACAACTTCTGCAACAGCACTCTGAGCTGTTTCTGCTCTGAGAAGTCAGTACTAATGCAATTACTAGCAAGAAGTTTCTGGTTTCTTTTGCTTTGTTTTTTTTTAGCACAAGCTTTGTGGATGAGGGGGTGATAAAAACGTATACTTTTCCAAAGGGTAACAATAGGGGATAATGGAGAACCTCTGAACCAGGCTTGTCAAAGGGGCCAGTCTTTGTTTGTCTGTGCCGGCCACAATAACAGCCATGTCCCAAGGTCAGGCACGAGCTGACCGCTGTCATTATCCAACTTTATATTCCACTAAACACCACACTGCACAGCTCTGTTCCTGCTGGGATAAAATCTCATAAAAATTCTATCTTATGACTTTGTACATGGTTTGTCTCTTAAAAAACTGTCCATATATATCCCACACAGTGAATATTGGGCTTATCACACAAACATTATCAAAGTTCATAAACCTGAAGAGCAGCATAAGAGCTTGGAGGAAGGTACGGAAGTTGTTATGGTGATTGATGGCAGAGTCTTCATTCAACTCAATGTTTCCAAACACCTGCAGAAAAGAGAGAGAAACAGTTGCTTGAACCCACAGATCCACCTATTCTATGTTCAGGTCTCACAGTATTCAGTGGTGAGCTTCTGCATGAACACCCTGACCTCTGTGATGGGATCACAGCAGCATAACCCACCTGCATCCCAATGATGGCATAAATGAAGAACAGCATGGCGATCAGCAGGCAAACATAAGGAAGGGCCTGAAGGAAACAACAGAAAACCAAAACAAGTTTAATTACTGATAACACCTCTGAATCATTACAGCGCTGGTATTTCAGGCTTTGAGCCGTTACGTGGATGAAATGAAGATCCTGAAGCCAGTGTCGGGGCAGTAGATACATGTAGATATGTGGGGGAGTGCTGAATCCTGTGTGATCACCTTAAAGGACTGGACAAAGGTCCACAGCAGAATGCGGATGGTGTAGCCCTGCCTCAGCAATTTGATGAGCCGAGCAGCTCGGAATAATCTCAGGAAGCTCAAGTTCAGCAGACGATCCTGTTAGAATAAGAATAAAAGACATCAGGCCCTACAAAACACTCTCCAGTAAAGTCTGAATTTTACCACCCTTAGTCAAAAAGTCAAAAAGCAACAGGCATGCAGCAGTAACAAGGGAAGTGCATTTTTCCAGCTGTCAAACTGAGGCACTTTTCAATCACTTTCCTGGTGTTTTTCTAGCTTTTCCAGCACCTTGTAGTTGTTACAATGTCTTAATCTTTAAAAATCAATACAAGCTCGGCCATTCTATCAGATACCATTTAAAATTCATTAATTCAAATAACTAATCTGTCAATCACATGGTGGCAAATGAATGCTCATACGCATAATCACGACAACCTGCTGCTTAAACAAAACATCAGAAAATGAAAGAATGAAGGGCACAGCAAAACTGAACACTTAGAGAGAGATTAACTGGAAAACTGTTTCCTGGTCTGGTGAGTCATGTAAGAATGGGCACATTCTGCCTTGTATCAACATCCAAGCTGGTGCTGTAATGGTGCAGTGGAAATTTTCTTTGCACACTTTGGGCCCCCTAGTACCACCTGAGCCAGATTTAAATCCCACAGCCTACATGAGTATTGTTCTTGACTATGTCCATCCAATTATGTTGATGACCATGCCCACCCCTGTCACAAAGCTAAGACCATCTTAAACTAGTTTCTTGAAAATGATGAGTTAACCGTACTCCAGGTCACCAGATCTCAGTACAACAGAGCTTCTTTATCATGTAATGGATCGGGGGATTGTCAGCGTGGATGTGCAGCAGTCAAAGTGGCCTCAACTGTGTGATGCTATCATGTCAATATGGACCAAAATATCTGAGGAATGTTTCCAGCATCCTCATGAACAAAGCAGTGAGGCAGACAATTAAAAATGAGCTTCATGAGCATAATGAGGAAAGAAACTGATTAAACAAAACAGTCTTAAGTTTAAAAATGTGTCACCAGGGGGTGCTGGTTTGGCGGAGTGGTTAGCACCCCATGTATATGCTTCTGCCAGTCCAGGTTCAAATCCTGCCTGTGACCAGTTTACAGAGTGTCTTCCCCTACTCTTTCACCCCCTTTCACAAGCCTATCCACTGTCTCTCTCCTATCAATAAAGGCACAAAATGCCAAAAAAATACATTAAAAAAAAAAAAAAAAAAAATGCGTCACCAGCTGTGAAACTCTGTACCCTATCTAACCCGCTAAGATCCACCCAAAACACTTTAAACATGATTAAAACCTCTTTAATGTATGTTAGCCAAATTCAAAAGCTTTCCAAGCCTTAAAATATCAATGATAAAACTCAAACATTTTCACAAGTTTTAAACACTGGTAAGAACTTGAGTTAAAACTTGGTATTTTCCTCCCACTTACAAGCTCATGACCACCAAACTTTAAAAGTGGTCATATTTAATTTATAGTAACTGGCCAAAAGAGTTCAAGTATTATAACACTCATCACACCTTAGGATACAAAGTCCTCGCCCTACAACCACGCCCACCCTACTACAGAGAGGCACAAAATACTTTCTGTATAGAACATGAGGTGTGTCTTTCTTGTGAGTAATTTCAGTTGTGGGTCTATTTGTTGGGAGTTTTTCAATATTTTTTTTTGTGCAGGTGGTGCAGTTTGCTGAAGTTTGCTGATTTGATCCCTGTGTTGGTCAGAAATTCTCTGTGTGGAGTTTTCATGTTCTTCCTGTGGTCTGGTTTCCTCTCATCGACCAAAAACATGCTCATTAGGTTAATTGGTGACTCCAAATTGCCTTTAGGAAGTAAGAGCGTGAATGAGTGGTTGTCTGTCTCTCTATGTGGCTCTGTGATTGCCAGGTGACCAGTTCAGGTGTATCCTTTTATCCGTGAGTAAGCATGCAGCTTTGTTTCCTTTTTTCAATCAATGAAACTCCACGTCATCTTAAACAATTCTCTGTGACTCTCTTATAGAGTATAGAGTATAGAATAGAAGAGAGAGATATGAAGGGCAGTTTCTTTTTCACATAGAAAATTGTATCTTATTTCTTCACAGCAGCTGGTACATCCATAAAATCTTGTTTTTGAGGTACAGTCTAATGACAAAATTAGTTGTTTATTATAGTTTATTTGCTAAACATCCATATTCTTCTGAGATCATATCTGTATTTAGTCACCAAAGAGCATCCTATGTTTGCTAATCCCTCCAAAGGTGAGCTAACAACAAAGAACAGCATCAGAAAAGTCACTCACCGTAGTCTAGAGTGGGTTTGGACCAAGGGCAAGGCAACACCAGAGATGACAATCAAAAAGATGGAAACGTGGAGGGCAAGAGAAAGATGGAGAGGAAGAGAGACAGAGAGAGAGAGGGGCCAAGGTGAGGGAGACAGGCAGATAGACAAATGAGAGATGGTAGAACAGGAACAGTTATATTGTACAACATATACTGATACAACAAGAGCATGAAGCTGCTTCACATTACACACAAGTGCAGATGGGAGGGGCTCGAATATGTAGCCTTCAAAAAATCTGTCCTGTTTAGTCAATGTTGTGGTTCCACAGCCAAAAGTTAAAGAATATACCAAAACAGATCCATAGTGACTCTGTGTTTGGCCCCTTTCATGAGGGTACCAAGCAAATATAGTTGACCATCCCCACTGGCGCTGCATTAGAGGGGGAAATGAGAGCTTTTGTCCCTCCACTTTTTATGGGGAGCCCAAGATGTCCATTTAGATTGTGAGGACAGAGAGCCATGACCATTTCAGCAAGTATTTGCCATTATTGAGTTATAAACGCTTGAAACAGTGTGTAATTACAAGAAAAGAAAAAAAGAGATTTGGATTTTCAACAGGTTCCTCTTTACAAATTATTCTAAATGGGCATGTACAACACTTTCAAGAAGATAAAACCGAAATTTGACCTGTTTACTGTTGAATGTGCCGCTGTCTTGGCCAGGACACTCTTGTAAAAAGAGACTATCTCAATGAGAATTTCTTGGTGAAATAAATTTTAAAAAACACACAAACAGGTTGGCTGGTTTGGAGGGATTATTCGAACTCAATGGTGTGTCGGTTAGGACAGAGGAGCACAGTCAGGGATCCAGTTCAAGGGTTTATTTCACAATGTTTGAGTTCTTAACTAGCAGTCAAACATTGAGCAGAAAGCCAGACAGTCATTTGTCCTTCTCAGTCTGGAAGCAAAAGGGAGATTGCAGGTAAGGGGAGGGCTTTTATAGCCTCCTTATGCCACACCAGGAAATAGGAAGTGTGGGTGTGGCTGTAGTTTTCCTCTCTTGGTAGGTAAAGGGACAGCTTGGGGATTTTCAACACTATTTCAATTTATTAATTATATTATTGTATAACTCAACGAAGAAATCCATAAATCCAAACTAAAATGAAATAGACGATGAAAAGCAGGTGAACGAAGCAAAAATACAGCAAAGAACGACATGAATCATTTAGGGGCTCCAGGTATTACGGTATTACTTTATCTAACTCTAGACACAAAATCAGACTTAAAGGGCTCTAATTTCGTAGGCCAGGCGCAGGCGCACCTGCCCTGCGCCGGCCTTCGCCGTGCGCACAGGGTGTGACCCGCGCACTTTGCAAGTTTCCTGCAGTGCCAAGAGAGGCGCACTCAAGACGCAGAGGAGCGCAGAGGGGCGCAGAGGAGCGCGTCCATGCCCACGTCTCAGCCTCTCCGCGCAAATGTCAGAGTAGGAGGAGAATAGACGTGAGTGGGACTAACACAGCCGATCGCTGTCTTCACCAATCAAATGAGCGCCTCTCCTTGCCTTTAAATGCGCTGTGGCCGAGGCGTAGCGTATGATTGGTCTGAATTATCCCCGCCACCGTGGAAACAGTGTGCTGGAAAGACCCAGCAGTGGAGACGGTCAGAGCCGCTGTCCCTTCAGCAGGAGAATGGACAGCGGGGCGCGTCACCGTGTGGGCCAGCTCCCGGGACAGATGTAATCTGTTCCTTTGTCATTAATAGGAGTGAAAAAAAATAAGAGAGTTTCACACCCGCTGGCTTATCCATTCATATTACTTGTGATCCACCTGCACTCCTGGTTTGTCATTGCCAAATAGCAGAGCCTTTAGTGAAGTACTGTACTCTCCCGGTGTCTCCTCCTCATCCTCCTTGCAATAATGTACTCCATCTTTTTAGATCACGTTAAAAATAAAGACTAAAACAGAGAAATATGGGAAATCACGGGTAAATCCTGAGTGACAGACATTTATTTTCTCTCCTTTTTCTTTGTCTTTTTTCTCCCACTTTTCTTTGAATTTAATGAAATGAGAGAAGCCAGATATATACTCAGTATCAGATGTTAAGGCTGTTTATTGTTGACTTGTAAGATGTGCATCAAACTTCCAACTGCCATCAGGTTAAGTTTCCATGATGACAAACGGCTTTAATCCGACATCAGATGTGACGGGACAATTAATATAGATATAAATGTATATACTGGTTCAGACGGTTACATTAAATAGTGATTGCTGTGATTGTTTATTGCATTAAAATGTGCCTGACACTCTGGAAACCTGCCTCTGAGGCGTGCGCACATGTGCGCTTGTCACCAAATTACAGCTGCGGAGGGTGCGCTCCACCCTGCGCCGAAGACAGACCAGGTTGGAGCTGGCGAGCTTTCAGCGCAACTTCCGCACAGTTTTTTGGCATGAAATTGTCACTGCGCCACTCGAATCTGTCGACACCTCCCCCTGGTGCGCCGTCACCTCCCCTTGGTGCGCCGTCACACCCACCTCTGCGTAGATGGTCTACAAAATTGTCAAACTGGCAGCGCACGGTGGTGCGCCAGACGAAATTAACACTGCGCCGGGTGCACCAGACTTGCGCCCCCTGTGCTGCGCCACGAAATTAGAGCCCATATGTAAAAATTGTTTGGAATACAACGAGAAAAGCAATCGAAGAGTGCAGACCTCTGCCAGTGCCACAGTCATCACCCATATTGTGATTTTGACCATAAATATTAGTTCTACCTTTATTTCATCTAAATATTTAGATTCCTTGACCATGAAAACATACTATTAGCAATTGGATTCATAATGATGTCTCCTATAGTTCAGTAGTTATTCACGAAAGTCACATTTTCGTCATGGCGGCCAGACGCTGATCCTGATCAACACCAAAATTTAATCAGTTCTTCCTTTTCCCATGCTGAACATTTCCTGAAAAATTTCATCAAAATCCATCCATTACTTTTTGAGTTACTTTGTTTACAGACAGACAGACATACAAACAAACTCTCCCGAAAACATAACCTCCTTGTCGAAGGTAATGATTTGCAAATCCCTTTCAACCTTTATTCAATTGAATACACAGCAAAGACAAGATATTTAACGTTCAAACTGGTAAACTTTGCTATTTTTTGCAAATATTAGCTCATTTGGAATTTGATGCCTGCAACATGTTTCAAAAAAGCTGGCACGCGTGGCAAAAAGACTGAGAAAGTTGAGGAATGCTCATCAAACTCTTATTTGGAACATCCCACATGTGAACAGGCTAATTGGGAACAGGTGGGTGCCATGAATGGGTATAAAAGCAGCTTCCCTGAAATGCTCAGTCATTCACAAACAAGGATGGGGTGAGGGTCACCACTATGTGAACAAATGCGTGAGCAAATTGTCCAAGAGTTTAAGAACAACTTTTCTCAACTAGGCAAGGCAAGGCAAGGCAAGTTTATTTGTAGAGCACAATTCATACACAAGGCAATTCAAAGTGCTTTACAGAACAAGAAAAATGCATTAAAATCACAGTACAAAATAGAGTGAACATTAATCATTATAAAATCACTTTAAAAAATCAAAATACAAAATAAAATCAACAATCATTATAAAATAAATTTAAAAAGAAGAGTGCAGATCAGATCCTTTCAGTCATATGCACAGTTAAACAGAGCTGTTTTGAGCCTAGATTTGAACATTGTCAGAGTAGAGGCCTGTCTCACATCTTCAGAAAGACTGTTCCAGAGTTTAGCTGCATAAAACTGAAACCCTGATTCTCCATGTTTAGTCCTGACTCTAGGCACCAGCAGAAGGCCGGCCCCCGAGGTCCTCAGAGTCCGAGATGGTTCATATGGCACTAACATGTCAGAGATGTACTTTGGTGCTAGACCATGGAGAGATTTGTACACAAGCAGAGCTGCTTTAAAGTCTATTCTCTGAGCAACAGGAAGCCAGTGTAGGGACCTGAGCACAGGACTAATGTGTTCAGACTTCCTGGTTCTGGTCAGGACCCCGAGCAGCAGCGTTCTGGATGTACTGCAGCTGTGTCATGGCTCGCTTTGGAGAGGCCGGTGAGCAGGCCGTTACAGTAATCTAACCTACTAGAGACAAATGCATGGATAAGTATCTCTAGGTCAGGTTTAGACACTATACCTCTGATTTTGCCGATGTTTTTAGATGGTAAAAGGCTGCTGATGTTATTGATTTTATATGGCTGTTAAAGTTCAAGTCTGAGTCCATTATTACCCCAAGATTTCTAACCTGATTTGTAGGTTTTAGAGAGAGAGACTGGAGGTGACTGCTGACACTTTCTCTTTGTTTCTGTGGACCAAACACGATGACTTCAGTCTTGTCTGAATTTAGCTGGAGAAAGTTGTTCTGCATCCACACACTGACCTGTTGGATGCAGTGACAGAGTGAATCCACTGGTCCATGTTCACCTGCTGTCAGTGAGACATAGATCTGAGTGTCATCTGCATAATTGTGGTAGGACACATTAGAACTTTGTATTAACTGGCCTAAAGGCAGCATGTAGAGATTGAACAGGAGGGGTCCCAGGATTGACCCCTGGGGCACCCCACAAGTCAAGGCCATGTGGTCTGAGACACAGTTACCAATTTCTACAAAGTACTTCCTGTCTTCTAGATAGGACTTCAACCAATGTAGGGCAGTCCCCGAGATGCCCACCCAGTCCATTAGTCTCTGTAAAAGGATCTCATGATCAACAGTGTCAAAAGCAGCGCCAGATCTAGTAGGACTAAGACGGAGACTTTGCTCGCCAGTGTTCAGGCGGATGTCATTTGTCACCTTGATAAGAGCGGTCTCAGTGCTGTGATGGGGTCTAAAACCTGACTGGAAAACATCGAATGAGTTGTTCATTAGGAGAAAGTCAGTGAGCTGTTGGTAAACAACTTTTTCAAGGACTTTGCCTAAGAACGGCAGATTTGAGATGGGCCGGTAGTTGTTCAGTACTGTGGCATCAAGACTGCTCTTCTTTAGGAGAGGCTTTATGACCGCAGTTTTCAAGGCCTTTGGAAATGTTCCAGATTGTAGTGATGTGTTAACTATCTGAGCGAGTGGTGTTAACAAACTGCTCAGCACGGACTTTAGAAATCTAGTGGGTAAAACATCGAGGCAGCATGTGGATGAACTCAGACTTGTGATAATCTCTTGGACAGTTTTGTCAGTTACAGGTGCAAAATGAGTCAGCTCGAAGTGTTTAGGTGGCTGCAGGGTTGTTATTGGTGCTGTGGAATTGATAGAATTTTTAATAGTCTGAACCTTGTTGCAAAAGAAGACTGCAAACTCATTACACTTAGATGTGGAGATTAATTCCAATGGCAGTTGAGCTGGAGGATTTGTTAATCTGTTCACTGTTGCAAATAAGACACGCGAGTTGTTCCTGCAGTTTCCAATAATTTCAGAGAAGTACATCTCTCTTGTTCTATGTAAGATCTGATTGAACATGTACAACTTTTCTTTATAAATTTCGTAATGAACATGGAGTTTTGACTTTCGCCATTTCCGCCGCCCTCCGCACTCCCTTTCTGTGCCCTGACCGAGTCGTCATTCCTCCATGGTGACTTCTGCCTATTTTTAGCCATTTTAACTTTCACAGGGGCAATGGTGTCCAGAACATTCAAAACACTTGAAGTAACAGAGCTCAACAAATCATCAACATTAGAAAATGAGACATTTTCAAAGTTAATCATTTCAAGGAACAGAGCACCTGTGCTGTTATTTATGTGTCTCCTCTGTACTACTGCAGTACCAGCCGGTGGTGTGGGAGAAACACACAGGTCAAAGAAGACACAGAAATGATCAGACAGGGCAACATCAACCACATTGACATTTGAAATATTAACCCCTTTTGTAATGAGCAGGTCCAGAGTGTGCTGTGCTCTGTTATGGGTGGGCTCACACACATGCTGAGTCAGGCCAAAGGTTTCAAGGACAGCACTGAGCTCTTTAGCATTTCTGTCACAGACATTATCCACATGTATATTAAAATCACCTGTAATGACCAAACTATCAAAATCAGTGCATACAATTGAAAGCATCTCGGTAAAATCATCAATAAAATTTTTATAGTGTTGCGGGGGCTTGTATAGGACTATATAGAGTATGGACGGGGATAGTCTTATCTCCATTTTAAAGGACACATACTCAAATGATGAAAACACCCCAAATGACAACCTGTGCGTAACCATATGATCTCTTAATACTGCACAGACACCTCCACCCTTTTTGTTTTCTCGTGTTTCAGATTCAAATTTGAAGTTGGGTGGAGTTGATTCCATTAAAACTGCATTACCTGTGTTTTTGTCAAGCCATGTTTCAGTTAAAAACATCAAGTCAAGTTTATAAGAAGTGATCAAGTTATTAATTAAAAATGATTTGTTGGACAGGGATCTAACATTGAGCACAGCAAGTTTCAGATTAGTTGCATTAGGACAGGATATTATCTTCTTACAAGGGATATGGATTAAATTTCTCTGATTGGACAATCTAACTGTCCTTCTGTAATCTAGTCTATGTGGTGTGACTGTAGATATGGCACTAGGGGAAAACTAGCTATTGAAAGGAATTTAGGGATTTCATCATCTACCGTCCGTAATATCATCAAAAGGTTCAGAGAATCTGGAGAAATTACTGCACGTAAGCGGCAAGGCCCTAAACCAACATTAACTGCCCTTGACCTTCGATCCCTCAGCCAGTACTGCATCAAAAACCGGCATCACTGTGTAAAGGATATTACCACATGGGCTCAGGAACACTTCAGAAAACCACTGTCAGTAACTACAGTTCGTCTACATCTGTAAGTGCAAGCTAAAACTACACTATGCAAAGCCAAAGCCATTTTTCAACAACACCCAGAAACACCACCGGCTTCGCTGGGCCTGAGCTCATCTAAGATGGACTGATGCAAAGTGGAAAAGTGTTCTGTGGTCTGACCAGTCCACATTTCAAATTGTTTTTGGAAACTGTGGTCGTCATGTCCTCTGGACCAAAGAGGAAAAGAACCATCCGGACTTTTATAGGCGCAAAGTTCAAAAGCCAACATCTGTGACGGTTTGGGGGTGCATTCGTGCCCAAGGTAACTTACACATCTGTGAAGGCACCATTAATGCTAAAGGTACATACAGGTTTTGGAGCAACATATGTTGCCATCCAAGCAACGTGTTTTTCATGGACGCCCCTGCTTATTTCAGCAAGACAATGCCAAGCCACAATCTGCACGTGTTACAACAGCGTGGCTTCGAAGTAAAAGACTGCGGGTACTAGACTGGCCTGCCTTTAGTTCAAACCTGTCCCCCATTCAAAATGTATGGCGCATTATGAAGCATAAAACACAACAATGGAGACCCCAGACTGTTGAACAACTTAAGCTGTACATCAAGCAAGAATGGGAAAGAATTCCACCCGAAAAGCATCAAAAATTGGTCTCCTCAGTTCCCAAACGTTTACCAAGTGTTGTTAAAAGGAAAGGCGGTGTAACACAGTGGTAAAAATTCCCCTGCGCCAACTTTGTTGCAATGTGTTGCTGCCATTAAATTCTAAGTTGATGATTATTTGCAAAAGAAAATAAAGTTTCTCAGTTCGAACGTTAGGTATCTTGTCTTTGCTGTGTATTCAGTTGAATATAAGTTGAAAGGACTTGCAAATCATTGTATTCTGTTTTTATTTATGATTTACACAACGTGCCAACTTCACTGCTTTTGGGTTTTGTATATCCATATATATACATACATACATACATACAGACCTGATCAAAATCTTAAGACCAGTTGAAAATTGCTAGAATATGCATTTTGCACATTTGGACCTTAATGAGCCTTTACATAGAGCTACAATGTGCAAAAGCAAGAAGGGGGAGTGTGACAAAAAGCACTTTGAAAAAGTAATTTATTGAAAACAACAAGTAAACTGAAATAGGCTGTTTATCAGCTGATCAAAAGTTTTAGACCATTGCTCAAAAAATTACAAAAAACTCTCCAAACCAGAACAAAAATTTTTCTCAGTAGGACTCGGTAATGAGTAGCTCCACCGTTCACTTCAAAAATTTGTTTGGGTATGCTTGATGCGAGTGTTTCCAGGATGCTTTTGGGAACATTGCTCCAAGTGGTGAAGATGGCCTCACGAAGTGCATTAACTGTCTGGAACTGATGGCCATTTTTATAAACTTCCCTTGCCATCCATCCCCAAATGTTCTCTATGGGATTTAAATCAGGGGAACATGCGGGATGGTCCAAAAGAGTGATGTTATTCTCCCTGAAGAAGTCCTTGGTCAAGCGAGCATTGTGAACTGCAGCGTTGTCCTGTTGAAAAACCCAGCTGTTACCACACAGACGAGGGCCCTCAGTCATGAGGGATGCCCGCTGCAACATCTGCACGTAACCAGCCGCCGTTTGACGACCCTGCACCACCTGAAGCTCCAGTGTTCCACTGAATAAAAAAAGCACCCCGGATCATGATGGACCCCCCCTCCACTGCGCCGGGTACAAAAAAACCTCAGGTGGGATCTCCTTGTCATGCCAGTAACATTGAAGCCATCTGGAGCGTCAAGGTTAAATTATTTCTCATCAGAGAAAAAAACTTTTTTCCACCTTTCAATGTCCCATGTTTGATTCTCCCTGGCAAAGTCTAAACGGGCAGTTCTATTTCATCCCTGCTGACCGCCAGAGGCGGTGCTTAAAGCACTGAATATTACCCTTCATGCATGCGCAGTGTGAGTACGTGTACCAACAATGTTACTTGTGACCCCTGGATGACCCCGAAGAAGCTATATCTTCCAATGTCAATCCAGGACACTTCCCTACAGAATCTTCTCGCACGCAGTTTGCTTTGAATGCTGTGTGAGGTCTTCAGTGAGGTGGCTACCTTGTATCCCGTTGCTGTTGGCTCCGTGACCTTTGTGTCGGAGCAGCGAACAACCTGCGTCCTCCAGGAGCTGCGATGGCGATCTGTTACTTCGGTGGTGTGTGTGTTTTTGCAGTAGCTTCACCTGTGTGTCATCAACCTCTGTTGGCGAAGGCTGCGTGCACGCTGCCTCACCCTGTCATATGGTTAGATTTGTTTTGCCAATACACTCTGGATGAGGTGAGTATATTTCCCTTTATGTTCGGCAGATTTGCCTTACGATTAAGATTGTTGTCGGTCCTGGCTGCGTTAGTGCAGCCCTACCCCGACAATCAGCTTACCTGATAGCTTCTTTGTGTACGCTGATGGGTTGCGTAAGCGCGCCTGGTGCCCAGCGTGGATTACTTTTTACTTTTTGTGGATTCACCTGTTGAGAGTCAGGTGTTCTCTGACCTTTGTTGTTTTGGTCCGCGTGCATGCTGTCCACAGCAGCATAGGGTTCCTTTGTTTGATGAGCGCTGGAGTTAGCTACTACCATCTTGTGTTGTTGATAATCCCTCTCTGGTTAGGGACTACAGTGCGGTGGTTGTTTTTGTTTGCTTTTGTGGCCTCTGCTGGAGTAGGCAGCGTACGCGCTCTCTTCCCCCAGCATACGGTTCTTTTGTTGTTAGACCGTAGCGTTAGCGCTGTGGTTAGCTCTTGCCACCTTTTGGTTGTTTATTGATCCCCCACAGTGCGGTGGTTGTTTTTGTTTGCTTTTGTGGCCTCTACTGGAGCAGGCAGCGTAAGCGCTCCCTCCCCCCAGCATATGGTCCCTGTACCCTGCAATTGGAAAGTGTCTGCACTTAGGTTAGCTGAGGAGTTATCTGTGCCAAGTTGGTGTGGTGTTACCACAATGGATGGCTCCCATCTGTGCACATCCTGTGGGCTTTCTTTACAGCCAGAAGATGGCCACGACCTGTGCCCAACATGCCTGGGCCTTGAGCACCTGCGGGAGGCACTCTCAGGCAATCCCTGCATGAACTGCAGCTACCTGCCTCGGGCAGTTAGGGCTGCCAGGTTGGCGGGGGGTGGAAGGCCCAGCGGCTGATGGTGGCCTCCCTCCATCGGACCAGCTGCCTTCGCCCCATCAGACACGCCCTAAGCGGCGTGTAGAGGCTGGGGCGACCACCCCCTCCAGAAAGAAGACGAGATCTGAACATGGCAGGCTCTCATCTAAAGTGGAGCAGCTATCTGCTGAGCTGGCACAGATGAGGTCTTTGCTAGCTGAACACCAGCCTGGGGCCCCCTTGGTGGCTGATGTGGCACTCTCCCCTCCAACGCCAGCACTTTTGCCTGAGGAGGATACTCTTTCCCTGGTGGCTTCGGCAAGCCACTTCTGTGAGTACGGGGCAGACCCGGGGGATGGGGAATCCCCGCCATCAGACCAAGGCTCCCGCTCCTTAACTCAGACTTCAGGGTCTGAAATCTCCTCCTGATAGGCCCCCTGCCAGTGGGTCTAGGGGTCCTTCGGCTGCCTTTCGCACCCGCACACCACAGACGGGCCGCTCCACTGGTCGTTGTAGGGTTCAGCGTCCCACACAGAGACCACCCTGGGACTTTTGGGACTCTGCCCGCTTGCAGCCCAGGCAGTTTCTTGCTCCAGGGCCTGTCCGTCCCCCCTCTAAGGCACCCCCTCTGTGGCACGTGGGGACTGGTTCACATCCGTTGACCTCAAGGATGCCTACTTCCACATCCCAATCGCTCGGGCGTACAGGCGGTTCCTTCGCTTGCCTACAGAGGCCACCACTGGCAGTTCAGGGTGCTGCCCTTCGGGCTCTCTCTCTCCCCAAGGGTCTTCACCAGGTGTATAGCAGCAGCACTTGTGCCTCTACAGGCTCAGGGCTTGAAGGTTCTTCCATATCTGGACGATTGGCTGGTTTGCGTTCCCTCCAGGGCCCAGGTGTCCCAGGACACAGATCTTCTCCTGTCCCATGTGGCTCAGCTCAGACTCAAGGTAAATGTGGGAAAGAGTTGCCTGGTGCCATCCCAGGCCACAACTTTCATTGGGGTTTCTCTGAACAGCGTTACAATGACAGCGAGGCCATCCCCCCGGCGCGTGCACAATATCTTTCGCCATCTTGCCCTATCCTGGGAGGGCCACTGGCTGACCTATGTGTCTTTCCTTCATCTCTTAGGCAAACTAACATCTATCTCTGGGGTAGTTCCTCTGGGGTTGCTGTCACTGTGCCCGCTGCAGTGGTGGCTGAACAGCTCCCGCTTGGATGCCAAGCAGCACAGATGCAGGAAACTAAGGCTCTCGCGGCAGTGTCTTCACGCCTTGCCTCTATGGAAGGACAGGACATACATGCTCAGTGGCGTCCCGGTGGGCTCTGTTCCATCTCGCAGGGAGACCGTTACTACAGACGCATGTCCCTTGGGATGGGGTGCAGTGCGGCAGAGAAGGACGGCCCATGGACAGTGGCCGGTGGAAGACCAGGGGGCACACATCAATGTGCTGGAGCTTCGTGCTGTCCCCTTGGCTCTCAGGCACTTCCTGCCGCATCTGAGGGACAAGCATGTCCTTGTGCGGTCAGACAACACATCAGTGGTGTATCACATCAACCATCAGGGGGGCACCAGGTCCGCACAGCTGTTGGCAATGACAAGAGAGCTCTTCACATGGGCAGCCCCCCGCCTTGTCAGCCTGCGGGCAATGCATCTGCCGGGAGAGTAGAACCGCTTGGCAGACTTCCTCTCCCGTCAGAAGCCTCCATCAGGAGAGTGGCGCCTCCAACCGGAGGTGGTGAGCACTATAGGGAGCCTCTTCGCTTCAGAGGTGTCGACCCACTGTCCTCTGTGGTTCTCCTTGGCCGAGACAACCAGCCCACTCGGCCAGGATGCGCTGGCTTATCCGTGGCCGGACAGCCTTCTGTATGCCTTTCCTCCTATGCCCTTGATTCGACATGTGCTCCAGAGGGTCCTTCAGGAGGGCCACAGGGTCTTGCTCATAGCTCCCTTTTGGCCAGGGAGGAGTTGGTTACCACTGTTGCACAGTCTCTGTCGCAACACACAGTGGTGCCTTCCCGACAGGTCGGACCTCCTGTCCCAAATGGCAGGGCAGATCTGGCACCCCAATCCATGCCGGCTTCAATTGTGCATTCGGCCACTGGAGGGCCCGAGGTGCTGTTGAGTGCCTGTGCAGACTCTGTCCAGTATACTATACTGAGTGCGAGGGCACGTCTACTCGTTTCCAGTATAAAAATAGATGGAAGTTGTTTTCCAATTGGTGCACTAGTAGGGGTGTGGACCCTACAAACTGTTCTCCAGTTCCTTCTGGAGGAAGGCCGATCTCCTTCAACTCTGAGGGTTTATGTAGCGGCGATATCTTGTCGACTCTAACGTGTCGACAATGTCACAACTGGTGGTCACAGGCTGGTGTCCCTGTTTTTGAAGGGGGCTCAGAGGCTGCATCCCCCTCGGTCCATGAGGGCCCCACCGTGGGATCTTCCCCTGGTGCTAGGGGCCCTACAGTGACCCCCATTTGAGCCCTTGGCACAAGTAGGGCTGAAATGGATAACACTTAAGACTGCGTTCCTTCTGGCCATTTCCTCTGCAAAGCGTTTCAGTGAGCTGCACGCTCACGCTGCACGTGACTCATGCTTGAGGTGGAATTCAGATGGTTCAGGAGTCATCCTGTGGCCCAATGCAGCTTTTCTTCCCAAGGTGCTGTCCCGTGCTCACCTCACCAACCTATTCGGCTGTTTGACCTGCCTTCAGGGGAGACGGAGGATGAGCCCGAACTGTTGTGTCCAGTACGGGCTCCGGGGGTCTACACTGCGGCCACGGCATGTCTTCGGAGGTCTGATCAGCTTTTTGTCTGTTACGGTGGTTCTAGCAGGGGTTGTGCTGTCTCCAAACTGCGTTTGTCCCACTGGGTTGTCGACGTCATGGTCCATGCATATTGGACAAGGAAGCGTCCCCTTCCACCTGGCGTGAGGTGCCACTCTACCAGAAGTGTGGCTACATCAGGGGGCTGCACTGAGGGGAGTGCCCCTGGAGGACATTTGTGCTGCGGCCTCATGGGCATCACCGGGCACTTTCTCCAGATTCTCCAGATTCTATTCCTGTCAATGAGTCCTCTGGCCATACTCATTGATGGGTGGTAAGCTGGATTCCTCGTGACTTTTCTGGTATAAGTCATTCAGTGCTTTAAGCACCGCCTCTGGCAGTCAGCAGGGATGTAATAGAACGGAGAGTTACGGATGTAACTGTGGTTCTATGAATCCCGAATGACCGCCAGAGCTCTCTGTCACTCAGAATCCTCGTTTGCTCGCAAGAAGATTCTGTAGGGAAGTGTCCTGGATTGACACCGGAAGATATAGCTTCTGCGGGGTCATCCAGGGGTCACAAGTGACATTGCTGGTACACGTACTCGCACTGCGCATGCTCGAAGGGGAATATTCAGTGCTTTAAGCACCGCCTCTGTCGGTCATTCGGGATTCATAGAACCATAGTTACATCCATAACTTTCCGTTTTGTGGCGTTGAAGGAGACGAGGTCTTTGAATTTGTTTTTGAAACCCTTTTCACGCAGAAACCGTCTGATGGTTATTACGCTGCAGTCGGCACCAGTAAGGGTCTTAAAGAATAAGTTCGGTTTCTACAGCTTTCACATTGTTTATAGAATGAAGTACAACCCCAAAACCAGTGAAGTTGGCACGTTGTGTAAATCGTAAATAAAAACAGAATACAATGATTTGCAAATCCTTTTCAACCTATATTCAATTGAATACACTGCAAAGACAAGATACTTAATGTTTGAACTGAGAAACTTTATTCTTTTTTGCAAATATTAGCTCATTTAGAATTTGACGCCTGCAACATTTTTCAAAAAAGCTGGCACAAGTGTCAAAAAAGACTGAGAAAGTTGAGGAATGCTCATCAAACACTTATTTGGAACATCCCACATGTGAACAGGCTAATTGGGAACAGGTGGGCACCATGATTGGGTATAAAAGCAGCTTCTCTGAAATGCTCAGTCATTTACAAACAAGGATGATGCAAGGGTCACCACTATGTGAGCAAATGCGTGAGCAAATTGTCCAACAGTTTAAGAACAACATTTCTCAACGTGCCATTGCAAAGAATTTAGGGATTTCATCATCTACCGTCTGTAATATCATCAAAAGGTGCAGAGAATCTGGAGAAATTACTGCACGTAAGCGGCAAGGCCGAAAACCAACATTGACTGCCCGTGACCTTCGACCCCTCAGGCGGTACTGCATCAAAAACCTGCATCACTGTGTAAAGGATATCACCACATGGGCTCAGGAACACTTCAGAAAACCACTGTCAGTAACTACAGTTCGTCTACATCTGTAAGTGCAAGTTAAAACTACACTATGCAAAGCCAAAGCCATTTATCAACAACACCCAGAAACACCGCCGGCTTCGCTGGGCCTGAGCTGATCTAAGATGGACTGATGCAAAGTGGAAAAGTGTCCTGTGGTCTGACCAGTCCACATTTCAAATTGTTTTTGGAAACTGTGGTCGTCGTGTCCTCTGGACCAAAGAGGAAAAGAACTAGTCGGACTGTCATAGGCGCAAAGTTCAAAAGCCAGCATCTGTGATGGTATAGGGGTGTATTAGTGCCCAAGGCATGGGTAACTTACACATCTGTGAAGGCACCATTAATGCTGAAAGGTACATACAGGTTTTGGAGCAACATATGTTGCCATCCAAGCAACGTCTTTTTCATGGATGCCCCTGCTTATTTCAGCAAGACACATTCTGCACTTGTTTCAACAGCGTGGCTTCGTAGTAAAAGAGTGCGGGTACTAGACCGGCCTACCTGTAGTCCAGACCTGTCCCCCATTGAAAATGTGTGGCACATTATGAAGTGCAAGATACAACCTAGAGACGCCGGACTGTTCAACAACTTAAGCTGTACATCAAGCAAGAATGGAAAAGAATTCCACCCCAAAAGCTTCTAAAATTGGTCTCCTCAGTTCCCAAACGTTTAATGAGTGTTGTTAAAAGGAAAGGGGATGTAACACAGTGGTAAAAATGCCCCTGTGCCAACTTTTTTGCAACGTGTTGCTGCCATTAATTTCTAAGTTGATGATTATTTGCAAAAGAAAATAAAGTTTCTTAGTTCGAACATAAAATATCTTGTCTTTACAGTGTATTCAATTGAATATAAGTTGAAAAGGATTTGCAAATCATTGTATTTCTGTTTTTATTTAAGATTTACACAACGTGCCAACTTCACTGGTTTTGGGGTTGTAGAACAATATACTCACCCAGAAGGCTTTCCTGATCCAAACAGTGCTTCGGGAGGTATTTAGATCCAAAATCGAGCAGCAGACATCCGTATAATGGTAGCACATAGGGCATGTATAGCGCAGCTCCTAAAACTGCATTAATCGTCCAAAAACTCATTAGTTTCACCAATATTCCAACATGGTCCGCTCACACTACTTGTCAACAACAGTCTGTGTCACTCCAGACATGTTGTGTGACTGTATTGACCTATGAACTGAAGAAGAAGAACGCTTGCCTCCGCGCATGCGCAGTACGGCTCATTGATTCAGGGGAAGACCGTCGGCTACACAACGACTTTCTTCTTCCAGTTTTGTGCAAAATGGACGAATGTCTATCGGATGAAGATGTTGTGGAGGAGAACTTTGGATATGATGGGTGTCCTTACAGTTTCGAGCCAGAGTTTACAGATGAGGAGCTCATCGAAAGGAGGACGCGGAAGCAGCTCTCCAGAGAGTACTGCGCATGCGCGGAGGCAAGAGTTCTTCTTCTTTAGTTCAGAGGTCAGTACAGTCACAAAGACATGTCTGGGGCGACACAGACTGTAATGGAGGAGTAGCGTGAGCGGATCATGATGAAATATTGGTGAAACTAATGAGTTTTTGGATGATTAATGCAGTTTTAGGATATATATGTGTATGTGTATATATATATATATATATATATATATATATATATATATATATATATAGATACACATCTGGCACAATGGGCTCTATCACTCTCTCTCTCTCTCCACATCTGCTTTTGCCCCTTTTTGTTTGCTCCTGTACTCGTCTCTGGCTCTTGTCTTGTAGGTGGCCTGGGATCCTTGGTGGAGACTGCCTGCTGCTGTGGAGTCATGAAACCTCAAAACTACAGCTATAAACATGACACACATAGTTGGCCATTCTATTAGGAACACTCCATTCTCATTATCATTATAGCTGTTCATGTAGTTCTTAGCATGATCTCCGTACGCATGGTCTTTGGACCTTCAGTATCTATTTCTTATTACCACATAGTCATGAAGTCCTCTTGAAAAATGGGATGTCACATCTCAAGAGGCCTTTAACACATTTATACTTAACGGAGACAAATATGGTTGGGATGCACTTGTGGTCTGGGCACCCATGAGTTCGCTACTACCATAAGTTCTTATTTTCAGTTTGAATATCTAAGATTATATTTCTAGAAAATGATCACCACAACTATTCAGACATGAGGACTCTCCAGAAAAGAGATGTAGCATCTCAAGAGGCTACCCTCTAATAAATCAGTCGACAGGCGAATGAGACATGGACCTGTCCCTAGCTTTAGTTCTTACTTCGTCCACTTGTCTCCTCTTACTTCCCTTCCTTTGCCCTCACACCCATCACAGCATCGTGTGGATTTGCTGTTCATCATGAGACTGGGATCCACATTCAAGATTTCCTGCTGCTTAACAGAAGGTTTTTTCTTGCTGCCATGATGGAGGGATTCATGATTGGCTATATATGGATTCATGTTGGGTGTTGGATGTATATATTTGTATATATATGTATATGTGTATTTTATATGTATATATGTATCTATGCATATATGTGTATCCATAAAATGAAGAGCTTTATGCTCTATTGTAAAGTGTCTTGAGATAACACTTGTTATGAATTGGCGCTATACAAATAAAGATTGATTGATTGATTGATAAAGATATAGATATATGTATATGTATATATATATATGTATATATATATGTATATGTATATGTATATATATATCTATATTTATATATATATATATATATATATATATCAATATATATATACTTATATATATATACATATATATATATAAATACATATATATATATAGATATACACTCAACAAAAATATAAACGCAACACTTTTGTTTTTGCTCCCATTTTTCATGAGATGGACTCAAAGATCTAAAATTCATTCCAGATAAATAATATTACCATTTCTTTCAAATGTTGTTCACAAATCTGTCTAAATGTTTGATAGTGAGCACTTCTGCTTTGCTGAGATAATCCATCCCACCTCACAGGTGTGCCACATCAAGATGCTGATCTGACATCATGATTAGTGCACAGGTGTACCTTATATTGCCCACAATAAAAGGCCACTCTGAAATGTGCAGTTTTGTCTCACAGCAAAATGCCACAGATGTCGCAAGCATCGAGGGAGCATGCAACTGGCATGCCGACAGCAGGAATGTCAACCAGATCTGTTGCTCGTGCATTGAATGTTCATTTCTCCACCATAAGCCGTCTCCAAAAGCGTTTCAGAGAATATGACAGTACATCCAACCGGCCTCACAACCCCAGACCACGTGTAACCACACCAGCCCAGGACCTCCACATCCAGCAGGTTCACCTCCAAGATGCTCTGAGACCAGCCACTCAGACAGCTGCTGAAACAATTGGTTTGCATAACCAAAGAATTTCTGCACAAACTGTCAGAAACCGTCTCAGGGAAGCTCAACTGCATGCTCGTCGTCCTCATTGGGGTCTTAACCTGACTCCAGATCGTCGCCGTAACAGACTTGGGTGGGCAAATGCTCACGTATGACAGCATGTACCAGTTCCCACTAATATCCAGCAACTTCGCACAGCCATTGAAGAGGAGTGGACCAACATTCCACAGGCCACAATTGACAATCTGATAAACTCTATGCGAAGAAGATGTGTTGCACTGCATGAGGCAAATGGTGGTCACACCAGATACTGACTGGTTCTGAGTCCCCAGACCCCCAATAAAGTAAAAAAAAAAAAAATGCACATTTCAGGGTGGCCTTTTATTGTGGACAGTCTAAGGCACACCTGTGCACTAATCATGGTGTCTGATGAGCATCTTGATGTGGCACACCTGTGAGGTGAGATGGATTATCTCAGCAAAGCAGAAGTGCTCACTATCACACATTTAGACA
This sequence comes from Scarus forsteni, assembly GCA_036419115.1. NCBI lineage: Eukaryota > Metazoa > Chordata > Actinopteri > Labriformes > Labridae > Scarus > Scarus forsteni. Next base: position 568,443 of record JAZDUH010000155.1, on the reverse strand, counting down.
GATTTGTGAACAATGTTCGAGAGAAATGGTAATATTGTTTATCTGGAATGAATTTCAGATCTTTAAGTCCATCTCATGAAAAATGGGAGCAAAACCAAAAGTGTTGCGTTTATATTTTTGTTGAGTATATATGTGTGTGTGTGGGTGCCCATATTTATTCAAGTCTGCCTTCTCATCATGGCCAACAGAAATTTTTGTGGCATGACAGGATGTGTGTTGCATTGAGTTCAGAATTTTGGCTCGCTTGTTGATAACTGAAGTGAAAGTCATCCTGTTTGCTGGGAGTTGGAGAAATCTGCTAAAGAGTAGGTATGATCAATGTGACGCTCAAACCGGAACACCAGGCAACAGCTTCCCCTCATATGATAAGCCTCAAATCAATAATCTATTAAATAATTCTGTTAAAAAGATGTCAAAATTACTAGATCAGGGATTTAACTCCTTGACGTAGTTATTCTGCTTTGTAATTTCAGCTTGATGCTGGCACAAAAATTATTAACATCTGAAGGAGCTGCTTTTTGTGGGTCACTCATGAGTCAGTAATGATTTTAATAATCACTGAGACATGTCTCACTGGACTGACATCTGTGTGAAGAAACTGTGTTTGAACTCTCTCTCATGTTGGACAGTATGTTTGTTGATTTGGCGTTGAAGTTGCAGTGCACTGCGCACAGCAACTTGGATTTATGTGAGCTCACGCAAATAAAAATTGTTCCATGTTTGTCTGTTTTTTAATGTCATATATGGCCATTCTACCGAATTTGTCCAAAGTGCAGGTTTTTTTTTTTTTACAATTTTTTCTTGAAGGGTTTTACAACAAAATCATTAAAAATGATATTTTAAACATTTTCCAAAGTTCAATTTCTAAGACTCATCAAAATCAAAATCCAACCTTTTTTTGTAAAATGAATTCCACTGATTATATAGATGTCAGACTTAATGAGTTATGAAATTGAACATACATTTAAAGAATAGTCATCATAAAATGTTAGTTGATGACTCAATATCCTTTATTTTTTACAAAACACCCAGTGTTTCGGTTGTGACTGCATTGTTTCGGTTGTGACTGCACTATTATGGTAGTGACCACTATTTTTTTGTTTGCAAGGTTGTATCATATTCCCTCCACCTTATTGCTTAATATTAACTTCAAACATGTCTTACATTGGGAATATTATGAACACAAATGTTTATAATCAATCAAATGACATTTACTTTGAAGGCCAGCATTAGCCTACTCAAACATCACAACGCATCTACTGTAACATTACTTAAAGGTGCTATGAGGAGAATCTATTACCGGCGACATTAAGACTCTGCTACCCATGAGCACGCGAGGCGACTGTCGTAATGCTGCGTTCCAGTAACTTCGGAACTGGGAGTGACATCATCTCCGACTTATCGGCGTTCCAGTTGAAGTTGGGAAAAAAACATGCTGATCTACCAGGCTATTGTTAGCTGTTGTTAGCACGCCCTGCGTTGTTGTATGAAGAATGTGATTATCACTATGGCAACATTTTTGTAAATATAAGTCTAACAATACTATGTATACAGCTGATCTCGAGCAACACACCCCAGTCAGAAGTGCTAATAAATTTATTATTACAGGAGCTAAATAACTGTTCACACTGGGGGCATCCATCTTCGATTGTCAACTCGGGGGTGGCGAGGTTCCCCCGAGTTCCCAGCAGGAAATTTCCATTTCGGGGGACGTTTCAGTTGTAGTCTCCTACTCGGAACTCAGAAATTCCTACTTCCGACTACAACTAGAACGCACCACAAGCCAAAGCGTGTGTTTGTTGTGATGCTAAATGAATGAAACTCGGACCTTCCTCAGAACTCTGCATTGCTTTACAACTTCTTTTTTCAACAACTTACAGGATGCAAAGTGACGAGGTAATGTATCTCTTTCTAGTTACGTAGCGGTAGTTTTTGATGTGTGACAACAAGCAATTTTTAGAAAACTTAGTATCGTAGTTTTGTAGCGGGCCATATATCACTACTTACAGCTTGGTGCTCTAAGACGTGTCAGAATAATATAAATTTGCTCTAGTTTTAATTGTCTTGTTCTCGAAGTTGAGTATCCAGGCCAGTCCAGCCCTGTCTGACCCGACCGGAAGGCTAAGGAATAGCATTTATAGATAACCTATTTTGATGCTATTAAACTCATCTTAAAGTGTGTATTTCTATCAGGCATATATCTAAAAGTGAGACTTTTTTGTAATTATTTAGAAACTCCTCACAGTCCCTTTAAAACATCTTTTTTTAAAAAATACACACACCAGAAAGTGTTATGCAAGAACTTAAATGAACTTAAAGCAGCACTACGGAAGATCCTCACTTGACCAGATAAAGAACTCAACTACCCATGAGCTCCAATGCGCATACTGTCGTGAGGATACAGATCTGCCGGTCGCGTGCAATTGTTTTGTAGGCGAATCACAGAAGCCAGGACTTCGCTAAAAAGTATTCTTCTGTCTTCAGTGGCTGTTTGCAGGATGGGTAACGACGAGATAATGTATTTAGTTTTGACTAAATGACGATGTTAAAAATTGCCAAGTTCAACTTGGTTTTATTACCTTGAAGTGGCCCCCGTCCTGTTGAAGCGATAAAGTGAATAAAAGTAAAGACAACAACGAGCTGGTGATATCACACACTTGAAATAGGTCTAAACAAAACTACATACTGGTACATTCTGGATTTGTTGTGCTGTACTTTTTTCCTGTTAAGTTTTTTGAGGAACTTCGTCATACATTAGTCGCCCAACATACCTGATAGTAGTCGGACATCCCTCCTCGTCTTTTGTTTCACGCCAGCGAGTGAACGCCAAACCGATGTTTATTCTGGTCCGAGCATTCAGTTGTTTTTCTCTCACTTTCTTTGTTTTGTATCCTCCGACAAATCTTTTCTCTTCCTGACGTTGTTGCCTCCGCCATGGTTAAAGCTCCGTGATTGGCTTTCGCAGAGACTTCCGTGTGTTAAACGAATCGGGAATCGGGGGAAGTGACGCATGCCGTAAAGCAGTCCAAACGTGTAGTTTTTTAGTGTGGCAGGGTTCCCACCATCCACCTCAAAGTTACATAGCGCCAGTTAAAGGGATACAGACCCCTCCGGAGGTTTCATTGAACTCATTGTAAAGTGGTGGACCATCACAATGAATATCGAAGGATTATATTATGTTTGAAAAGCTACATAGTGTTGGTTTAAAACAAAACAAACAACTTCTTCAGAATAACGTGGTCGACACCCTTGGGCTAAAAGTCTAGTTTTTGATGAGAGGTAACTACTCACCATGATGCCATGAGGTAGAGGGATGCTGAGTCTCTGCCTGATCAAAAATGCAGGGGTGTGGCTAAAACCAGGCTCAAACTATGTGGTAAAACTATCTGAGTTTCGGGCGTGACATGAAAGCGTGGGACAACATTTTTTGAATGATCTTTTTAAATTAAAAAAATAAACCCGCAATGCATCCAAATCTTTTCAATGCTGTTTAAAAGAAATCAACAAGATATATTAAAAAACATCATTGAAAAAAAATACAAAATTGTTTTAAGTATTATTTTCATAGGTCGAAATTTAGGGCTTAGGGGTTGGGACAACCACTCCCCAATAGAAAGTACACTATAAATGATGATTTTGTATATATTTAGCTTATTACTATCTATTTGCTGTCTTGTGTGTTGAATAGATCATAACAGAATCTTTGTAAATAAGTAAAGTCTGAATTCTTAATTGTTTTGTTACATAGTTTTTTTAGTGTGGGACCACAGTTTGGACAAATTCGGTAGAATGGCCCATATACTTCTCAATTTTCCTCATTTTATTCAGTTTATAAAACAAAGTCAGATTCATCTAACACAAATGTTCAATAGTCATAACCAGTGTGAGCCCAAGTTTGTGGGCTCACACTGTCAAAACTACCCTTAATTGTGAGCAGAACTACTGATTGCAGGTGTACAAGATTGTGCCCCCATATCTGAATCTCCATGTTCTGCTGAATAAAGGTACAGCTGACTGTGGAAAGTGCTGGTGGAAACTCCCCAGTAAACACCTGACTGTGTTGCCCCTCTGTGAAGCAAACATCCACCTCTGGGCATCTGTATCTAACCCCCCGCCCCGTAAGCCTAACTCTCCTTTCCTCTTTCCTCTTGTCTAAACTCGGTGGCTGTCTGGACTGCTGCCATGCTGATGTTGCTGGCAAGCTTGTTTACACAGAGCTTGCTGTACAAGCTGTCCCTGCCCCTGCTCAACATGACAGCTGTGTTGTTGGGATGTGACGCCGCAGCTTGGAGGGGGTAAAGGCGGGTTGGGGTGGTGACAGGAGGAAAATAGGTGCCCTTACATTGATTTCAGTCACCAGGATGTCAGTGATGCTGCCCAACACTGTGACAAAGTCAAACACGTTCCAGGCATCCTTCAGGTAGTTCTGAGACACAAAGACCGAATCATTAAATGTTCTCTTCATTCAGAGTATCATCAATAAGAGTATAATCATTTAAATGTTACCCACCAGAGGACCAAAGGCGATAATCTTCAGGATGCACTCCAGGGAGAAGAGAGTGGTGAAGACTATGTTGAGGTTTTTCAGCATTGTTTCATAAAAGTCTGGAGCTCCATGGAACTGAAAGACAGGGGAATAGACGCAAATGAAATGTCCTGAAGAGCAAATGATTCTCAACAGGCGGGTTTCAGCACAGAAGAGATCACGTAGCTGTTTTCAGAGGGTCATAAATGTGTTCCTGAAAAGAAACTCTGGCTAAAAGTCTGTGATGTACAAATGTTTGATGTGCACACCACAGAAAGACACTTGAGTATAAAACTTAGACTTGAGGGGCACTTAAAGGGATATGCCAACTTTTGTTTTGTTTTCCTGTCTTGCCTCACTCTTGAGTCCATGACAAGCAGATAGACTCCAGTCCTTTGACTGTGCGTGCAGTAACAAGGAAGAGACGGGCAGAACTTGCACACCACTAATTAGCTTAGCTCAAACACTGGGGGATTTGGCCTGCGGAGTAGCTCTTCTCAACACACACACTCAAACACAGAATAAACACACTTCTGATGAGGATGATGAAGGAATTGCACCATGGTGGGAGTTTACACAAGACAAGTGTGCTTTTTAATAGGTCACCAGTACACAATGCATGGTGTTAAGAACACCATGCAATGGGTACTGTTAGCCTGTATCTGCCTACAGTCACCAGATAAGGGAAGACTTGAAAAGAATAAAAATTGGCATATCCCTTTAAGTCACTCCCAAAGGTAATGTTAGACTTGACTCAAACTCTCCTCTCAAAGACTTCAGACCAGACTCAGACTTAAACCGATCTGTTTTTTTATTACTGGCTCAGACTAAATCGGAGTGGCAGTGCATGTCATTTCCTAACATTGTTGTACAATCCTCCTATCTGGCATGGGAGCACCTGAACTTCTATAGTCAAGCACGAAACCTGCAGCGGAGAAACACAGGCAGGCTCAAGACTGTAAGGGTTAGCAATGTGTGGTGCCAAACTGAAGAGGAGCGCTGCCTTTAACTCCAAATTCCACCTTGGATATTAAGAATAAGGTCATCATACAATAATACAACTAAACTTCTTTTCCCCTGTGTATCTTTGGCCTAAAACAACGTTCACCAAAAGAAAAGATAACCAAGGGTTTTATCTAAGTCTGGAAAGTCCAGACCAAGACCACAACAAGTTCTGAGAGCGAGAGCTGAGGTTGAGTCTGTGGACTCTTATAAGTACCTCAGCCATTGGCTGGACAGCAAACTGGACTCGATCACACCGACCACCTGAACAGGAAGGGACAGAGCAGGCTGCGCTTCCTGAGGAGGCTGTGGCCTTGAACCTCTAATGCTGCACTCACGCCGCAAGCGACCCAGCTACCAAAATCACATCGCCCACTGAAGTATCGTCGTTCATCCATAAATACCTCATTTTGGTC